>OZ010578.1:32234655-32294655 GCA_963932145.1 Acanthosepion lycidas | reverse complement strand
TATTGTTTCAGCTTCCTTCTCTCTTGCTAGTTTCCATCTCAGCTTCTGTTTCTCTTCTCGTTCTTAATGCTTGTTAGAGCTTTTCGGTGTGGCACACATTAAGACAATATATGTACCGAGGAGACATTTCCGTCTTCCTTGAGATCACTTGAGTTCATTTTGAATATATATTTTTAATCATCATACATTATTATTATTATTATTATTATTATTATTATTATTATTATTATTATTATGTCTGATGTATACACATTTCCTCCGGGGTCCCAACCAGATACCTAAGGTCAGAAATGGCCTGATGACATTTTCCACTGATTATTTTTGTAAATAAAGAAACACCCCCCACAAACCAAAAACTAAGATCACACGCATTTTACATAGATAAAGCTTTTCGTAATGTGTGAGCTGTAATTGTGAGTACAATCATTTGTATTTCCTTAATCCGTAAGCTACAATGAATCTATCAGAACCTTTTTCACTGAATCCGAGGGTTCCAGCTACAACTGGAATCATTGATGTCCTCATGTGCAACATTTTTGAGATTTCCTCTTCAATATCTTTGTATTTTGATAGATTTTTTAAAAAGATCTTCAAAGATACATTACAATCTGCAGGAACTTCCATGTCAATAAGGAAGAACATTCCTTTCTTGTGGTCTTTGATCTTGATGTTTGGCCGATTAGCTTTGATTTTTCTGTATATGTGTATTACATAGAATTGTTACAGTTCCTGTCTCAGTAACCATTCACTTAATGTCAGCTATCGTCCAAATAAGGATGTTGAAACTGTATTGCACGACAGGGACAGCCAAGGTGTTTATAGATGGTATTCTGTTTTGTGTATTCAACTCGGTATTTAACGGCAAACGCACACGCCTGTAGTATTATTTTCTTACTTTCTCCTTCATTTGCGTATGATGTATTCAATCTCCTTCGTTGATTCCGAGATATTTATAGGCTTCTTCTTGTTCCTGTTCCCTAATCTTTGTAACAAAAGCTAAATCTACTGAGGGTGTTTCTGTAATCCACTTTTTATTGAATGTTACATTTTCACATTTATTTAATCCGAAATCCATGCCATCACTGAAACATTTTACATTACTGAGGATACGCTTCCATTCATCGTCGTCTTTGGCGAAGAGTTTGACATCATCCATGCAGAGTAAGTGATTAAACACTATCTTTTTTTACTTTGTATCTTTCATGATGTCAACGAACACACGTTTGACACTTTTGTGATGTCAAAGAATTCACATTGTCACTTTCGTAATGCTCGTTGTAGCAGAGACTTTGTAATCGCAGATACAACTATAATACGCCGTTGAACAATGCTGGTATCAGACGCCTTCGAATATCACTCGCACTTATAGTACTTGCTCGATAATACTCGCTCGAACAGTAATCCGTATAGTGATCTGAATAGAGAAATAGTATAGTGAATAGAGTGGAGAATATCGGTTCGTATAGTAATAGAGGATAGACTAGAAATGCTGATCCGAATAGTAATAGAGTATAGAATAGAAATGCGATCAATTAGATACACGCTACCTCCTACATATGCGTTTCCTCTATGGTCACGTGGTCTACTTAATTCAATAATGGAATCGCCTGTGTTTTCTCACTGGTGATCTATGTTTAAACCCAAGTGTCGACAGCTACATTTTATTCTTATATAACAGTATACATAGTTATTACTGTTTAGTTCATGCGGAAGGGGGATTAAGGACAGATGAAACAGAAGAGGCGATAAGCAGTCTCCTTGTATGATTCCTCGTCGGATATTCAAACAACTGGAAGTGGCAGTACCTTTGGTGTGATTTAGGGTTTAATGTGATTTTGCACGGTTCCATGCTATATTTAAAGAAATTTACTATCAATAAGGAGGCTTTGCATATTTTCAAAGCCTTAGGAATCCAAGAGTGTGGCACACTATCAGAGGCTTTACGATCATCTAACCAAACTGTGCTGAAATTTCTACCTATTTTTCCTGCAATTTTCCAGGATCATTTTATTTATTAGTAGTAGTTGATCTTTGCCACCATATGAAACTTGTTAATTTTTATCAAGAAATTCTACAGCCATTTAGTAAACAATAACAGCATGGGCCTGAAATAAAATAGTTTCCCACAAGATTTGAATTTGCGTTCCCTATTCATCGGAGCTCGTCTGACACAGATAACTCTTCACCATTTTGGCTACGGAGATAAATCAACAAGCAAAGTCCAAATTTACTCCTATAGGTTAATTCTTTGTTATATTATTTATTTATTTATTTATTTATTTCTTACCTTCGAAAAAATATGAAGAGAAAACCCAATCTTTCCTTAAAAAAACTGAAATTCTTCAATTAACAAAAAAATATTATATTTATATCCTGTTCTCCCCCAAAGTTACACTTTGGGAGAGAACAGGATATAAATATAGAGCTGTGAAGATAAATATAATATATATTTTATATAGAGCTGTGAAGATAAATATAATATATATTTTATAATATATATATATTATATATATATATTATATAAAAAAAATATATATATTTTATTATTGTGAGACCGGAACTACCTACACTATAGACTCTTCCAGGTCTATATTAAGTATGCGACACAACACTCTAGACAGAGAGACAGAGAGTGAATGAGAGCCGCGTACGACTACCAGTATTGGACACTAACATATAGTAAGCTCCGCTTACACTATCTCTGTAACCTGTTGTTAATATATCTTTCTTACATCTAATCCGTGTTCCGTGTTTTCCTTCTGTGGTCCCGACTTGAGTCCCACATCAGTGGCGACGAGGATTCGAGAAACGCACTCACTCCGAAACCTCAATACCTTACCAGTTCCACATCTGTGTCGACGAAGAATTCGAGAAATGCATTCACGTCGAAAACCGCAATACCTTGCCAGTCCCACATCAGTGGCGACAGAAAGATTCGAGAATTTTGTTCTCACCATATCAATAGCGACAGAGCACTCGAAAAATACACAAAAACTCCACGCGTTCCCACAGCAGCGTTGAACGAGAAATTAAACTGGTATTAATACATTAGCGATTTAAACGCAACAGCAAGCGTCTACTCATAAAAAAAATATATTCCAATAACAAACATCAGTGACGAACTAGCGATTCGACATCTACGGAATATTAAAGTCTGTCCAAATAACAATACGAGAACGATTTCTTACACACCCACACACGAAAAAAAAAAGTTTGTTCGTAAAACGAACTGACAACACAAGAGCAGAAGTACTACCATTGTACTCAAGTTTTCGAAAAAAACTATCGAAAAAATTTTTATGTAACTGAGTTGAACTCGGGCATAAAATTATTCTCCCCTCAAATTTACTTTTTTTTGTACCTCTATAAAAAAAAAATACATAAGTGTGGTGAAAATTGATACAATTACATTAAAGTTAACAGAACCACGGAATTGCAAAAAAGCTAAGCACATGATTAGTTTAGTTTAACTAATTGTCTGTCCATATTTTTTTTTGTAAAAGAAAAAAAGAAAAAGAAAAATCTATCAAGATTGGTACACGGGTTTCAAAGCAACAAAAAATTGCTGTCATTTTTGTCTGTCTAAATATGGAAGATTTTAAAAAAAGTAATTGCCCAAATGCTAAAAGTAAATTTGGATCAGCAACAAAAATCAGAAGAAAGACAACAACTATTTTTGGAATTACATAAACAACAAATGGAATTCCAACAAATTACGCTTCAGAATGCTGAACTACAACAGAAACAACTTAAAGAATTAATCGTAAATGCATTAAAAGGCTCAAACTCTGAAAAAATACAATATTCTCCAGAGTACAATCTACAATTCAATGGAAACCTTTGAATACGTACCAGAGAACGACAAAACGTTCGAAGCATTTTACAGGCGCTACGAAGATATTTTCAACGTAGACTGTGAACAATGGCCTAGTAAAAAAGGTACGTCTACTATTGAGAAAACTGGGAACTACAGAACATAGTAGGTTCGTAGACTTCATACTACCCAAGAAAACGACTGACTTTTTCAGAGACGATTAAGCTCCTTTTGGAAATATTCGGTCCTAACACAACCTTGTTCCCCAAATGTTGGAAATGTCTGAACACAGTCAAAGACAACCAGCAAGGTTTTCTAACGTTTGCAGCATCGGTAAACAAGCTCTGTAATGATTTTAAACTAGACGAACTGACTGCCGATGATTTTAAGTGCTTAATTTTCGCACAAGGTCTAGTATCAGCAGGAGACGCCGAAGTCAGACGACGGGTTCTGACCAAGCTTGAGAACGAACAAGGATTGACTCTCCAAAAACTGGCAGAGGACTGTCAAAGAGTAATATCTGTAAAGTGTGACTCAAACACTATCAAGGAATCAGTTGTGACTCAGATTAATAAAATCAGAATCAAGTCTACCTCCTATTCCCCTCAAAAAGACAAAAGGCAAATCTCATGTCCTAAATTAAGCAGTAATCAAAACCCAAATAGGTTAAAGAAACCGCCGGGACCATGTTACCATTGTGGTAAATGGCATTGGATGAAATTGTGTCCAGTTAAGAACAAAAAATATTGCAAAAATTGCAATAAAAGTGGGCATACTTTAAGTTCGTGCTGGTACGCCAACAGAACGAGAAAACCCAAAAATAAAATTAGGCAAGCTCATTCTGACAATATTGTCGATAGGAATTTAAGAAAATATGTAACTGTGGATATTGTTAATAAGTCCATTAGATTCCAGCTTGACTCGTGTTCTGATCTTTCAACCATTAACTGGCGTACCTGGCGAAAATTAAACAAGCCGACTTTATTAAAAATGGATAAAACAGCAAAATCCGTAACTGGTGAAAAGATTAACATTTTATTTGAGGTAATACTTACAGTAACACTAAATGGACTTACCAAAAAGCTCAAAGCCTACGTATTGAAAACTTCAGATAACTTATTTGGAACTGATTGGATAGAAAAATTCAATCTTTGGGATTGCCCAATGAGTACATTTTGTCGCAAGATACAAAGTACATCTCAAAAAGGAACTCAAACAACAATTTCCCCAGTTTTTTTCTGGCGGCCTTGAGAAATGTACTAAAATGAAAGCTAAGTTCAAGATGAAGGACGGTGCACAACCGGTATTAAAAAAAAACAAAAAAACAAAACAAAAAAAAAAACGGAATGTCCCTTTCGCTGCTCTAGAGCAAATCAATAAAGAGTTAGATAAACTCGAACAAGCAGGTATTCTGTCAAAAACACATTTCAGCGAGTGGGCAGCACCTACGGTCTACGTAAAAAAGAAGTCCAATCAAATACGAGTATGCGCAGATTTTTCCACAGTGTTAAACGATGCCTTGCAAGATCACCACTATCCTCTCCCAAGCCCTGAAGAAATTTTCAATAAACTCAATGGTGGAAATTTTTTTTCTAAAATTGACCTCTCGGACGCATACCTTCAGATAGAGGTGGAAGAAGAAAGTTCCAAATTGCTCTGCATAAACACCCATAGAGGGTTGTACAAATACAACAGGCTGGCTTTTGGAGTAAAGGTTGCGCCTGCAATTTTCCAGCAGGTCATGGACGCCATGCTGGGCGATCTTGACTACGCAACAGCCTATTTGGATGATATACTGGTTACTAGTAAAACTACGGCAGAGCACCGGAACCATATAATAAACGTATTCGAAAAGATACAAGAATACGGATTTAAGGTTAAGGAGGCAAAGTGTGACTTTTTTCTTACCAGAGATTAAATACTTAGGTCACATTATAAATAAAGACGGTCATCGGTCGGATCCAGAAAGAGCCAACGCGATCAGAAACATGCCGGCCCTAGATAACGTTCAAGCATTACAAAGCTTCCTCGGCCTAGCTAACTTTTACCAAGGGTTCATTAAGAACATGCAAAATTTGAGAGGGCCTCTCAACCAACTTTTAAAAAAGGACAAACCATGGTCATGGACCCCGGAATGACAGGACGCATTCGAGAAGATCAAGAAAACTCTTACTTCGGACATCTACCTCACCCATTACGACCCTAGTCTCGACATCATAGTCACAAGTGATGCAAGCTCGTACGGCATTGTTGCTTGCATTCTGCATAAACTGCCAGATTGTTCGCGAAAAGCTGTGGCTCACGCTTCAAGATCTCTACTTCCAGCTGAGAAACAATAAATCCGTAACTGTTAATACTAACAGTTTTATTTTTTCTCTCCTTTTCAAAAAGAAAACTCTTGGAAGGCGGGTATTGTGAGACGGAACTACCTACACAATAGACTCTTCCAGGTCTATATTAAGTATTCGACACAACACTCTAGACGGAGAGACAGAGAGACAGTGAGAGCCGCGTACGACTACCAGTGTTGGACACTAACATATAGTAAGCTCCGCTTTCACTATCTCTGTAACCTGTTGTTAACATATCTTACATCTAATCCGTGTTCCGTGTTTTCCTTCTGTGGTCCCGACTTTGGCCCCACATCAATTATATAATATATAAAATATATATAATATAATATATAAAACACATTTTTGATTTTTTCTAATCCCTTCCCCAAGCAAGCAAGGCAATAAAGCTACTAAGGCGCAATATATATATATATATATATATATATATATATATATATATATATATATATATATATATATATATATTTATAATATATAAAATATAGAACTGCGAAGCTCCAAAATTCAGTGTTGGTATTATCAACGTATGCAAATATTATCACAGTAATTATTTTTTAACGTTATTATCTGAAAACAAAATCTTAATAAAGATTCCTTGCTTTCTTGAAATGATATTATGAATATAAATACCTATTATTATCTTATCGTCATTAAAATTTCTACTATAGTTTTTACCATCTTCGTCGTATTTGATTGCTATTATTGATACCCGTCGCCTCAACAGATTCTGCTGACCTGCAAGAGCCGTTACCCTGGATGTGACCGCTGTTGCACACTAGCAAATTCGGGAAGCCACTAGTGAGTGCAATATGGGAAACAATACTGGACGAGCTGTCCTAAAAAAGGACATGGCCAGTCCCCACACTAGTGGTACTATTCCTCTATGGATACCACATATACCCCGTGCAAAAAGGAAGGTAGTAGTAGAAACACCCGGACTTCTAGACCCATTTCCCAGTCTTCGTTGCGGACGTCGTTGCCATTCCCGCATTGAGCTTTGCATTCACATTCGAGTTCACCTCAGCGCATAGATGTCATTGTTGAACCCGACCGACCACCACCATTTCCCTTCTATCAATAATATTCTTACCATCATGATTCATTAGAACATTCTTGAAATTTATTATTTATGTCATAATTATCACCTAAGAATATATATCAGCGTCTCAAAAATGGTTCATCAGGCCTCAAAGACCTAAAAAAGATACTGAAAGAACTGGTAGTTAAAGGAAGAATTGGAACTATCGAGAAGGCAGCATTGTTGTAAGCAGATAGAATACTGAAAAGAGTGTTGGAATATTAAGTAGACTTGGTGTCATTTGATTTCCATTGTAGACCATCAGTTACAACTGGTATAAACACTCAATGAGGGTAACAGTACCGATAAAAATAATGTTTATTATTATCTTTATTTCTACTAATTTTGTTTTCCACGTGTAGTATTTTGGTGCCTCGCCAGCTGTGGGGTAAGTCATGTAAACTAGTATCTCTAGCCTTTAGTGACAAGTCTAGTAGAAATAAAATATTGGATTTAAAATTGTAGGGAAACCAACAGGAAGTCCTTCAACATTTCCTAGAAAATAAAAGCAATACACACTTTAGAGAAGAAGAAAAAGAGTTTGTGAAGAGGCATGATTGTCTGTATAGGAATACTTGGTCTCTGCCAGTGGAGATTAAGTGAGAGCAAATCTTTTTCAATAATCCATCACATCCTTCACTGATCTTTATTATTATTATTTTTTGTTCCCATGGAATGTTCACACTAATAATAACTGGTGGTTTACGCTGGAGATTAACAGACATCAATGTTCCTCGATATTCCAGAATCTTCCCCAGTATTCCAGCAAATTTCGGTATTCGAAATCGAATTATTTATTTATTTATTTCTACATCTTCCTTTCTACCGCTTCCTTTCTAAATGGGATTCTTTTCGTCCTGGAGTTACTTGATCCTGATTTTTAATGTACCCAGCTTGATGTCGTCTGGTGTCGTGGTATGTTATCATTATTATTATTGTTATGTGTTGTATCATCTTGCCAGGGAGTAATTATAAACGCCTAATTACCAAGTCCCCTCAGGGGTCTATGAGTAAATATGTCACTGTAGGAAAGTTATCAATGCTAGGTATATATTCGGGAAGTTTCCTTTAAATGTAGATGGTTTTGCGCATATGTAAAATTTCTTCTTCTTCTTCTTCTTCTTCTTCTTCTTCTTATTATTATTATTATTATTATTATTATTATTATTATTGTGCTTCTTCCTCCATTCGGTAATTCCTTAGTTCGACCGTTACGCCCTGTCAATAATTCATGAATAATAAAAGGCATACCAAAGACGCTACTTGTTTTCAATGAGAAAATGAAAGAAAGTAGTAGACAGAAGTTTTTTACGTCTGTTTCAGTGAAATGTAAAAGTCGTCAGTTTGAAATAATTTCATTTGTACCCCCTTCTTAAAATAACGACCAGCGTTCATATTTATGACTATTATTGCAATAATTTGTTAAAGTTGTTAGGCTCAAATATTTAACGATGCGATAGGGGAATTTCTATGGATGAGAGATTATTCAATCATTAGCTGAAGATTTAAGATTCATCAAAAATTTAAAATAGGAAAACCGTCAAATTCTGACAGGTTAAAACTAGTTATTATTATTATTATTATTATTATTATTATTATTATTATTAATAATAATAATAATAATAATAATAATAATAATAATAATAATTTCCTCGATCTTCCCTCGTTGATTGCCCTTTTCTTCTCTTTTTTTCCCTTCCTACTTAAAATCATTATCCTTGGAACGATTCAGAGAGTAAGCATGGGTAGTCCAACTATCGCTGTTACTACAACTACTACTTGCTGTAATTATAATATTGATACTATTATTACTGATACAACAGCTATTGTCGACGCACTCGCTGCTTATATTTAAGATGTTGCGTTCGTTGTTACTGTTGCTTGTTGTGACGTTGATGGCATCGCTGACGTGAGCAAACTGTGACGTCAGCTATAGATTAAAAGCTCCAGGAAAAAAAAAAAAAAAAAAAAAAAAAAAAGGGAAAACGATTGTACCTTGAACGCGAAACCTAATAATTGGATTTTTTTTTACATATACGTACGTTGTGAATTTCTTATGTGACTACACAGGCAAATGTGTGAATGAATATGTGCATTAGACGTGTCCATCAATTGGCATTTCTTCTAGTTTTCTTGTTTTTAAATTCTCTTAATTACATTTTTGCACATTGTGTAATTAAATTATTCCGACATTTACAACACGTGAGTTTTTGCAGCGAGGAAATTCCACGGTGCATCTTTGTAATGAAGAATTCTATGGTGGGTTTTTGTAGAGTGGAACGCCCCAGTGGCTCTTCATTTGTTTTCTGCCACGGCTCAACTTTTTATAGGTCATTTAAAGCAGAAACATATTTTTGATTTTTTTCTAATCATTTCCCCACCCCAAGCAAGGCAATAAAGCTACTAAGGCGCAAGCGGTTACTGACTGTTAGAGAATAAGAGAAAAAAAGTACTATTAAGGAGAGAAGACAATAAAAGAACTAGAATTAAGAAGGAAAAAAAAGACTGACATTGTATTTAAATTTTGGAAGACCAAAGTTGGCTGGAAAGCAAGAAACCAAAAGTGAGATCCCCACGCGAGTTGTAAAATGATGAGATCTTTCCGCCACTGTAGAACTGCGCTTAAATTCATAAGGTTTATGTACTATGGAGGATAGTTCATCAGAATAATTACTAGTATTTAGAGTATGAAAGTATTTATAGAAAAGACCCAAGGAAGCTACGTTTCGACAATGGGAAAGTGATCGACGTCGAGATGCTAGGTCAGGACCATTAATGTTGCAGATCAATCTTTAGATTTTATCAAGAAGCTCTAAGTATACAGCACGAGAACCATGTCAGATGTGACAACAATATTCAAACCAAGGACAAATAGTAGACTTATAAACGTGTAAGATAAATTCTGGTGAGCACGACACAGTGAACCAAATTTTCTAGCAGCAGATCTAGAAATTGATTCAATATAATCTTTCCACATGCTGTCAGTGGAGAACATTAGCCCGAGAAGACACCATGAGCCACATTTTTGGAGATTAGCATTAGCCACGCTGATGGAAGGCAAAAAGACTTCCCTCGTGCAATTGAAAGAAAGCAGTTTTGTTTTGTTCCCGTTAAAAGTAAGAAGCCACTCCTTGTCCGATTTAACAATAGATTTCAGCTACGAATTTGACATTAACCGATCAGACCTACTATTAAGGCAGGAGTGCATATCTGTATTATGAGCATTGATACCGACTTGATAACTGAGGACATCAGGAAAGTCGTTTATAAAAAATAGGAACAACGTAGATCCAATGATAGAGGCCTGGGTAATAACTGCAGTAATGCAAAAAAATCTAGAAAAGTGGGCATTCATTTCGCGATTTGATAGGAAAGACTAAACTAGTTAAAAAAAAATCCATCTAAAAATATCATAACCTTTCAAATTGTAAAGAAAACTAGTAGGCCAAACCCTGTCAAATGCTTTCGAGATAGCCAAAGCAACAGCTTGAGCATCACCATTCTTATCTAAAGCTCTCTCAGCAAAATATATCAAAGCTCTAAAGCTCTTACAGAAATTAATATATAAGTGGTTGATTTAGTGAGGCGAAAGCCTTATTGCTTATATGAAAGTAAGATGCTTTATCCAATTAATGCAAGTGTTAGAGCCTATAGTAATTTAACCAAAAGAGACAGAAAGATATTATACCGATAGTTAGAAAGATCAGACGGTCCGTTTGAGTTCTTAAAGACTGGAACTACAGAAGAGGGTTTTCAACAAAGAAGAAAGCAAGAAGCACCAAGAAATCTATTGTAAAATTTAGAGAGAACAGGAGCACATTTCTTAAGAACTATTGCAGGGATACCATTGGGTCCCCAGGCTTTATCAGGATCCAGTTTAGAGATGATAGCAGAAGTATAGAAATTATATGTATATCTATCAATATAGCATCGATTCTAAGTGGAATGTTAAGCAAAGATACTCCAGATTCGTCAATAGTAGAATTCGAAGAGAATTTACGAGCAAAGCATACTGCTTTATCAGATGTTAACACCTCAAATTCAGCGGAGAGAGGAGGGGAAGAAGACATTTTGTTGTTAGAGTTTATACGGTGCCTCATTCGATCAGCAAACATGTGGACACGTCTACAATTATTGCGGGTAGACACAAAAAGCCGTCTGTTGTGATAGGAACAATCACACTGGTACACACGGAAAAGGTGACTCCTGCGAGCTATAGCGGTTGAACAGGCTGGTGAGGACCTAGAGGAAGATTGTGATTTCACCTGATATTCATAAGAAGTTACAAAAGCAACAATGCCGGGTTTAACACAAGAAAAAAAATCTCCGTGGCACAATTCTCAATAGGAATCTTAAGAATATCAATCCAAGGGGCGTCTCGAATAAAATTACGAAATGAATCACAATCAGAATCCTGGTAACAGAAAGAAGTCTTGCGAATAGGACGTTCCTTTCGAAGATAGAACTCAAGAGAAATATCAACAGATACTACAGCTTGAACCGAATTTCAAAAACAAAAGAGCTGTGATGTTGTACAAGAGCGAGAAGAGGAGGAGGAAAGGAACAAATCAAGTAAAGAATGTTGAATAGATTTATTAGGGAAACGAGTAGAGAAATCCACTATTTGACTGAGAAACGAAAAAATTGAACTCTAAATAAAGTTACCGTCAGTAACATTAGAATGCTTAAGACACTTGACGTGATGAGCATTAACACTGGCAAACACAAAAATTAATTGTAAGAAAAATAAATTATTGCAAGAATATTTTTTGCCAGTGAATATTGCATTAACAATGAAAAGAATAAAAATATTTTTCCAGATACTAGAGCTACTAATTGACGCATAGTTGGGAAAAGGAGATGGATTCACATCTTTACCAAAGATATTTGTGCGTAAATGAATGTATCAAGTCTGATAAATCCTATGCTAATTGTTCATTCTCGTACTTCTCGCTTGTGGAACTCTTTTCCGGCATCTTGCTTTTCAGTCAGCTATGATCTTCAAAAATTTAAACGTTATCAATCGTTATATTTTGGCTTCTTAATTTTTGTCCATTATTGTTCTCTCTCCTTAATACTGTTTTTTTTTCATATTCTTTAATAGTCAGTAATCACTTGCGTCTTTGGGGTGATATATATATATATATATATATATATATATATATATATATATATATGTATGTATATATGTAAAACTATTTTTAACATAAAGCAACAGTATTTTTATCTACCTATCCACATTATATATATATATATATATATATATATATATATATATATATATATAATGTGGGTAGGTAGATAAAAACACTAGCAACAGTATTTTTATCTACCTATACACATTATATATATATATATATATATATATATATATATATATACATATATATATATATATTGTGGGTAGGTAGATAAAAATACTGTTGCTTTATGTTAAAAAATAGATTATACACTAAAGTATTTTTTAACATAAAGCAACAGTATTTTTATCTACCTATACACATTATATATATATATATATATATATATATAAATGTGCGTAGGTAGATAAAAATACTGTTTCTTTATGTTAAAAATTAATTTTAGACAATAATTATTTAGCGCACAGACGTGTTCAATAGTCAAATTGCTGAATCATTATACATTGAGAATTTCGGATCAAATCATAGATGATAACTAATAGTCAAGGAGGATCGAACTAAAATTATTACTGATTTGAGAAAGTATTAGCATTTCAATATAAGGGCAACTTATGAGGATCGAACATATTACCCAGATAAAGAAACATGTCTACGTTCGTGCGATGGTTAAAAAGTCTGTCTCTCTGTCCTTTTTGCAAAGGTAGTGAGTTCAGTTCCCACCCACCGCGTTTTGAACGTGTATAAAATTCATTTAGACTTAATAAATAACTATGATGGTCTGTGAGATCAGTACGTGAATCAGTTTGCGATTCCTAAATCAATATTAGCGATTATATATCATAATGAATTTCGTCTGACTCAGACTATATTGAAAACCCTTGTGAGGATCGAAAACTTCTTTTTCCTTCTTTTATATACCTTGTCCTATCAGGACGTGGAAAAACCATGGCTTTCGACAACTTCATGTCTTTTGCTACTCTAAATAACTTACATTTAGCACTTCTCTTTGTCATTGCTTGCCATCCATTCACTTAAGTAGTTTAATCCATTTTCCCTGCATATCTTACCGTTTATATGTCCTGTGAGAATAAAATTCTTCACAACCTCATTCCTCTTTATAATAATGATGATTGCGGAAATAGCCGTTTCCTTTCATGAAACATTAATTGACCATACAGTTACTGACCAAATCTTGCATCACCAATGAAGATTAACGCAAATCTAGTCGTCACAAATTACGAATAATGCAAATTAAGTCGTCACCAACAACGAATAATACAAATCTTGTCGTCACTAATGAATAATGCAAATCTTATCCTTACCAATAACGAATAATGCAAATCTTGTCATCACCAATAACGAATAATGCAATTATTGTCGTTACCAATAACGAATAATGAAAATCTTGTCTTCACCATAAACGAATAATGCAAATCCTGCCGTCACCAACAATGAATAATGCAAATCTTGTCATCACCAACAACGAATAATGCAAATCCTGCCGTCACCAATTGCGAATTATGCAAATTTTCTCACTGATACCTAATAATGCAAATTTGGATTGTAGCCAATAAATAAATATTTCAGACTAAATCAGGAATTTCTTTTCTTCGATGATAAGCACTTAAAAATTTGTTGTATGAAATGGCACCGAATCTGACTAAAATTAATGCAAACCACATCAGTGGCTTCAAAAATAATTGTAGCGTTATTTGATTAAAAATCGATTTTTACGTTGAAATTATTTGATAAAAAATAAACGGGAAGTTAATTTGTAAAAGGAACTATTTTTTTTATATGAAAGGAAATAAAAGGAAAAAGTTAATGATATTTATCCACAGAGAAGCACGTTTGATATTTCAAGATCTGAGACAGTGTTAAAATGAACTTTTCCCCGTCACGAAAAATCAGATGTGGCTTTGTTGATTTGTCTTTCAATCACGTACATCAGAATAAGAATATCTAACATCGTTGTAGCCAAGAAATCATGTGTTCGAATAAACACACAAGCACACACAGTCACAGAGAGTCACACGAGCGCGTACACGCACAGACACACACATATATATGTTGTTTAACATTTATATGGGAAGATTCCTCAATATCGGAGATAGTGTGTTAATAGATACAGACAATGGTTTCCTAGGGACAGATATTGCGTGATGATAGCCTGTTTCAGACCTCAAAAGCTAATCCTCAAACGACTTAAAATAAAAGACACACACACACATTATATATATATATATATATATATATATATATATATATATATATATATATATATTGTTTAACATTTATATGAAGGAACAGCCTCAATAACAGATATATATATATATATATATATATATATATATATATATATATCTATATATATATATATATATATATATATATATATATATATGATTGGTGTATACGGAATGAATTCCAATAACGAACAATTACTATTCTTAAAAGAGTGCTCAATACAAAGTAGAGCATATATATATATATACACATAATTATTTATTTTTAAAAAATTTGTAACATAAATATGTTATAAAATCACTAAAAAATAGCCATTCTGTTTCAACACCCCCGGTGTCTTATCAAGTGATGATGTTGAATGTAAAATAAATGTTTTTAAAAGTTTCAAATCAATTAACGATCCTTCGTAAGTGGAAAACGTTGTTACAAAAGCTAGAATGACCAATCAAAATACAGTATAGGAAAATTCAAAAAGCTTCACAATACAGTCATGTTATAATAGCTATTCAGGTAATATTAAAAAAGAATTTATTCTAACCAATAATTATTAAATTATATGATAAAATTTGATACTAAAATTAAAAACTGCCAATTTTAAAATCCAAATTTAATCGCAATTAAGTTTAAAACTATCAAATTACTGAGGAGAAAAGAAGAAATACATATGTTATTCAATTTACTTTTTCATTGAAATTACATTAGAATAGACGCTAATATGTCATCTGGTCCTCCTACAATATATGTATGCATTTTAATCCCAAAAGTGTGAATGGGGTCCTACACATACATACATACATACACATTAACCAGCACATACATACATACACAATTAAAAGTGAATGCACTTTCCATATACATAGACAACTATAAATACATGTACACACATCCACAGACATTGACCTAGACAATCAGATAACACAACCAATAAATATTGTTTGTGTAGGTATGAAAACTTGGGTATGTCATTACTGCCACATGAGTTAGTCTATGTGTGTATATATGTTTATGTTTGTGTATTGGTGTGTGTATATATGTATATATATGTGAGTATGTGTGCATATATGTGTGTATATATGTCTGCATATATGTATGTATGTGTATGTGCATTGTTATCATAAATATGTATAAGTATGTATATGTTTATGTTTATATTTTTATATGTATGTATTTCTATGTATATATTAGGTTGGTGCGAAAATAAACATAGCAACATATGTGATAAAACGACATTATTTTTGCACCAACCTAATATATATATGTATGTATATGTGTGTTGATGTTTATATATTTATATGTATGTATTGCTATATATATATATATATATATGAAGAAAAATATACGGAAAAAACAAACAAAAATCCTTATATGCAATTATGCTGTTTTAATGTTAATATAATGTCAACGTCGGACGTTTCGGTCTAATAAACCATCTTCAGGACATATTCATAAAAATATAATTAACATTATCAATCCAACATGACAAAGACGATAGACATAAGAATAAGACTTATCCAAACAGAAAACTGAAAGTTTTATATGATCAGCGTTCCGTTTAAACATGGTCACGTTGTCGTCACGTGGACGACGCTGTGAAAACGTATTCCTAAAATTTGAGTATTTTGAATGAAAATTGAAAAATGGCAGTTTTTAATTTTAATATTAAATTTTATCATATAATTTAATAATTATTGGTTAGAATAAATTCTTTTTTAATATTACCCTACTTTATAGATCTGAATAGCTATTATAACAGGATTTCGTTGTCAAGCTTTTTGAATTTTCCCATACTATTAGGTTGGTTCAAAAATAATGACGTAATAATGTCGTTTTTTGACATTAAATAATACGTCAAAACGACATTATTACGTCATTATGTTTGCACAAACCTAATAGTATTTTGATTGGTTATTCTAGCTTTTGTAACAACGTTTTCCCCTTACGAAGGATCATTAATTAATTTGAAACTTTTAAAACCATTTATTTTACATTCAACATCATCACTTGATAAGACAACGGGGGTGTTGAAACAAAACAAAACAATATATATATATATATAATAACAGATATATATATATAAATATATATATATATATATATATATATATATATATATATATATATATATATATAACAGATATATATATATATATATATATATATATATATATATATATATATATATATGTGTATGTATATTTATATATTGTTTAATATTTATATGGGAAACAGCCTCAATAACAGAGATAGAGTATTTATAGATAGCGACAGTGGAGACCTAGGGATCAACACTTCGTGATGATAGTCTATTTCACGCCTCAAAGCTATCCTCAAACGACTTTCGAAACATACAAAAAAACACACAATGCTACTATGTAAGTGGTATAGCGGGACCTCGACGTGAAGGTTACCCCAGACGAAACCAAGGAATGTAGTTCGTCCGCCCACTTTTCATGATGGTAATGATAGGGTAATAAGAGATTTGACACATCCCACCTGTGATTGAGACGCTAAATTTTATTTTTGTTAATTAGACATTACATTACATCAAATCTCTCTGTATCTTTCAACTCTCTCTCTCTCTCTCTCTCTCTATATATATATATATATATATATATATATATATATATATATATATATATATAATGAATTTGGAAAATTATAGGTTCCGAACCTACTTCTAATAGACTTAGTGATAGATGTGATTTATGTTTAGAAGAAAAATTAGAATAATAAAATACAATAATCGAAGCCAACTATTGAATGAGAAGAATGAATTAGTGTTAAAATGTCGATATAAAAACAAATTCAAATTTCTATCATATAGGTTTAACTTAATTAGCGACCATATTTTCATAATATTCACTTACCTCTAACTCTTCAAATGTCGACAGTAAAACCAAAAACTAATACTAATTTCTATATCGAATTACCCCCTCTATAATCTTTTTATACTATATTATAATTTATAAGTTTCTCTCTACTTTAATATATCCCCAACTCTCTTTCCGTTAATCCGTTATGTCTTTTTATCTTTATGTTTTAAATATATCTTTAGACCCCTTTTTTATTCGACTTTTAATTTTAAATTAAAATTTTATTTTTCATAGAACCCCAAATTAATGTTATAAGTTCGGGTTTAATTTTATAAAACTTCTTCCCCTTAAGACAAATACCTCCCACCATCCCCTGGCCCCTTCTTCGTTCCTTTCGTCTGAATGAAACATTGAAATGTATAAATTCTGTATTAGATGTTTTCGGAAGGTTGGTTTCTTTAGCTTTCACAGTTAACTTCTACTTCCGGCCTCTTCTAACTGTAGAAACATAAACTAATTCCACATTGGGGTTGATAAAACAGACAAACGATACCTTTGTCTGCCGAAATAGGCTACACTATTCTCCATATGAGCTAATTTTGAACTTATTTTTTTTATTAATTTTATATATATATATATATATATATATATATATATATATATATATATATATATATATATATATATATATATAAAACTAAAATAAAGATACCATCTAATTTTCTTAAGTAGATGGAGGGTTTCTTGGCGGTGCTAAATATATTATTTTCTAGGTTGAAGGTCACCCAGAGGTGAGCCCATAGAAATGCCATCGCGTTGCATATATACGTTATTACTGTGATCATAGAATGGGATTTCAGCAGTACAGGTTAAAAGTAATTTTCATAGAATTTTTTTAGGTTTAATCTTTAATGGAGGCAGATATGAATTATTAAATATATTTTTAATAAAAATATCAATGGTTTCCCTAAGTGGAACGTTAGCCAACAGATTTTCTATGATGCTATGGTTTCATTGTTAGGTTTTTAACTTCTACATGGCCAGCCTAGAAAATAATATATTTAGCACCACCAAGGACCCCCATCTTCCTAAGATATGTAGATGATATACTTTAGTTAAAAACATAGAATATATATATATATATATATATATATATATATATATATATATATATATATATATATATATATATATATATGTGTGTGTGTGTGTGTGTGTGTGTGTGTGTGTGTGTGCGTGCGTGCAGCATAACAATTATTGACCCGGAATGTGAATTTGATCTGTCGAGGTTCAAATTGTACCTGATGCCGTTGCCTTCGCTTTTGCACAAATACGACGGAAAAGTTGAATAAATATTTTCTCTGTCCTCATCCTAGTTAGGTGTTAATAGCAAAATCTATTGTGCTCTATAGCTTTGGTTGGTATCCAGTAAAGAAGGACACTGCTGATTCCAAAATTATTTATCCCAGACATGCCCATAATGCGCGATTCTTACTCCCAATCTTGCAACATTCTTGCTCACCAACCCTCTTTCTTTCTTTCTTTCTTTCTTCCCTTTTCGTCTCATATCTCTCATCTTGTTTTTCTCCTAACCGCCTTTTTGACTTTTAATTTGTTTATATTTCATGTCAGATTTATTTTAATAAAATAACATTATTATGACCTGAAGGTGCCGTGAATTATTTTTAGAAGTTTACATTATTTACATTGTTCGGACTATTGTCCTCATCGGGTTCTAGTTGCATGTGCCATCCTTCCGAATGTCTCAGTTTAACGCAACTCTCCATGTTTTTGTTCACCACTGCAGTAGCCATGTATTGAACTCACAACTCTTTGGGTCAATCAAGTATTTTATAGATTCCCTCGACATCTTGAAATCGTTTGAAGTGGGATTTGATTCTTGAGGAGAAAAAATGTCATAATGAGCGAGATCTAGAGAATATGGTGGCTGCCGAACCTGGGAAAAGTTATGCTTTGCGAAAAAACTGTTCACTAATAGAACCTCTGTGGTGTGGTAAGATGATCACACTCTACACACTTTCCTTCCAAGTACCGCTATAAAAACAGAAGTGAGAACATTATAAATTAGTGTGTATGCGCGACAGAGTTCAAGGTTAATCTAAGCCAATCGGCTTCACTCTGCTTCGTTTAACATCGTTACCACAGCAACAATAGTCCTGATACTTTTTAATCAGACCTCATATATGTTTTTTTTACATCTGTGATAAAAACAATAATGACAGGAAACTATTCGCTTCTATCAGTGCAATCTCTATTACAGGCATTTGTACCATTTTTAACAACAGCGCATATTGCAATATGAGCTCTAGGAAAAATTAGTTACTGAGACATTGTTTATAAATCCACAAAATTCATACTCAAGAACACATGACCCAGTGGATAAAATACTTGATTGACCCAAAGAGTTGTGAGTTCAATACCTGGCTACTGCAGTGGTGAACAAAAACATGGAGAGTTGCGTTAAACTGAGACATTCGGAAGGATGGCACATGCAACTAGAACAATCTACCCCGGTGAACGAAATAAAAGGCCGGAGCATACAATGGCCGAAAGGTCGTGAATATGGCAATAAAGATGAGGACAATAGTCCGAACAATGTAAATAATGTAAACTTCTAAAAATTTAATTCACCAGGCACCTTTCAAAGGTCGATGACATAAGAATGACTGAGATTCGAATTCATGCCTCATCGTCAGAGTCGAATCGTTCTAGCCACTCGGCCACGCGCCCATCTGATAAAAACAAAGATGAATCTAATCAACCGTACCATTCGCAAGAGAATAAAAACGCTTAATCTAAAAAGAAACAATGTTATTTTATTAATTTTATTGCATCCAATTCAAATCAATTGTTATTTACAGACGATCCTTTTCTCTTTTCGTTATAATCTCCTAAAAGTTCGGTTGCAGTTTAATGATCTTCAGATCACTTGTAAAATAATCTTAATATTTAAAAACTGAATAAATTCTGACATGAAATATAAACAAATTAAAAGTCAAATAAAACTATAAACGAAATACTTCTCAGTTGGTTATTAAACGGTCTCAGACGGAAAGAGTCAAGAAGAAGGTAAGAGAGAAGGAGGAAAAGGAGCGGTTAGGAAATATGAGAAAAGTAGCAAGACTGAAGTGAGAGATATGAGACGTAAGGGATGAAGAGAAGGAAGAAAATATAGAGAGAAGGGGATAGAAGAAATGTGTTGGGAAGAAGCTGGGAGTGACGGAAATGAAAAGGGAAGAAAGAAAGAAAGAAAGAAAGAAAGAAAGAAAGAAAGGAGAAGGATTTTGAAAGATTTAAGTTTGGCGTTGGTCTCTAAGGTTTTCATGATGCATTATATGCGATAAAAGACTGAGAGGAAAGACTGAGAAAAGGAAGCAGAAAGACCCACACACAGAGAAAATAACAAAGAAAGAAAGCCTGAAAAATGAGAGTGAGAAAGAAAATCACTGTAAAATGATTAAAACGTACTAAAAAATGAGATAGAGAGAGAGGGGGAGGGGGAGAGAGAATTTAACAAATAGTAACTGGATGACGAAGAAAGAAAGAAAGAAAAGAAAAGAAAAGAAAAGAAAAGAAAAGGAAGTGTGACTTGCAAGATCCGATGCTGGTGTTATCCTTCGTAGCTGCCATGATGTATATATGTTTTAAAGTGATAAAAGAAAGACTGAGAGAGAAAACCAAGAAATGGAGAGTGAAACGTAGACACACACAATGAAAAGCGTGTGTATGAGAGAGAGAGAGAGAGAGAGAGAGAGAGAGAGAGAGAGAGAGAGAGAGAGAGAGTGTGTGTGTGTGAAGAAAAATAGTGAGAGAAAGAATGGGAGAGAAAGATTAAAGAGGAATAGAAAACGAGGTGAAGAAAACAGAAAGAATTAGAAGAGAAGAGGAATGACAGAGAGAAGGAAAGTAAGAGTGAGTACGAATGATATATAGATGAGGTTGTTTAATCTAACGACATATCAGCTTTTGCTAGGTTATTTAATACTGAATTGTCATACAGGGCAAAATCACAATCAAATAATGGTTAAGTATATATCGGTCTGCTTTATACTAGATTAAAAAAAGGTAAACATTGGTCCGGTTTGCACTAGAATCAAAAAGGTAGAGTAGTGGCTCTTAACTTTTATTGAGTTTCGAACCCCTTGAGTCACGGACTCTTCATAGACAGACAAGCAGATACTGTCTGATTGGTTTTTCACAACACTTGTAAGTACATTTTCTCCATTCTGCACTCTCCTTCAAACTGTACAGTGCACACACACATCACTTTTCAACCAGCTACGTTTGAAAGAAATTGTGGTCAATTCACCCTCACCAATATATGAGAAGATAACCAAGCGACAAACGGTGACATGAATTATCACTTGCTCTTATGGAGTAGCAAAAAATGACGGTCGTACAGAATGCTGACAGACGTTTAAATGGTAAACATGGACCCTACAATATTAATTTTTATCTGTTCTTCACGGACCTCTGACACCTATCAATGAACCGATATGGGGTCTATGGACCCCACATTAAGATGCCCTGCACTACAGCCAAAAAAGTGAACACTGGTTTAGTTTACACTAGTGTTAAAATATAGACATAGGACTGATTTATACTATAGAAAAAAAAGGTAGACATGGGTCTAATTTGCATAAGTTAAAAATGTAGATATAGATCCGGTTTACACTAGAATAAAATAGGTACACACACGCATGTGCGCGTTCATACACACAAACGCACACACACACACACACACACACACACACATATATATATATATATATATATATATATATATATATATGTGTATATTTAAGCAGCATATCTTCATTCAAGCATGTTTCATTGATTAATATATACATATATCTATATTAGAGAATTTGAAGTTTTTGTGCATTATTTCCATTGTATATCAGTAACACTCAAGATTTATTACAAGTTCAGCAGCAACGTGTTGAAGAGCATTTAACAAACATTTAATCCTATTCTCATGCCAACAATTTCTGGTCAGCTCTCATATATCGGGACGCTCGTTTTGCAAAAAAATTCCATAGCTACAACGGATAAATTCAAAATTATAAAATGATTAGAAAAAAGCGCGCTCACGGTTTTTTTTTTTTTTTTTTTTTACATCCCCATTACAACGAAATGCAAATTTTATCACAATTACAAGTTTGTCTTTGTAAATCACCCCTGAAGAGGACCTTAAATGAGATCGAAGGTACTTGGCTAGGGAAAACTACGGCGCCATCCTTGGTGAATTTAATCTTAACATTAAGAAACTGATTAGAGAAAGGGTCATTATAATATCTTAAATAGACATAATATAGGTACCTCCACTCAAAGACAACAATGAAAACAAGTCCCCAAGATTTTATCGTCAAAATGTTTGTTATTATTAAGAGTAATGACCAAAGTATTGTAAATAAAAAATGAATCCTTTCTAGCACGTTCGGAATATTGGCTAAAAATCTTTTTTTTTTTTTTTACATCAACGTTCGACGTAATAATTACGATTATTTTTTCCGCGAAAAACACATTGATTTAGAAATTCTTGAAAAAATTAAATAATTGTCAGATTTTAATGAAACTTTCAGGACATATTCACAAATAAATGAAATTATTTTTGAAATTATTTTTAGAAAATCTTAATAAAAATATTTTTTTTCATATGTTACCACCTACTTAATTTCATGAAATTTTAGGGCCAAAATTTGTTTATTAGTTAAAAGCAGGACTCCTTGGAGAAAGTAAATCATCAATTCTTTTTTTCTAAAACAGTTAACCCACTCACCGGAAATCTGCTCTGAATTGTAAAATAAAAAATGCAATAAAACTATGACATTATTTAATTAGAAAATCTTTTAATTGCTTTTATAAATAAGATTTATCAAGGACACCATTGTCTTAAGAAGAAATTTTTTTTCGATGAATAATTAATTTTTACAAGAATTATTATCATTTTTTTAAAATTTTAATTAAATAATTTATAACATTTCAAAATTGTTTAAAATTCTGCATTACTTTAAGGCGGTTAGGTGATATTGTTATTAAGTGAAAACTATATTTACGGATCAAAAGTTGAAAAGCTCATTCAAGTCGTTTAAACCCAATATTTTTTAATAAATTCAATTTTTTTTATGTATACATAATGTGCCCTGTTTGAAAGTATAGTGACCATACACGACATAATCAGAAAATCAGAGCGATGACTATAGTAAATTTATATTCAACGTTCCTAAAATTAGATTACGGATAACATTTTCCAACATTTTAAAGATTACTGAGTACTTAAAAATTATATAAAAAGGCGTTTATCTGTCATTTTCTTTAATTATGTTTTATCAGATGAAGTCCTTAGAACAATAATAAAAGGGTCACCACCTCGTCAAGTGATTTACGAGGTGTTGATAAGCATTTAATCGCGCGATTGTTTGTTGTAAAAATCCATTTCTCTGTTATTTTAATCTAAAGAAAATAATACTTTTTTTAAAAAAAATCAGATTAATTAAACCCTTAAATCAGCTGATATTTCTCAAATAAAGTTTCAGTAAAATATATATTAATTTTTGAAGATTTTTAAAACAGAGAATTAAATTTTATTTACAAATATGTCAAAAATGGCTGAATTTAAACGTTTTCTGAAAGCGAGCAAAAAGTAGATATTTCTAATCAATATAATTTCTAATTGAAATACACCAAAGCATTTTTTGCTTATTGTAAATAGCAAATGTAATAATTTAGCTTTCAATTAAAGCTAAAAAGAAATCTTCAAGAATGATTTTTCATTTGTAAAATTTCATTTTAAACCAAGGTATTGAAACTGAGTGGAGGTACCTACATATGTCTATATTATTTAATGAAACACACACATATGCACGCACACATACACACACATATGCACACACACATATGCACACACATACGCACATACATACTCTCACACACACATACACACATACACGCACACACACACACATACACACATACACGCACACACATATATATAGTTGGATTGATGTGACCTTGGGTTTCACGCTCTTTGTGATTGCATATATATATATATATATATACACACACACACATGCATATATATATACACACAGATATACATATATATATATATATATATATATATATATATATATATATATATATATATATATATATATATATATGCCCGTGCGTGTGTGCGCAAATAAATGACAAAACCGAAAACTCTGTTGTGACGTGATTTTTGAGAATGAACATCTTGAGATAAAATAACATAATTTCAATGGAATCAATCCTATGTTGTCGTCATCGTCGTCGTCGTCGTCGTCATCAGGGCAGTTTCGACTTGGAGGCACACTGAAAATCAGTGTGATTTTTCATCTTTATCAACTCTGTAAATAACTCTTATCAGTTTTCTCCCAACTTCCCTTCCTTGTGGTAACTCGTGAAAGTACTGCAGATCTTGCAAGCTCTTCAAAAGCTTCTACTGGAATTTTATTGATAGTTCTTTTAATGGCGTTGTTCAATGTATCATACTGTGTTTGTTAGTCCAATGTCTATGGATATGATTCTTCCATTTGGTACTGATGACAAAACTATTTCCATAATATTTACTGTTTCCAAAGATATCAACTCTTTTTCTCTTCTCTGATTTAGGTTTTTGGAAACAACATACATCACTATTATAAATATCAACGTCCTGAGCCAATTCTTGCTTTTCTTTTTTCACAAGTCCTCAAACATTAATTGTACGAACAATAAAAATTGAATAAACGCTGGCTACAGTTTACATAAAAATGTTAAAGATACAGAGACAATCAATTGACATTTCAAATTAAATTAACATTTAAAGTTGTCTTACTCCACTGAAGTCGCTCAGATCTACCGACAGAACAGGAGAAATACTGAGTGATTGCGTAGCAGAGGGTGTGTATAAACATTAAATTGTCTGTAGGTGTGTATGTCTGTGTGTGTGTATGTGTGTGAGAGAGAGTGTATGTGTGTGAGAGAGAGGCTTGGCTAAAGATGATTATTATTACTATTATAATTGTTATTACTCAATGAGAGGACAGCAACTCAATGAAGTACACTGGGTTGCAAATATATTAAGTACTTTATGCTCATCGTGAAACCGTGTCTGTTAAGTGTATACCACAGACATGCACCACAGCCAAATAGGAGCGAGAGGCCTTGACGATAGCATTGTGTAACCTTTTAATTAGAAATATCTTCTGGTTGACTAACCCAGTCTACTCAAACAGTGTGCTAATGAGGTTGCTCACAAGTATGTGGACGTGACTCCCAAGTTGTCTTGGTTACCTCATCCCTCAAACTTAAAAACAGCTCCATCGACACTCGGCCATGAAGTTCCTCCACTACACCCGCGCATAAACATAGATTCACGGCGCATCAGCCTCTAGAGGAAATTTACAATTCGTACATATAACTGACAAGTTGTTCTCGGGTACTGAATAGGATATTTACTTGTTTTTCAACATCTGTCTATATTTCTGAGATGAGTAATTGTAACTATTTACAGTAATTATTTTTTTTTCTGTTGTCCTCAACTTTATTATCATATTCATGACGTTTCGACCATTGTATGCTTCGGTCTTCTTCAGATAATATACGTTGAAATTTCGAACCAAACCCTTTATTTAGTCCAAGAAGGGAGATGTAAAATTTCTTTAACTCTTTTCGTCAAGTCCCATTTGGATTATTCCAACCAAAGACTTTTATCAACTAGCGTGACAATGTCAAATTCGCAGACGCCAGCATTACCTTGATCTGGGCATTCTCAATTCTTCCTCGGATATAACAATTCATCTAATGTAGATTTTAGCCTTTTAGATACGGTTCAATATCCGCCAATTATTATGGTAACGAGCTTAATGATCATGTTCCTCAGTTATCACTGTTCTCCAGATATTTTTGCAATTTTGCCTTTCTTTCGTCTGTGGTCTGATGGTACTGTTATGAATAATCAAGATTGGTACTCCTTTGTTTTGTTACTCTCCTCTTTGAGAGGGCTGTTTCTGTTTACTGGGACTATAAAAGGACACTATACGCGAGCCTTGTTTTATGTGGTGTTGAAAAATTTATTAATAGCTTAATGTTTGTCATTTTTACTTAAAGGGCACATATTGTAAACGAAAATAACTAATTTTGTTATAAAAAATTGTAGAGATATTCTATTTTTTTTATTTTTTGCTTTATAGTCTTACTTACGAGACCTTTGTTGAATTGGTACAATGTGAGAAAAATTACAAATAAATTTAAAATTTACTACATATTAAGATAATTCGAGTAATGGGACATCCCGTATCTTCAAAAAATCGACACGTTTATAACACATTATACACACAAAATTAAACATTCTTCTTAAAATACCAGGAGTCACTTAATTGTAGTAAGCTTTCTCATTTATGATTAGTAAATATAATTTTTACTTAATCGCAGTATCAACTAACCATTACAATTTAATACAGACTTTTAAAGACTTAAAACTTTATAAATTATTCTAATTAAAATTTAAAAAAAAAAAATGAAAATATCTCTTAGAAAAATTCATTATTCATGGAAAATTTTATTTTCTTGTTACAATAGTGCCCATAATATATCTTATTCATAAAAGCAATTAAAAGTTTTTCTGATTAAATATTTTTATAGTTTTAGTGCATTTTTTATTTTACGATTCAAAGCAGATTTTCCATAACTGGAGGCCCTGCTTGAAAAAAAAAAAGATTTAAATACTCCAAGGATTTGTTCATATAACTAAAATAAACTTTAAGCTCTACAAAAACGAAATTCTTGAAATTTCATAAAAAGTGGGGGTAACAGATGTAACCCACCCAAAAAAAAAACAATATCTTTACCAAGAAAAAAGAAACGTTCCATCCATTTGTGAATAAGTTCTAAAATTTCCATTAAAATCCGAAAATGATGCGATTTTTATAAGAATTTCCAGTTCAGCGTGGTTTTCAATGCAAATCGATGTTCAAATTTCCCATAGCAATTTATGGTCACCCACCGAGTCAAGATTTAATCTAAATTTCGAAGGTTCTAATAGAGATTAAAATGTATAATTTAATAATAAAAAATCCTTTGGTATTTCCTCTTAATAATAAGATAAAGATTTTGACAATAAAACATTATCTTTCTTATTATTTGGTCATTTTTTCATCATATATGCTCATTTTTTAACACATTCTTTGGAGCTACCTAATTTTAGCAAACAATAATCCCGATAACCAACTGAGTTGTTGCTGTCAATCATTTTCATAGCCTTTGACAATTGACGCCATAATGCATTATTACACGAATAGAGGTTTCAGTCATGACTTTATTGGAAAAAAAACGAAGGTCTTCATTATCGTAAATGAATAGATAACAAGCGAATTAACCGATGTAAATTTTAAATGATCAGTCAGTCATGTGCCATGCGTGATACACGCTTAGGCGATCATGTATCTTTCAATATATGACTGACAAGGCAATTTTTTCCGCAGTAGATTGCCATTTCTTTCTGCGGTAGACCAGTTGCCATCCAAAGCTATAGAACCCGGTCTGTCCTTCTATTTATCCATAGCTGCGGGAGAAGGGGGTTCATACCTTTCCCAAGGGTATTTGTACGTACGTGAATATAATGGATTTGACTGGAATTCAAACTCGGCTCTCCGATTCCTCAATCCGAGCCGCTATCCATTACTCCACCGTGCCTTTTAAATAATACGTAATTTATAATAATAATAATAATAATAATAATAATAATAACGCTATTCAGATATAAAAGTTATATCCCTTTAATTTTCAACGAAAACGAAGACGGAATGAAGATTCAAATAAACTGTTTTGGTGAAGCCAGTTTTCGACCAAATGAAATTCGCTGTTATGAACCAGCTCCCTTTTACTTACATGGATGAATCAAAGTTGCTTCTACATCATAATAATCATTACTATTATTATTATTATTATTATTATTATTATTATTATTATTATTTGTGGCATCCTCTTGCCAGAGAGTAATTTAAGCGCATAATTGCCTGATGAGTCCAGGAATTTTACTGACATAAGTTTCGGTACCCCTCTTTATCATAGCCAATGACCCTATCACAACATGGATCATCATAGTTTTCATTTTCCACATATTTATTGCTTCCATTTCCAGGTCATTTATTACTAGACTACCAGTGACCCGATGTCATCATTGGTCTGGTTTACAAGTTCATGTTTAACGTTCTACTGATTGTTTACAGCATTTAATAGAAATTGAACTTCCAATCAAATTAGATTATCTTAAAATAATTCTTTTAAATATGCCAAAAAGTTTTTTAAACATTCAAAATATTGTTTGTTTAAAGAAAGCTGAAATATAAATAATTACACTACAAACAACTGGAAGAAACGGCAAAGCGGGATCTCTTTGTGTCTGTCTTTACTTTAAATTTTTTTAATTAAAAAATTGTTTGTTTGAAGAAAGTTAAAATAAAAATTCTATACAAACAACTCGTAAATCATTATAAGCCGGATAGATGCACCACACAAGCTCGCAAGTAATCACATACTTTCTTCTTCTTCTTCTTCTTCTTCTTATTATTATTATTATTTCCTTTGATTTCTGTTGTATACACATTTCCTTCCTAGTCCCAACCAGAGACCTATCTACAAATCAACAATTCGCCCTTGCATGGAGTATTGCTGCCATATATGGTCTGGTGCCCCTTCTGTTTGCCTCGGGGTTCTTGATAGGCTCCAGAGGCGGATATGCAATATAATTGGCCCTGCTCTAGCATCTCGTCTACAGTCACTTTCTCACAGATGCACCGTCGCCTCTCTCTGTCTGTTCTACAAATACTTTCTTGGTAATTGCTCCGAGGAGCTGCATTCGCTGGTTCCCAGACTTCATGGGTTCAAGTGCCCTACGAGGCTGGCATCCCGCTCTCACCCCTTCACTGTCGAAACTCCAAAATGTAGCCGTCTCTTCTACTGTAATAGCTTCATGTCTCGCACCTCTCGCCTGTGGAATCCCTTCCCTATTCCAGTTTCCTTGAGAGCTATAATCTCCAGCTATTCAAATGTAATGTCAATCGACATCTCCAGTTGCCTTGATCTATCCACTACCCTCATCCTTTCTTCTATCACTCCTATCTGATCTCGCTCTATATTTTCTGTAACCCCTTGCGTCCTAGTGGCTTCCCGCCTTGCTTGGGGTGAAATGCTTAAAAAAAAAAAAAAAGAAGGAATTTGTTGTGTTATTCATCCCATTTCTGATAAAGTTACGCTACATATTTTGATTCTGAGCTTATCTGGATTTGAAAACGTTGGAAGGATGGAAGGAAGATGGCGATGCGGAAGATAAAGAGAGAAATAAATGAGTGAAAAAAGTAAAAACAATAAAACCATGCAAAATGGAAAAATGAAGAATCATAGATTTTTTTAAAAAAAAAAGCAGTTTATGAAAGAATCAGATGTGCGGAGAAAGAAAGAAAGAAAGAAAGAAAGAAAGAAAGAAAGAAAGAAAGAAAAGAAAGAAAGAAAGAAAGAAAGAAACAAACAAAGGGTAAGGAAATTCACAGGGGAAGAATGACCGAAAAGAAAGTGATAAAGAGAGAGATAGAAAAAGAATGACTGGAAAGAAAGAAAGAAAGAAAGAAAGAAAGAAAGAAAGAAATGGTAAGGAAATTCACAGAGGAAGAATAACCGAAAAGAAATTAAGGGAGTGATAAAGAAAGAGATAGAAAAAGAATGTCCGGGAAGAAAGAAAGAAAGAAAGAAAGAAAGAAAGAAAGAAAGAAAGAAAGAAAAAATTAAGAATGTGATAATGAAATAGACAGAAAAAGAATGATTGAAAAGAAAGAAAGAAAGAAAGAAAGAAGAAAAAAAGAAAGAAAAAAAGAAAGAAAAAAGAAAGCGATAAATAAACAGAGAAAGAATGGGCGAAAAGAAGAAAGAAAGAAAGAAATCTAGGAAAACAACAAGAAATAACGAAATAAGGAAAGAAAATGCACTGAGAAAAGTGTAAGAATAGAAGAAATAGCAAAAGAAAGAAGGAAAGAAAAAGAAAGAAAGAAAAAGAAAGAAAAAATAAAAAAATAAAGTAAACAAATAAAAGTCTAAGGGAATATAAAAATGTGAGAAAGAAGAAAAGTTCAAGATTTTGTATATATGTGAAAATGATGGATGCACTAGGGCACATATATGAGGAAAAGTTGGCTTGGAAAGTTTGACACTCACAGGGTATATTGAAGGCGATAGGGATAAAGGAACACAGAGAGTAACAAATCTGTGTAAACAGAAATTAGAACAGGGAGTGGAAGAGATGATGAAACGACAAACCTATTTTTTTAAAACAATTTCACTCCAAGCAACATGATAAATTATTAAGACCTAAGATGAGATCGAAAGAGCGAGAAACTCTTATTGAGGAGAGAAGACAATACAAGAACAAAAATTTAAGAGACAGAATATGAAAATTGACGTTGCATTTAAATTTTTAAGGATTTTAGTTGACAGGAGACCAAGAAGCCAAAAAAGTATTCTAGAGTCAAGAAGCGAGAGAGAAGAAACTGTTAGAATACAGCATACAGTTACATCTAGCAATTTCAAGAGTAAAATGATGAGATCTAACTGCCAATCTAGTACTGCACTTAAATTCGTGAAGTCGCGGTTTGAACGAGGGAAAGTTATCAGAACAATTATAACGAAAATATTTATGGAAAAACTTACGACGGAGGGAAAGTGATTGAGGCCGAAATGCCAGATCATGGACAAACAATATTGCAGATTCTTCTTTGGATTTTGTCAAGAATTTCAAGATACATAGCAGAAACATCAGACCGGATTAGACAGCAATATTGAAAGCATGAGCGAATGGTAGACTTATAAATGTGTATGAGTGATTCTGTCGCGAATTGTCCTGTACGACACAGGAAAGCAAATCCTCTCGCATGATCGCCCACATCCTGAAGAACATTGCACAAAAAAAAGTAGAAAAAGCAGAAAACTGAATAAATAAAAAAAAAGCTCATGTTTTTTTTGTTTTTTTTTAATTAATACTTGATTGCAAAGCAAAGATCATGTCATTGAGAATGAGAAAGAAAAGCGTGTGTATACATTTAGATTTCAGTGCAAAGTCATCTTGATTTCGATGAAGAAACATGCGAAGACTGTGTAACTATTTCAAAAAGCACGTTATGGATTTCTCCAGTTCGGAACGACTTGGAACGACGATAAGAATACCTTGGGTGGAAATATTTTCAAAAGACATCAGAAGATGAGGGTGTCCTTTGTTTAAAAAAAGTTTCTTTACATAACACAACGAAAGAAAAGGAAAATAAGAAAAAAAGAAGATGAGGGGAGGGGGCAGAAATGAGGAAGATAGTAGAAGAGGAAAAAATCCAAAAGGTAGGTCGATAGATAGACAGAGGTAGATAGGTAGATAGGTAGATAATGTTTAAGTTATTAGCTTGGTGCAAAAATAAAGGCGATTTTCAAATATCCAATATAAGCGATATTTGTATTAGATATATTAAAGCTACTTAAACGTAATATATTAGGTTGGTGCAAAAATAATATCGTTTTTTGAATTAAAAACTACGTCAAAGAACGATATTATTTTTGCACCAACCTAATATATTACGTTTAAGTAGCTTTAATATATCTAATACAAATATCGCTTATATTGGATGTTTGAAAATCGCCTTTATTTTAAATTGGCTGGATTGGCCAAGATTTGTCACAGGGTCATCCATTTAAGGAAGATTGACGCCAAATTCCTAGGATGGGTTGCCCGTTACAAACTTCGTCTGATGCAACATGAATTGAAAAACCTACCGCCAATTTCTCATCTGTTATTGCTGAGTAAAGAAATCTTAAAGGACATTATAATGTAGCGACCTTTTTCGCAATGCTTATTATTTGGATGTGATGCTAGTGTAGCGGCTCGGGACGAGAAATCACAGAGCCGAGTTCGAATTCCAGTCGAGTTGGATAGCTTAACTTACGTGCAGATACCGTCGCGAAACGTATGAATAGATCACTTGTACTCTAGTTATAGGTTAAATAGTAGGACAGACTAGACTACTTAGTCGCGTTGTGCAACAAGTCTAGAAGAACAATTCTGTATTCAAAACTCTATGGTCCTGGGACCAAATCATGGATTGCCATTTGGCAAGGCATAACAACCAAAAGCCACCTCTGCCAATAAAGACATCACAGCAGGATGTCGACAATAACAGAATTTAACAGATTTGGCATTGAAGAGCAATTTTGTAATGCAAGGTCATCCTGGACAATGGATCAGAGATAATTATTCTGCGAGAACACTACTCTACTTGTGCCTACTAATATATACTCAACGGAAAGGAGGCCTTTTTGACGGACGACTTGGTAGTATTAGTATAAAGAAAACTAGCGTTACTTAGTGGCTTTAGTAAAAATAAAAAAAGTAAAATATAAGCTTTGGGAGTGCTAACCAGCATTGAATTGATTTTAATTACACCTGCAATTGTCTTTTATTAGGGTTTTGGAAATATCGCCAGTTTATTTTTTTTTATTTCACTTGTAACCCTTTACACTTTTAGACTCTACTGCAAAGTATAGATAATAACCCCACCACATTAGGCATTGTTGCTATGGTTTCCGTAGGAAGATTTTCTTTTACAAGGCGGAGTTGCTTTCTCTACACACAACCGGCTTTAAATTTAGAGTTGTCCTTCTCCTATATCAGTTACCAATAGCCGCTATAAAGACCGTTCTGTCCTGCTATTAATCGCGAGCTGGTATTAAGAGATGTATTCATACCTTTGAAGGGGGTATTTGTACAAAAGCGTATGTGACGGCGTCGGTGTCGACAACCACTATGGTATGCGCACGTCCAAATGACAATTAGTTAATTTAATTTTAATACTATCTAATAAATGTATTAATCATCAAAATATTTTTCTGACGTTCCAAATACTTTCGAATTCCATCATTACATACCGACTCTGATTCAGTAAATTTGTCAACAAAATTTGGACAAAGTGGACATTTTTAAATGTTTGATCAAGTTTCTGCATGGATTGAAAGATATGAAAATCCGATGGCGCCAAAATGTCATGCGAGAGAGAATTTCCAATCCTAAATCCATTATCGTTGTCGGGGTCGCATGGACAAACATTGTAGCGCAACAGACTGACTTTCTGGTCTCTCTGTCTTAAAAATGACTTTTTCTTTAAGTTGCAGAACTCAAATTTCGAAAGAGACGATAACAATCTACAGTAGGAGTTTTACTGAGCTTCAAAAATTCCTCATTCTATCTAATAAAATACCAAGCAAGAACTTCTTTTCTCCAAACGTTAGGTTTTTCTGTTGCAGTTGCAGGGTCTCTCTACGTCCATCGATGCCTTCGAGGTATAATTACAATTTTTTATTTTCACTTTGAATTTTAGCCCCCAAATTATTTCTTCATGTCTGACAAGAAGTGAAATGAAATAGTTGGATACCAAGATTTCGTTGAGAAAATTCCTGTTGGATCCATTTCTTCGCTGACTGTTCTTCACACATTGCAGACACCTTACAACTGTCGAGTGATCGATATCAGCTACTTTCAACTTTGATTGTGTGGTGTCATTATGTAAAACAACTTACAAGTCTTCACATTCAATATGTACGGTCTACCGCTGCGCTGATTGTCATCCAAGTCAAATTCTCCTTTCTTGAATTTCGCAAACCATTTGCAATACGTACTGCTTCCAACCGAATCGTATCCATAAGCCTCGTCAATCGTCTTCTTCGTTTCTGCTATTTTCTAAAAAATATGCTCGTGTATCTTGTTCTTTACCATTTTTTTTGCATTTTTCTCAACTCAGGATAAATAACGAACATAGCTTTTTAACTTTATTTATTGGCGATTGATCGCAAATCCCTTGACCCATTAGGATCGAAGTGGTACCACATGCACTGCAGCTGCAGTAGAAATGGTGTTTCTTAGGTAAGATAGCCTAACGGAGCCCAACACTCTCCAGGTCGGCTTTGAATTTAGAGTTTCCTTCTTCTAGTCCGGTTGCCATCAATCCAGTCTGTCCTGATATATTACCCATAGCTTGAAAGAAAAAAATGATTCCTACCTCTCCTAAGAGTATTAGCCCGTAAGTGAATATAATGGATCAGACTGGAATTCGAACTCGGCTCTCCTATTCCTCAGTCCGAGCCGCTATCCATTATTCCATTACTCAATATTTTTTATTCATTAACCTTAAAAAAGAGGGTGTTGGAAAATTTTGCACATACTTAGTAAAACATGTTTCTATTATCGATCAATGATTTGCAAGTATTTTATAGAGAGTGGTGCTTTTATCTAAGATAAATATTTATACTAAAACCTTTCCCAAGAAAATAGTTAAAGAAATACAGTCATTGATACAAAGGCAGGAGAATTTGTTAATTTTCGACTATTTGTTAATTTTCAGTAAATTTTAAAATTGCGATTAGACCAGACATTCAAAGTTTTCTTGTTCATTTTCTTATATTTTTAACAGTTGAACACACACATGCAAAACAAAAATAACAAACAGAGTTACTTTTTTTATTGGAGAAAAATAATTTTCATATCGGGATTATTTTATATTCTTTCTAGTAGTATCCAATTTGCAAAAATTAAATTAGCATTAAATTTACGAAAATTAAATTTACATTTATATGTGGTTTAAAGTTATTTGGGCGTTTCACCATTATATATATCTTATATAATAAAACATATTAGGACGCTATAAGAACAGTGCCTGATGTAAAATATAAAAAAAAAAATAAAAAATAGAAGAGCTAAAATAAGAAATAAAGAAATGATACTCAAATATGGCTGTCCTTTCGCGAATTAAGAAAAATATAGACTTCTCCTTTCAATAGTCTGAAGATTGTCAGATCGCTGACGGGGAGTCTACATGAAACTCACTCACTCACCCACTCACTCTCACTCTCACTCTCACTCTCTCTCTCTCTCTCTCTCTCTCTCTCTCTCACACGCACACACATATATATATAATGATTTTCTTGGCGTGTGAATGTTATGTACTTCACAAGGTCAACATTGATCATTTCCTTTGAGTGAATTGAATGAATATTGAAGCAGTGAGCTAAATGTATTTCCTAATTGGGAAATGTCGTTTCGTCAACACAATCATATTTGAAGAAAAAGGTAACTTTGGTTTCTCTTTCTGAAGAATTTCGAAGATTCTTTTTTTTTCTTGGATGAATCGGTCTTGCCGAAAGTAGAGGAAGGAATATGGTGGTCTTTTCGAATAAAAATATCGTCAAAATACAATAAAATTGATGATTTAATTTGCTTAAATCTCAGTTCAGCTTTTCAGGCGTTTGTATTAGCCCATAAACGGGCTTTAATTTTTTGTGTATATGAAATTCTAATTCCTATAGACTTTCTTTTGGAGTATAAAACTCTAGCCTCCTCACAGTAGGTGTTGCCGCTGTTGTTTCTCTAACAAGTTGTTTTGTAATTGAGTGAAATTACTAGCTCCACGTCCAGCGCTGTTATTAATTCATAGCAGGATAGATGCATCCCTTTCTAAGGGTATTTGTGTGAAAGCGAACGCAATGACCACTCAGTCAAACATGTTCCATGCGTGATATACGCTTAGGCGATCATGTATCTTTCGATACATGAATGACGAGGCAGATTTTTTTCCTTCAGTAGGTTGTCATTTCTTTCTGCGGTAGACCAGTTGCAATCCAAGGCTATAGAAACCGATCTGTCCTGCTATTTACCCATAGTTAAGGAGAAAAGAAGAGGATTCATACCTTTCCTAAGAGTATTAGAACGCAAGTGAATGTAATGGATTCGACTGGAATTCGTTTCTGAATCCTCAATCCGAGCCGCTATTCATTACTCCAGCGATGTTTCGCGCATATTTTTAATTTTATTTTCTCAGTTTTTTTCGCTAGCGCATCGGTTCAGTTAAAGCTTATTCTCAAAGTATTGAAACGAAACAAGAAAGGAACAAGAATGAAGATACTCGTCCAGAAATATGTGGAATAACGGAAATATTTAATCGCAGAATTTAAGACGGAGATATGAAAGAAAATATAATCAAGTTCTGATTTCTCCTTTCTTTGTATTCTCTTTTGTTCAAATCAAATGAAATTTATCGGTATTCATAATTAGCAGTTTTTTTTTTTTAAATTTGCCACCTGTCTAAATGCAATCTTTTCCAAGGTCGAATTTGAAAATCAGGCCAAAAACAGACCATAATCAAATCATAAAACTCTGCTTATAAACGTTAAGTCATAATTCTAGCAACCGAAACTGTTTGTTGGCAGCGGTAAAAACATGAACTGAATTTTCCACAATTTCAGCCGTAATGCAATAATGGAGTCAATTGTTGACGTCACAAAAGGTAAAACGTTTTGATTGGTTTGATTCAGAAGTTCTATTGCATGATATAACGCAAGTCTCCTTTATCTATCTTTTCCATCTTTATTTCTGTGCTTTCTTTCCGTTTTTTCTTTTTCTTTTTCATTATACTTTGTTTCTTTATATCATTTTAAAATTTTATTTCTTTTTTTTTAATTTTTTTCTCATCGATATTATAGCTTCCCCTTCGCCCTCCTAAATGATTTTCTGTTTTTTATTTAATGTTTTAATCCGGCTACATTTTCACTTAACCATTCACCGTTGAAAGTTACTTATTTTTGCTGACTTTTGGTCCTTTCTACGATTCATTCGCACCATTTATTATTTTTTAACTGTACCATCTAAGAAATGTTTTTTATGGTTTTATTCGTTTTTCTCTTCTGTCACGTTCCCTTTCTTGATCTTTATTTATCTTTCTCTTCTCATGTATTTGGCCTTTCTTTCTTTATTTATTTCTACTTGTTTTAATTTTTTTTTCTGTACTCTCGTGTTACATTCATATATTTATTTAGCATACTTGGATGCGCGAGCGATGGAATAGATAATGTTTCGGAAATGGAAATTGGTGAGATGTCTTCCGTTCTTCATATTCATTTAGGCGCAAATCCCCTGGGAAATGTACGAATCCACCTTCCTCCAGCTATGGGTTAATTAGTAGAACTTGTATCAGTAAAAATCATTATTATCTACAAAAGATTCTCACAATCTAAAGATATTTTTGGGTTTTAGATAACACGTAAACGATTGATAAATCGTAAAAAGTAAATCAAGGGCACATGGCACAGTGGATAAAGGCGTTGGTTAGATCCAGTGAGGGAACCCAAAGAGTGTGAGTTCAATACCCGGTTAAGGCAGTGGAGGACTTAGAGAGGGGAATTAACGGGAGATAACTGATAACTGAAATCCATGAAAACATGGCACGTAGAACAATATAGAACAGTCTGCCCCAGTGAGCGAAATAAAGGGTTCAGTTCAACATTCCAACCACCTGAAGAAGGCCGAAACGTTGTAATAAATATGTCGACAAAGATTCGGACAATAGTCCGAATAGTGTAAATAGTGTACATAATACCTCATCTCAGAAATATAGACAGATACTGAAGGGCCGAAACGTTGCAATAAATATGTCGACAAAGATTCGGACAATAGTCCGAATAATTTAAATAGTGTACATAATACCTCATCTCAGAAATATAGACAGATACAAAAGCAAATCAATTAATCAATTTTATTTCTCTTTTTCTTTGCTGTGTTTACTTTCTTTCTTTTGTCGTGTGCGAGCTTTTCAGATCTTTCTTTCTTTCTTTTTCTTTCTTTCTTTCTTTTTTCTTTTTCATGTATTTTTTTCGACTGTTTATTATGTTTTCTTTTTCCTCGTATAAATCTGCATCCCTCCTTGCCTTCCGTCATATTCATTTTCGAAATTCTTTTTTAATATTAATCTTTACTCAAGAGCCACTCAAGGTAGAAGGTTATTTTGTGGTGTACTATGAGCGTCAGAAACGACAAGACGTAAAGTCCATGGAGTTATGCAGGAAAGATAACGGTTAGTCTTAGATTTGAAGAGGTCAAGATTGTAGTGTTTGAAAAAAAACATCCTGCCAGGTGTCTGTTTCAAAAAGCAGTCGATCTTGGGAAGAAGCTGTCCGAGTGGAACTTACTTTTTTATTAATGGAATACGAATGGAATGAAGATGATTCCTTGTGTACGTGGCATGGTGGGTTCCAGTAGCAGAGGTTAGAGCTGGTGGTACCAAGGAATATAAAAAGAACACATGCCATGCAAATCACGAGAGGCTAGCGAAAGGCTCGCAACGTTTTATCTTTGGGAAAAGAATGGAAAATAATTCCTCTCTTAAAAAGTCAGGTAATCGCGTTTGAATTGTATCAAGGCAGACAAAGGAGGACCGTGCAGCAATAGCCCAGATGTGGCAGCAATTTTGATCCGGCCCTTGTAAAGGTAGAGGATAGCAGGGGGAGTCATGTACTTACTGGGATGGTATAATGAATCTACTATTTTTCCAGCATCTTTAACAATCGACCATATATATGAATTCCACTTAGGGGTCTGTGTTTGGCTTGAATCCTAGTAAAAGTTCAAGACAAGAATCATCTTCGCGAGAACACCCATCCATCAAGATAGTTGAAAGTTCAGTGGTGATGTAAAGTTACTATTTTTTTGTTTTGGCCGTATTGAATATTAAAAGCCAGTCCTTCCCACTTTGAGTCGCCTGGTCTAGGCCAAACAAAAGATGAGCTACATGTCATTCACTACACGTTATGGTAGCAATTTTATTTTATTTTTTACAACGTTGTTCATCCTGTATAAGGATCAAGAGCTACTCGACGTAGAGGGTTACAGAGTAAGAGGCAACGCCCCAAGTATGGTGATAATGCCAGCAAGACGCAAGGGGTGCACCAGAAGTGAAATACTTTAAAGAGAACCGGGAACTAAACCCTAAACAGGGAGCAGGGGATAAACCTCTACTCCTGTTCAAAAGACCGGAGAGCAGTGTGAACCGGACAATAGACGAACCTATCTACTACTATTCAGGAAAAAAACGTAAGTAAAAGGTAAATAAATGTTCGGTGCTTTAGGTGGAGACGTTAGAAGTATATAGTTGAAGTAGACTTTAGAAGGGACTGAAACGCAGTCAGGAAACAGGAGGATAAACCTCTACTCCTGTTCAAAAGAGCGGAAGGAATGTAAACCAGGTGGTAGGCAAACCTATCTACTCCTATCAATAGTTTAATTTTCGTCTGATCTGGCTCTTTAAAAGATGGCGTCTTTATTTCTTTTTCTCTCGGTATGTTCTTCAATTGTTCTTTTATAACATTACCCGCCCGCTTCCATACTTCATCCAGCATTTCCAAGCATTCCTAATCAATCCCCAAACCATTTTCCAATTTCCTATCATCACCTTCTTTCATTCCCAGCTCTTCGCTTTTTTCTTTCTAGTTTTCTCTGCACAACATCCTGCTATCGATTTCATCTCTCTTTGCTATCAATTTCTTTCTCCCAAAGGATTTGATTATTTTAACAGTGTCTCTCAAGGAATATAAAATTCCATTTAATATGGCGAGAAAATTTCAATTTCTGGAAGACTCTCCCACAGTGAAGCAAAAACAGAAATTTAGCCTGGAAACCTATATGAAAAGCGGTACGAACACATCATAACAAAATGTCAAAAACATTGAATATGAAAAGCTCCAAAAATACGGTATTAATGATAGTTGTGTAATGGATATATATAGGTGTTGGTTAAACATGTGTTACTATTATGACGCTTTGTACAGGGTGAGCAACGTTGCAAAAAATATTGCCCCCATAAGGTGTAGTGAATGACATCTATCTCATCTACAGGAGAAGGCGACTCAAAGTAGGAAGAACATGCTTGTAAAATACAATATGATCAAAACCAAAATAGTAACCTTACATCACCACTGAACAAACGCTGAACTTTCAATTATCTTGATGGATGGGTGTTCTCGCGAAGAGGCTTCTTGTCTTGACATAGTGATCATGGGTTCAATCTTTTGACCAGGCAGTGAAGTTTCAGTTCAACAGGAATGAAAATGAACTGACATTACAGGGACAAAATATAATAATAATTATCGCATATTAGTCAATAATTGGAAAGCTGATGATGACCAGAGGATGCTGAGTCGAAACGCTGTGTGTATAATAACATCTATATCAAACAAGATGAGAACAGTAATTCGAAATAATACACGAATGCTGGCAATTACTCGGCTAAGAAATGAAATACTAATCTACGAGTTGTTGAGACCGACACAACCTGTTCAACCTGTTCAACCTGTTCGTGTATAAATAAATGTTGCCTCGGATCAGAACGGTGGAGTAATGGATAAAGGCTCGGATTGAGGAACTCTTTTCTTCTCCCCCAGCTAAGGGTAAATAACAGGGCAGACCGGGTTCTATATATATCATTGGATGGCAACTGGTCTACCGCAGAAGGAAATGGCAACCTACTGCGGGAAAAAATCTGCCTCGTCAGTCATGTATCGAAAGAGACATAATCACCTAAGCGTGTATCCCACATGGTACATAACTGACTGAGATAGGTAATAGATATTTAAGTTGAGTGATAACGACTGTTCGAGATTATTTCTGTAATTAAATAATCTAATAAAAAGTTTTGATAACTGAATTAAGTCGGCAAAAAATATGATAAAAATTATCAGTATTTGATTGATAAACAAGCTTTGATAAAAACGACTCTGGTTGCTTAAATAGTAAAATTAATAAAACGGTGTAAAACTAGTAATAAAATAATAACATTGAAATACTTGACAGGGAATGTTGGACAATTTTCCAACAGATAAAGAACAGGCTTAGGGCAACAGAGATGCAGTTCTATCGGTGGATGCTGAGAATACCATAGATGGGGCATGTCAATAATGAGGAAGTTTAAAGGAAAATAGGAACCAAATGAGACAGTTGAACTTTCTGGAACATATAATGAAAAAAGAGAACTGGGAAAATTTGAACTAACAGGACATGACCCTAAATTTTCTCCTATCGTGATGAACGGATGTTCCACCAGGAAAGCGCCGTACCTTGAGCGCTTACTGGGACTTAAGCGCAACACAGACCTCAAGTGGAACATGTACATACGTTTCAGTGCTAAAGATCATGGGAAAATGGTCGGTTCCCTGTATCGCTCCAGTAAGTAACTGACGCCTCATGCTATCCTCTACCTTCAGAGGGGCGTAAAATGGAGTATTGCTGCCATACATCTCCACGTCCTTGTGGGTAATGATTTTCCACCTTACAACCCTCTTTGCAAGCCTCTCGCTGCTCCATCGCTATTTCAAATAAAATATTCAGACGAACAACATTCCTTAGTTCCACCTCCATGAATAAGACCTGCCATGCCACGTACATTGTAGAGAACCACTTCCTATTCCATTGGTGAGATGTAAATTCAACTAGAGCTGCTTCTTCCGACTCCCAAGAGGATGCTTCTCCGATCACTACAATCTTAGCTTGTTCAAGTTTAGGGTTAATCGTTATCTTCCACACACATTCCCATAGACTGTGTCGATTACTCTCTACCCTCGAGTGACACTTGGGTCTTGTACAGGGTAAACATCATTGGAAAGAACAACGTAAAAAGGCATATTGAAGGCAAGAAGACGAGAGGGAAACATTGAGTAACCTACCCAACAAGCTTGATGGCGGGAACTGGGAAAGAGAGTAAGGAGACAAACCTTACTTAGAGCTACAAAGGATAGGTAGTTGTGGAGATACTGATCGGCTACATTCTGAAGGGTCAAGGTACGTAAAAAAGACTGTTATCTACCTAAACTTTATTCAGTTTTATTCTATTTATTGTTTACTTGGAAGATTTTCGTTTGAATAATTAACTAAAGTCAATTTAGTTCATATTTTTCGGCGAATGATGGGAAAAACATTGAAATATTTACAAAACTAGTTTAAGCGCTCGTCTACGCCGTGTAAAATGTCAATGTTTGGATTGCAACAAGTTATAATGACTATATAATTATTCTTTAGTACTTTATATATATACCGCAATTTCGAATGACTTGACCCTGATAGAAACTTACCAGTCCATCATCATAGTTTCGTCTTTGAAAGTAAAGTCTGAGGATCCAGAGGAAAAGTAAAATTCTCTGGTGAAATACATTATTATTATTATGGAGCCTTAAATTGGTCTGTTTTTCTTTTAAATTAAATTACACACACACACACACACACACACACACATATATATATATATATACAGAGAGTGGACATTAAAGTCAACACCCAGCGTCGACAGTCTGTTTCATAGCTCAAAAACAGGTTTAAATCCACAGAAATATGCTGTTTTGATGACAGTTATTTGCTGATCTTCTGAATGTTACATGTTTTTTTAAGACTGTTGAAAAGATAGTACTATTATTAGTCATAAAAATTGTAATTAGTCATGTTTAGATCAAATGTTATTCCTATATTAACCGTGGATAATAAAATATTATTGATCGAGAAAGTATACAATTAATATATGATATATAACTGTTATGAATAATCAAGAGTAGTCTCCCCTTTGAGAGAGCTATTTCTTCTTACTGGGACTATAAAAGGACACTATGTGCGAATCTTGTATTCTCAGTTGAATAAAGCTTTCTTAAAGCCTACACCTGCGTACTTTTGTCTTTACAATAATTATATCTTTTTCTAAGATGTGCGTTAAGAAATTCTGCTTTGTTCTACTGACCAAGAATTCTAACTACAGTTCTGGTAATGGTGAGTATAGCCGTTTCCATACAAGAAACATTTAGCATTATTGACCGAGCAGTTAGCATTACTTTCGTTTGACATTTATAAAATCTTTTTCTTAATACAGTTTTTCAGAAAAATAAATTTTCAAGTCCACAGTTATCGTGCTGTCTAATAATCACAGGTGATTTCTTCATTATCTTTTGTTAAAGTAGTTCGGAAAGAAAATATCTTGGTCATATAAAGAATAAAATAGATTCTATTTGTTATAGGTAAGTTTCCAAGAAAAAAATACAATGAAAAGTAGAAAATATATCTTAAGTGAAATTGTTGTTCTGTTTTTTCATATTAAAATATTAAATATTTTTCTGTTCATACGTTATTAATAAAAGATATTATAAATTAGACTCTTACACCGAACACCTGCAAACAATAATTGTTATTACAAAAGATATTTTTGTAAACAGAAATGCAGTATATTCCCCCTTTCCATTTTTTACGCTATAACATTACCTTGAGTCTAATCGTATATATATTAGGTTGGTGCAAAAATAATTTCGTTTTCTAACATATGTTACTATGTGAGAAAACGAAATTATTTTTGCACCAACCTAATACATAATTTGTGGGTTTTGTGAGAAACGGTTTGGCCGTCTATAGCGAGCAGAGAAATAATAGTTTCCCTAATTACATGTATAGATTTAAAAAAAAATGTTGTTCGTTAATTAACTATTAATTAGCCAGAGCTTATATATTTTTCGGAGTCAAATTTCTCTTACGAACAAGATTTTATTTGTTGATGTAGTCATCTAACGAATCCTAGAAATTATGATTTTTTTCACAGAATGAGGATTAAATTTAAAATACGAATTGAAGAACATATGATAGAAGCCCAAATGCAGAGAGAGAGAGAGAGAGAGAGAGAGGAGGAAGAAAGAGAGGGAGGGAAGAAAGAGAGGGAAGAAAGAGAAAGAGAGAAGCAAGAAAGAGAGAGAGGGAAGAAAGAGAGAGAGAGAGAAGCAAGAAAGAGAGAGAGGGAAGAAAGAGAGAGAGAGAGGGAAGAAAGAGAGAGAGAGGGAAGAAAGAGAGAGAGTGAAGAAAGAGAGGGAACAAAGAGAGAAAGGAAAGAAAGAGAGAAGCGAGGCTTTTTCTGATCAAGGTCGCCTCTAACTTTCGTAAAAATGTCCATGAGAAGGAAAAGTTTTTCTTATAAATGCTATTAATGGCGTCCACGTTGCCAACGTTATGTATCAGACGATAGGCCGAAATTTAATGTTCTCGCCCTTCTTATTGCTAAAGCATACAGCTCGATAATGAGCAAACGAATGAAAAAAAGGGAAAAATTTGACAAATTTTAACAAATGCAACCACTAAAAAAGGGTTTGTAAAAAGGACAGATTTTCTTTTGACTCAGCTGTTATTAGGTTGATGCAAAAATCATGACGTAATAATGTCGTTTTTGACGTTAAAAAATACGTCAAATAACGGCATTATTACGTCATTATTTTTGCACCAACCTAATACTTTATACTCCTTTGATAATTTTTATTACTTGAAAAGGCTGTTTTTAGAAATTTAATAAAAACTAAACATCTGAAACTGGGTTTATACATTTTATTTTTCTAGAGAACTGACAACAAAAATGTCTAGTACTATTTATTTATTAGCTTGTTTATTGCAAGAAGAATAGTTCTACGAAACTCACCATTTGTGTCTACCTACCCTGATGATGACTTACGAAAGTCGAAAGCTTGGACCATATTTCTTAAACGCTGGTTAATTTCTGACAGAATTTCCACCTTGTCTGAGAAGGATTTTTCGTAAATTGAAAAAGCCGATCAATAAAATTAATCGACTCAAAATGTCTTTTGTCTTTAATAACATTTATCTTAAAGAATATTTGCTGCCTAAATACGCAGGAGAATAATTTTGTTTTAAAAATATCTGACCCAACTGTAAAGCAATATTTATTATTTAACATATTATAAATAAATAACTATGAAAAAAAAATTTTATTCATGAATTTACAAAAAATTCTGTAAACTATGGAACAATAAAATGAACACATAACAACATAGAAGGAGCTCAGTGTAATGACGATGTCAAAATAAAAATCGTTCCTTCGAAACACCATTTTGTAAAAACTACTTAGTCTCGTGTTCAGTTCAGAGAAGGAACGTCTTTAGATAAATAAGGGTAATATTAATGGAATCTGTTATATATCTATATATAAAATTATGTGACTTCCGTTATTCTGCCCGTTCGTAATACCCTCTAAAATAGCCATACATTGACCGACCGAAACCAAATTAAAAGATATCGTCTATCATAGAATCCTATGAAATTAAAGAAATTATCTAACCGCAAACTAGGGTTTTTGTCGAAGTATTTTTCCAAACAAATCAACTTATTGAAATTTCATCGACTGGTTTGCGAAATTGAACGAAACGTAGAATTTGTAAATCTTTACAAAAAATGTTAGCGATAACTTCAACAATACTAAATACTGTAAAGATTTCAACAAACCTCAGCGTGTTGTAAAACAATCTATTAGGTTGGTTAAAAAATAATGTCGTTTTTTGACGTTCAACTTCAAAAGAAAAACGACATTATTTTTGCAAAAACCTAATATGTTATATATATATATATATATATATATATATATATATATATATTTGGTTGGAATATGTTAGCTGTATCTCTGATATTGAACGCTTTCTAATAAGTACCGCGCATATAATATATAAATAATTATATATATATATTTATTTATATTTATACACACGCACACACACACACACACACACACACATATATATATATATATATATATATATATATATATATATATATATATACTTCTGGGACTTCTTTTAGTCCGTCCGTCCATCCACCCACCACACCCTCTAAGATATACATTGGCCGATCGAAACCAAATTTGGGGCAGAAGTGCAAACAAGTAAAGGGGTACAAAGTACAGTTTTACTGGGGGGCGTAATACTGTATATTTCTCTTGATTTAGAAAGTGTTATTATTTAACATACAAAATATTACCACTATTTTAAAAACAATTTATTGATTAAAATGACAAATACTTATTTAATAAAAATGCAATATTGTTTTTTTTCTTTTGCATATCTTTACTTTAAGTTTTTATATGCATGAATCCAGTTTCCATTTCGCACTATGTTTACGAGAACTATTAACAAGTCACAAGGCTATTTGGCTCCAGAAAGAAATATTTAATCATCGCCAGTTGTATGATGCACGCTCAAGAGTAAGAAATCCTAAGAATTTATTCTTCACTGTTAAAAAAGAAACAGGAAAAAAAAAAGAAATTTTCTTGAAAATATTGTTTATCATGAAGCTCTATAAAATTAAATTAAATTAAATTAAAGAAATCATTAAACCGTGAAGTAGTGTTTTTGTATTTTTCGAAACATAAAATTAACTTATTCAAATTTCGTCAATTGATTTACGAAATTGAGCGAAAATGTAGAATTTCTAAATCTCGAAAATATGTTTGAGATAACTTCCACTATACTGAACACAAAAAAAAATTTAGTTGCTCCCACCAAAAAAAGAAAAAAAGGCGGGTGTGGAGAAATACAACAAACGTCTGTTACAGTTTACATCGAAACATTAAAGATACAAAGACGTTCAGCTTTAAATATAAATGTGGGTTTCCGATGTAAAGCGTAGTCGATATTCCATCATTTATTCGATTATATTTATATTTTCATTTTTATCATTTGTATTCTTAATGAATCCACATTGTAAAAGCAATAATTTTGTGAGAAGAAGATTATATTGTATGGATCCTAGACGAATATTTAGACGAGGGGATTCCGAATTTTTGCTTTAGTAAATTAGTTTCTTTTTTTAATCATATTATATTTAGATTGAAATATCGATATACATAAGGAATCTTCAGGCCATATTCATAAACTATTTAATTTTCACACGCACAAGTATACAAATAAACACGTATGTACACAAAGATTCGCATTATGCTTGGCGAAAGAACTTTTCATTTTTCTGGAGAGTGGTAACAAAATACGAGACTTCAATAACTATTTAAACATTTATTCCAAATCCAATTATGATTTTTTTCGTAACATTTAATTAATCTAATGAAATTGTAATTTCTCTTCAATGATAGAAACTTTTCGTGTCTGATTTAGCCAGAGGTTTGAAATTTGTTTTTTTTTATATCGATTTCGCTGTTAACAAATGTTTCAACATTATGATAATCCTGGTCTCCATGGTTGTTTTACAGTGGCATGAAATCAGAAAACCACCTTAATTAAAGGTTGGGCGATAAAAACAAGAATTTAATAATCTTGTCGTCACGACGTCATTTCACGAGTCCATGTAGCACGAATACTATAACAATTGCAACGGAAGAATGTTTAAGGCAAGATAGCTTGATGAGGCATATTTCTTTTAGGTTGTTTTATTTTTAATTCTAGACTCAAAGGAAGAGAAACCAACCCCGTCTCCATTATTTCACCTATGGATAGGTTGGGGTCGAGAATCGATGGATTCATCCCTATTTTTGCGAAAGAGAATGTAACGAACTTGGCCGGAACTCGAACCAGGTTCGCCAAATTCTCTTTCCGCCTAGATAACTGCTTTAATACCTGCACAAAAGATTAATTACTGAGGTGTCGTAATTAGTTATAATTAATTATGAGTCAGTAAATACAAGTATTTTTTTTTTTTTTCAATTATCTCGATAAAATATAGGAAGCAGAACAATGGAGATTTCGTTTTTTTTTTTTAAGTTTCGTAAAACATACCATCACGTCTGCTTCACGTTGGGTTCATAGATTTAGGAAGTTTTCCTAGACTGCTACAGACCTGCTAAGATCAAGCAAGATACAAGTGGGATAGTCCCCAGACTGATCTTTTTAAAATCTTTTTTTGCATCACCATATTTTACATTTATTTTTAACGGTTTCCTATGTAGAAATCTCATTGGCAGCTAACAGCTATTTATTTTATTCAGAAATATAAACTTTGTTTACTATTCCAAATGAGCGAAATGTTCAGTCAGTTAAGTGTAATACGTGATACACTCTTGGGCGATCATGTTTCTTTCGATTCCTGATTGACTAGTGAGAAGATTTTTCCACAGTAGATTGGGGTTTCTTTCTGCAGTAGACTGGTTTCCATTCAGAACTGTAGGATCCAGTCTGTCCTGTTATTCAACCTATAGTCGGGTATGTAGGAGAAGAGATGGAGTCATAGCTTTCCCAAGATTAGTTGCGCGTAACTGATTGTAACGAACCAGACTAGAATTTGAACTCTGCTCTCATTCCAAGCCGATGTCCATTACGTCAAAACGCACATCCTTGGCCACAGAATAGAAAAAAAATAAACATACAGTGATCAACACTGCAGCGTGACTGGTAGTTTCACGTCGGAATATCAATTGCTAGTCGCAATGCAGTTTTGATTCCTATATCCACACTGTTTATATCTACAAACACTCTATCTGACATTCAGTCTCCGATATCGAGCACTTTCCCTCATAAATATATACAATTTTTATCAGTCTTGTTAAAAATCTGTAAAATTTTACAGATTTCTACAAGATAGACAGCCTTAGCAAAAACTCAAGGTAAATCATATATAACAATTGAATATTTGAACTTTTTATAGCACAAAAGGTAAATATTCTAATATAAAAGTGTTTTTCCCAATATAGACGATTGATAAAGTTTGAAATGTTTTTCACTTGTCTACTGTCCCCAATGAACATATGCGTCTTGTGGCATGTTGAGTATCGCCTCTAATAAATATCTGCGTCCATTTCACAGCATTATTTATGCAATTATATAGAATTATATAGAATTATTTGTAATCATTTCACCCCAATCAAGACGATAAGGCCACTAAGACAGAGAGAGGTTACTGTGAGTGAAAGAATCTTGGAAAAAAATTTATTCAGGAGAGAGCACAATAAAAGAGACAGAAGATGACGACTGGCATTGCATTTACATTTTTGAAGGTCAAAGTTGACAGAAAAGCAAGAAATCGGAAGAGAGTTTCAACACCGAGAAGTGCGAGAGAAGAAACTGTTAGCATAGAACTTACGGCTACTTCTAACCAATTCAACTGGAAGATGATGAGACATATTTGGCAATCTATTAAATTTTTAAAGTCGAGATACCAAAAGAAGAAAGCTCATCATGACAACTATCATGAAAGTATTTATAGAAAAGGCACAGGTAAAATACCTTATGGCCATGAAAAAGTAACTGAGACCGAGCTGTTAGATCAGGACCAATAATATTACAGATTCTTCTTTGAATTTTGTCTCGAATCTCTGGATATTACGGCAACGTGTTAGTCTCTGTTTCCGCTTTACAGCATTGAAAAACGGATGGGTTTCATATGTTCCTTTGTGCGCTTCAAATGTCCAAAATAGCAGGGGACGTATTAAAAAATGTAACCCGGAAAAATTCAAAGAATTAGAAAATGTGTATATCTTATGCATTTGACAAACAAATCCCCAGATAAAAAAACTGGCCAATCCTCACTTTTCAACCATGACAGAGTTCACTTGCTCTGGGTAGTGATTTTCCAAGCGTAGCTCAGATGTGGCACAAGGCCGAAAGTATAGGGCACCCAGTGTGGATCGAACTCACTACTCAGTCGTAATAGTTCTAGCGAGACAAGCTTGCTAACCATTACACCACCTCGAGGTGCCCAAACTTCCTCTGGGTATGTAGTAAGGCCTCTGGTTGGGATATTGAATGTTTTGAGGAGCGTGGAACCACATCCTAATGGCTGTTGTTCCCAGGTCAACACTGACCCGAGATAGTAGCAAATAGTGAATCTCCAAACAAAAATCAACAGTACATTTTTTATAATAAATTACCAACACTATATTTTATAGTAAAATGACAACGAATATAACACTAAAAAAGTATAAAAATATATTTTTGTAATATAATTGCCAACAGGACATTTTTGTAGTGAAATTGCAAACAATAGATTTTTAAAAATACCAATAATGCATTTTATCATCTACAATCTATATATCTAAAAAAAAAATAAAACAAAAAACAATCGCTTGCCCTGAAAGTATAAAATCAAGTATCAAATATTAAGATTTCGGCATTAAATAATATGCCGCTAAAAAAATTATCAACCAATCAACCGACAGAGTTTACACAACGTTGTGGGCTATGGAATATTTTCAATTTTACATGCTCTTTCCCCACGGACGAAACGTCACAAAATGCTACAATTTTAACCTTTTCAAGCCTTGGCCCAATCTTTATCTATCCGCCATATCGTCATGACATTCACTTCCTCCTCTTACGTTCATGTCACGCACCTCATTCAGTAATCCTCTACATTGTGAGGCTCTTGGGACTTGTACTGATTGAACAGTTTTAAAAATGTTCTCAAAGGAAATTAAATTAACCTGCCTACCTTGTTCTATATCGTTCGACAACATAACAGTTTAGTTACCGTTGAACACCTTGCTGTCTGACACAAAATTCAAAACCGATCCTCACTTCGATTCGAGCTCCAATCGACAGAATTGCAGTCAAATATGCAGTAAGCATAAGCGCGACATTTTTGTCTGCTTCAATGAAATGTCCGACAGCGTATCTGTTCATTACTCAAGAACGTGATATGATGAACTCAGGAACCTTGTCTTATAAAAGTAACCACAAAGTATCGATTTTTGAATACTGTCGTCAAGGTGTCAGTAACTGTCTTTTCATTTACCGTCTTTATTTTTCCTCCTATCTCATGGCTTCTTTATTCTCTCAATTCTTGCGTCAAATAAAACTGTGTCTCCTGACTCTATGCTGATGAATTCGTATTCACATTAAAAGTGAAATATAAACTTTCTAAGCTGTTTATGAGATTTCCTCGTTGTTTCTGTATTGTTTTTGTATTCACCGACTCTCTCTCTCTCTCTTTCTCTCTCTTTCTTTTTCTTTCTCTCTCTTTCTCTCTCTCTTTCTTTCTTTCTTTCTCTTTCTTTCTCTCTCTCTCTTTCTCTCTGTCTCTCTCTCTTTCTCTCTCCCTCTTTCTCTCTCTCTTTCTCTTTCTTTCTCTCTCCCCCTTTCTCTCTCTCTTTCTCACTCTCTTGCTCTCTCTCTTTCTCTCTCTCTTTCTTTCTCTTTCTTTCTCTCTCTTTTTGTCTCTTTCTCTCTCTCTCTTTCTCTCTCTTTTTTCTCTCCTTCTCTCTCTCTTTCTTTCTCTCTCTTTCTTACTCTCTCTCTTTCTCTCTCTCTCCACCTCTTTAAAAGTATACCGTTTGCAGCAATAAAATAACCACATCTCGTCTCCCCTCTCGCTTGTAACCACCCATCACAATAAAATAAACGTGTTTCAATACTAAAGCCGAATTAGTAAAATAAAGCTTCATAAGCTTCTACAAAGAATTGTTATTATATTATACCTTTTATCTCTTTATCAGTAAAAAAAAAACTTATATAGTTTGGCACAAGTCGAAAGACCAGACTAAGAAAGAAAAATAAGTAGACAAATAAAACCTGAGATGTAGAGAAAATACTAAACATTGAACTCACTTCAGAATAATCCGTGAGCTTAGCTTCTACATGCCGTGTCCAGTCAGGACGCGTATGATCATACTGTAATGGCAGCTAAGTTTCACATTTTTACTCTTGGACTAGTTAGATGCGATCGTCACTTCTACTTCAAAATTTTCTTTTCTCGCACTTCCTACATGTGGAAATCTCTCCCGATTTCTCGCTTTCCTGACGCCTACAATCTTCAAAAATTTAAATGTATCACCAATCGCCATCTTCTGTCTTGAATCCTGTCCCTTTTTGTCCTTTCCTCAATCTTATCCATTTTCAGTCTTCTCATTCTCTTTTAGTTTCACTCCGTATAATCCCTTTGCGTTCTCGTGGCGGTATCGACTTGCTTTGAATGAAACGTTTTAAAATAAATACTATCTTTTTTAGCTCTTAGCAATGCTTACCTACCTCTTTGTTTTGCCATCCAGTTATACAAGCTCATATAACGAACTGGAATTGGAACTCAGCTCTCCGATTTCCAAATTGAAGCCGTTATTCATTATACCATCCGCACATCCATGCTTACAGTACCTGGTATTCTCAAGCAGTCTCCCATCGAGGTACTAGCTAGGGTCGACATTTCTTAACTTTGGTGATCGCATGAGAGCCGGTGTTTCAACATGATATGGCAGTAAGCCCAAGAGCTTCAAAGTATAGGAAGTTGTGATGAGCCATGATCGCTCACACCCTGAAGAAACACGGTACATAGAAGACGTAAACGGAGTTGATATTTTCTCGGTTGAAATCCTTTTTCTTATGCATTTATTGCGATGTTTTTCAATTGCAGGAGCAGAGTTTTCGGTACAACGCTTGCATATAAACAGATGAGAAGTGCACAGGTGGCTGGGATAGTGATAAGACACTATCTTGACGTACGTTATAATTGAATGATTTTTTTTTTTTTAATGATATGTCCCTTCACGAATTCTATTTGCTTTATTATCTGTGAATTACTATGCATTCTTTGGAAAGATAATGTATTAGGTTGGTGGAAAAATAATATCGTTTTTTGACGTTAAAAAATTCGTCAAAAAACGATATTATTTTTGCACCAACCTAATAGTATTAGCACGTTGCTTTCTCTACGATTCCAAAGACGAAAAAGCATTACAATCCATTCTAGGAAATGAAGACTAGCTTAGAATTTGTCATCGGTTCCCTGATTCCATTTTCAGTACTGATATCCGTCACACTACCTCATAAGAAAATGTAACGTTGGGCGGGGGAGGTGACCTTTTCTTTTTATTTAATGTCTATCTTTTTAAGTTTCTTTGCCTAGTGTATTTTAAGGATAGTTTATTTTCTTTCTGCATCAGGACCTATGTTCGACGATTAGATTTAAGAACGTTTTGATTATTGTTAGCAGAATATACTTATGAGGCTACAGAATTGGTTTGATAATCTCATTAAAATGTAATGATTACAATAAGGGGGTGACCTTTTCTTGTTTAATTAATATCTATATTTTTCAGTATAGAGTATATTTAAAATATAATTTCTTTTCTTTCTGCAGCAGGATGTATGTCCGACGATTAGATTTAAGAATGTTTTGGTCTTTGCTAGTGGAATTTTCTTATAAGGATACTAAATTGGTCCACAAGTTCATTGAAAGTTATGAATGACTCAATAACACGTGATGGACATTTAGACTGAATGGATAAAAATAAAACAATAGTTTAATGAATTACATTGGATTTACGTATTAGGAAATACTTCGTAAGCCAGTTTATAATTTTTAATCCGTCTTCAAAGCGCTTTTCGAATCAGAGAATCGTTCGATTGGTATAGGAAAAATTAAGGAGATTTTATTTATTGTCATCAGTGTGGCGTATATTTCCTAACCTTTTAATACATCCGTTATTTGCCATATAATCTCTTGGATGCGCCGTTCAGAGACACAAAAATTTCATTGTCTAGTTTGACGGAGCTGTCCCTGCCCACCAGTCTACATCTTCTCATTATCCTTAAGGAGTGAAATCAGGATGTTTGAATCGTCTAAATGGTAACCATCAAAGGAGTTGGTCAATTTCAAAACTACCTCTACACACATAGGAGGGGTCCACTTTAAATTGAACTTTAGTCACATTCTTCCGTCATGCGGAGGTGGCTAAATCTCCCAAAAATATTAACTCCCTGTGACGATGTCTGCATAGAATTCCTTTAAAAGGAAAGAATCAAACATATTTCCAATTTAGGAGATATGAAGTACATAAAATCAAGACGCTGTAAACTCTGTCCCATCGCAAATCTTCTTCATCCGATCGGGATTAAATATACTGTACTTTCTCGAGGATGCGTGTGGAGGATAGTAGCTGTTATATCTATTTTTGATTACGACACATGAATTTAAGAATGCACTGGTTAGGTTGCAATTGCATTCATGTGTCGTTAAATAACCGACGTAGAAATGTTTTGAAAGGCTTTGAAAATTCATATTTTTTACAATAAGTAGAAGGAATAGAGTGTGACCAGAAAGTAAAGCTTTTGTAGATATAAAAGTGTAAATACAGAAATCAATACTGGATGGCGACTGGCAGTTTCATCGGCTTAAGGGATCGTCAGAACCCGACTATAAATATATAGCCTAAGCACAATCAAACAAGCATAGGACACCTGGTGAGGATTAAAGTTAATGCACACGCGTAATCGTCAACTGGTCTAGCAATATGTGTTTTATTTAGGCGATGTTTGCCGGAAAGTCAAAATTGGTTTGATAAGCTCGTGAAAACAAAATGACTACGAGGATGGGTGAACTTTTCTTGTTGAATATATATATTTTTTTTTCAGTCTAGAGTGTATCAGTAACAGTGCTATCACGGAGGATTAGTCTTTATTTCGATTCAGGCTAATTATTTAACTGTTATGGAATAACGGACTTTGAATTGGGATAAAAAGTAATAAACAGAAGATGAAACACAGACATGTTCATTCTCTATTATTATGAAAGATTATTTTCTTTTTCTGTGGCGAGCCATCATCGTTTTCGCTTCAAAAGCTGTAGGCGTCAATGAAATAAATGATGCAATTATGCTTCCTATTTCTGCCACTGCGACTACATTTCCATGCCGTTTATTTAGTAATTGCACTTGTATTATATGTAATAGGGTACACATTACTTTGATAAAGTATTATTATTATTATTATTATTATTTTTATTTTCTTTGCTTTCTGGCGTTTACACATTTCTTTCCGGGTCCCATCCAGGGACCTAAGGTTAGAAATGGCATCATGACCCTTTTCACTGACAAAAAAAAAAAAAAAAAAAAAAAAATTACATAGATAGAGCCCTTCGTAAAGTGTGGGCTGTACTTGTCAGAACAATTTTTTGTATCTCCTTGAGGCATGGGCTTCCAGGAATCCCTGCAATTAGTCTACTGCAATCTTTTCCAACCAGTCCTAGGGCTCCAACTACAACAGAGATTGTTGATGTTCCCATATGCCACATTTTCGAGACCTCTATTTCAAGGTCCTTGTATTTTGACAGCTTTTTGAATATCTTCAAAGATACATTGCAGTCAGCAGGGACTGCCATATCAATAAGGAGGCACCGTTTTTGTTTGTGGTCTTTAATAACAATATCTGGGCGGTTGGCCTTGATTGTTCTGTCAGTGTGAATTGTGTAGTCCCATAGAATTGTAACAGGTCCTATCTCCGTAACTGGGTCTGGGTGGTGTTGGTACCAGTTTCTTTCAGTTTCCTTCCCGTAGAAGTTGCAGATTTTCCAGTGCAGATATTGGCCCACTCTGTCATTTCGGGTTTTATATTCAGTGGGTGCCAACATCGTGCAACCTGATACAAGATGATCAATCGTTTCTGTATATTTATCACAGAATCTGCATTTTGGGCTGACACAATATTTTAGTATATGTGCTTGATAATTCCTAGTTAGCAAGCATTGGTCCTGCGCAGCAAGGATAAAACCTTCAGTTTCCGCTTTCAACCCTGCACTGCGTAGCCACTGATGGGTACGGGTTTTGTCTACATCAGCTTGGTTGATACGGGCAGAGTATTGGCCATGAAGCGGTTTATCTTGCCATCGCTTCTGTATCTGGTCGGTTGCATTCGTCTTTGCTGTCTTTTTCAAGTATTTTGCAGTTTCAGTCGGTGTATTGTGCTGTAGTTGCATCTCTACGCCCATTTGAAGTTCCAGTTTGAATTTGTTGGCTTCTTTCATTACGGAGTAAAGACGCTTACTACTTTCATGTTCCTTGACGCATACCATCATCCAGTCTTCTGTAGTTTCCAAGTATTTTTGGAGGCCAATTGTTGTAGTTTTGTAGGACAGTTCTAGTTGAACTAATCCTCTGCCTCCTTCGGATCTGGGCACATACAGACGATCAACATCAGCTTTGGGATGATGCATGCGATAGCAAGTGAGAAGCTTTCTCGTTTTGGCGTCCATTCGCTTAATTTCAGCTATGGTCCAGTTAAGGACATTAAAGCTGTAATGCACCACTGGGACAGCCAATGTGTTTATAGCTGATATTCTATTTTTTGAGTTTAGTTCAGTATTTAGTATCAGACGTACACGCCTGTAGTACTCTTTTCTTATTTTTTCTTTCATTTGGGGGTGTTGTATGCCATCTCCTTCGCTAATTCCTAGGTACTTATAAGCTTCTTCATGCTCCAATTCCCTAATCTTTGTGACAAAATCTAAATCTATTGAGGGTGTTTCTGTAATTCTACCTTTCTTGAATGTTGAATGTTATTGAATGTTATTATTATTATTATTATTATTATTATTATTATTATGATTATTATTGGCATATTTTGGTAAGTACTGACTATTATTAAAAGGAATTCCCGTGCGAGTATTTTAATATGTGTATCAATATTGTATCCATAAAATTTGAAGAGGTCAACAAATTTTAGAAAATATCCAATCCCACAGACAACAAAATTTGTCCATGCGTTAACATATTTGATAAAACAAATAATAATGATATTAGAAGAGATGAAGTAAGCATGTACCAGCAAGGTCGATACATTAACAGCAATGAAGCAATTTGGAGGAGACTTACAATTCCCATTCATGAGAGATATCCAACAGTTCAGCCACGAGATGTTTATTTAGAAAATGGACAAAGAGTTTACTTCTCTGAGGCAAATGAAGCTCAGCAAATCTTAATTCCAAAAGAGACTACACTGACATCTTTCTTTAAGCTTTGTGCAAGAGATCCCTTTACAATGACAATCTTTTATTATCAGCTTCCATCATATTACACCTGGAAAATGGCAGCTGGGACAGACGAAAAGGGGTTGATCCAGTCGATGGATTTTCAGACATCAAATCTGGTTGAGAACTTAAAATCGTGCTTACTGTAAATCCCAACCAACAAAAATGATTCTTTCTCAGGATGCTGTTACATTTCAAAATATCCGTAAAATCGGTGGAATAGTGTACTCAACATATAGAGAAGTTTGCTTTAAGCGTGGTCTGTTGGAAGAACAGAAAATAGCTTATGACACAATAATAGATGTTTTCAGATACCATCAATGTGAAATATTCTTCCTAGATGCAACTGGTGGAACAGGAAAAATATTTGTTAACACCTTACTACTGGCCAAGATAAGAAGTCAAAAACTTGCAGTTGTTTCATTAGGAACTGCTACTACATTATTAGTTGGGGGTAGGAAAACTCATTCAACATTCAAACTTCCACTGGTCCTGAACAGGAATGAAAATCCTATGTGCAATATACCAAGGAATTCTGGAATTGCAAAAGTTATCAAAAGGTGTTACTTGATTGATTGTGATGAATGCTCTATGAACAATAAGAGAGCTTTCGAAGCTTTGGATAGAACACTATGGGACATTAGGAACAATGATATTTTTGATTGGTGAAATAATTCTGATTCTCTGATGACTTTAGACAAATCCTTTCTGTTATTCCAAAAAGCACTAAAGAAGATGAAATTCAAGCTTCATTGAAATCATCTATGTTATAGAGACGTGTAATGATCCTAAAATTGGCAACTAATGTGAGAGCATACTTATATGGAGATATAACATCAAATCAAAAATCAATTTGCTGAGAATTCTGGGAGAGAGGAGAGTCCCAGTTGACAATGAAAGTTTCATTGATCCATCAGCCATATGTACTTTAACACCAACAAATTCTTTCTAAATATCAATGTTCATTATCAGAATCGTACATGGTTCTTTAAGAAAGGCATTCTCGTACCAAAAAATACCACAGTCAGTTCAATTAATTTTGAAGTTTTGAGAATTATCTCTGGAAACTGTCACTCGTATAAATCCTATGTTTTTCTCTAAAACTTCGTCGTTGCTCACATATTCAGTCCTTGGTATTCTCATCATCCTTCTGTAGAATCACATTTCTATTGCTCCAAGTCTCTTCATCATTTGTGAGGAGATTTTCCAGCATTCACTGCCAGGTGAAGAAGAGAATTGAGGAAATAGAAATGTGGTTCTTCAGAAGGATGGTGAGAAAAGCATGGACTGAACAAGTTGTAGTAGGGCAGTGTCCCCGGTTTAGAGATACTAATGTATGAAAAGTGGTTATTGAATGGAGTTATTAAGAGACTTGATAAATGAGCGAAAGAGTAGTGATATTAGGAGAAAATATGGGAGAGTGGTTATTCTGAGTGGAGGCTGATGGACAAAAGTCCGGTTCAATATTAATTTAAACCCATAAAATAAGTATAAGAGTGGCCTTGGAAGAGTTTGAACTCGAATTAAACTAAATAATATTTAGTAAGATTCAGTATAACTGACACCCACGACCCAACTCCATAACTCCAGCAAAGTCAGCACGACGTGATAATTGAGTTTGCCAAAATCTATTCCTCGCATTTGCGTTGATTTTCATGTAAATTTCGAAACTTAAAAATCCAGTACCAAAGTGAAAGGCACTTCGTAGACAACTTATTTAACAGAAGGTTCTTTGTTTGTGGAGCTAATTAATCTTATCTATTTCCCGGACAGAGATCTATAGAAGCAGAGTACACATGCGCATGAATTAGACATAGTTTAGCTGGAGAGTTGCAGTCAGAGAGAGAGAGAGAGAGAGAGAGAGAAGAGAGAGAGAGAGAGAGAGAGAGAGAGAGACGGCTGTTCAGCTTAAACCGGTATACCGCGTTCAAACATCGTAAATTAGAAAAAAGTTCGTCGGAAAAGTAATTCACTGCTAAGACATTAGCACTACCAACAATAATTAGCAAAAAAAGACACTCAGTGTCTCAAGGGTAGAAAAAGAATGGTAGGAAGCTCCATAGCTGTTTTACGATTTCACATTTCACCTGTAAAAATTTTTTTAATAATTTTCCAACAGTGTTATTTTCTTCCGATTGGTACATTTACCCCGTTTTTTTTTTTTTTTTTTTTTTTTAGCTTGAACGACCGACATTGAGTAAACAGTCAATAGAATTCTGGCCAAGACCAACAAAAATCCCCGGCACCTGAATTTACCGAACTGAATTGCTAGACGGCATATCCCAGTGAAGGAAAGGAATAAACGCAGTTGATTGCACCAAACACAAGCCACTTTCACCGAAGTGTAGCCGTCCCTGGTACGATATTCGCAACCCAAACAAGTGTGTTGTATTTAGCGACCAGCACAAATACGGCTTATGAATAGTGGTTGTCAGGGGATGCGTTATAATGTGAACAATGACAGATTTTAAGAGAAAATAGAAACTAAAAAGAACTATTTTACTCAGAAAGAGATTAGTGTGTTTAATGAGGAAAGCGGGCTTAGAAAATTTAACACTCCAAGGACGTATTGGAGGCAAGTTCTACAGAGGAAAACAGCGCATAACCAACCTAACGAGCTTAGGTAAATAGTTACCAAAACAAGGTTTGGGAGAGATTGCAAAAAGACAAAGTTTATTAAGAGCTACAAAGGACAGGGCATTGTTGAAAACCATGATCGCCAACATCTTGAAGGTAAAAGGCACATAGAACAATATGATTGGTCTAAAGACACCGTTGGATTTGTAAAAACTCTCCAGGCGATTACATTTCTTCAAAATTTAAATTTAATATTTTAACTCTGGTATTTCCTGTCTTCTCCATGTTTCCTGTCCTTTCAGGACGTGGGCAATCATGGTTCGCCACAACTTGTTGTCGTTAGAAGGTTTCTCTTTATGCCAAGCGTTCCAAAACCCCGTTTCGCCATCTATTCAGACAAGCTCATGTCTCTTACCCTCGATATGCCATGTGATGGTTAAGTTCTCCAAGACTTCTTTCCTCATTATTTTTAAGAAATTTCGTCTGTTTTATGATTCTGAGTATAGATATTCTTTTTGTTACCAATTTCTTTAAGTGTTCCTCTTTTCTTGCTGGCTTCATTCATGGAAT
>OZ010578.1:32072155-32229655 GCA_963932145.1 Acanthosepion lycidas | reverse complement strand
ATCTTTTTCTATGTGTCGTGTTCCTTCAGGACTTGAGCTATCATGGTTCCCCGCAACCTCGTATTCTTTGTAGCTTTGTCAATATTTCCATTCCACCACCCATTCACACTTGTTCGTCAGGTAAGTGGCTTGATACCTGACCCTTTTTTTTTTGCTGCTACATACTATAAAAATGAGCCATTCAAAGAAAGTCGACAGTTGAAATATAGAGACAGGAAAACGCGTTGCAGACTCTGTATAGTTCCAAGGGCAAAATTCCTGCCCTTTTAGATAGCGCCTTGCTTAAATACAGAGAAAGAGAGAGAGAGAGAGAGTGAGAGAGAGAGTAATAGAAAGTTAGAAAAATGAGTCTCGTTGTCTGTAAGCATTCATATTTCCATATATATATATATATATATATATATATATATATATATATATATATATATATATATTGATTGATTGATTGTCATTCTTTGATTATGTGTTTGAGTGTGAGAATGTAGGAAAACTGTGATTACTGAAATCTCCAATCATCGTTTTACAAAATGCGTAATAATCTGGTTTGCACATATTTCCCGTGTTGGTTGATCGATGGTTTCAGCTTTGAATCTTGCATCTGACAATGATTATAGTTTATGCCTGAGGAGAAGGGATGAACCATTGAAAATGTTTCACCTTATATTCCTATCTTCGTCAGAACAGGAGTTCCGTATCAGAATCTTGTCTATATATTAATGATAATAATAATAAATAAATAAAAGTGCCCGAGGACGCTGATTCAAATACAAGGTTTTGTTGTATTATGGTCTATTATTGATGTATTATTTCGCTTAGAAATGTCGACTTTGGGCAGTTATAACTTAGTTTCGTAAGAGCCGTCTGTTGGCCGGGAGCAATTGTCGCTTTTGCGATAAAGATTCTTTCTGGAACAAGGTGCTTAATTGTTATCAGTCAATGCTTCAATGTTGGTAGCTTGTATGAAGTTGATGTCTGTATTTAAAATCCATTAGATATGCGAATCTACTAATATAGTACTTTGACCACTGAAGCCGCCAGCTTTGGAAAATGCTGTTTACTGAAATGCATGACATATTTTCTTGCCTTTATTTGCAAAGAAGAGTTTCAGTTTGGCACAGAGGCACGGGTTTAAATCACGCAGTGAGGCATTGAAAGAACTGAAACAAGGAGTAATGATTTGAGAGACCTGTTTGCTAAATTTATTGACAGAACATTATTATTATTATCATTATTATTATTATTATTATTATTATTATTAACTATGTACAGTTGTCGACATAATTATTCGCTTTTGCATAGTTTCTAAGGAAATGCAAATATTTGCAAGTACTTAATGGATTTACCATTGATGTAGTTGATTCTGTATTTATTTTTGAATAATTCGTGAAATTTTTAGAAGTTTCGATCTATTACATATTTTCCTAAAAACTGGTGCTCTCCAAAATTATTCGCCCCATTCCATTATGAAAACTATGAAATAATATTGCGCTATGGCAACTGTAATGTTTTTTTCCTTAATTTGACATTTAATAGTAACAGCTTTGAAAATAAAATAGTATTCACCTGATTCTATGACATTGGAAAAAAGTAATGAAGAAGGCAGTATGCTAGTCCCACGTATCGCGATAACCCATTCGTTCTGCAATCATGGTGAAGATGGCTGGACTTGACAAGATCCTCCGAATGATGCAAAAGACAGTTGATGCGTACAAATAAGGTAATGGATATACAACACTTTCCAAGTGTTTAAATATTCCTAAATCGACAATTCGTACCAATATCAAGAAGTACAACGAAACTCATTGTGTTGAGAATAAATTAGGACTGATTGAAAACGGTCAATTACTGAAAGCATGGAAAGAAACTTTGTTAGATATGTTTGTAATAATCCTCACTTAACGACGAAGGACATTGTCAATAATTTAAAAAAACATCAGAGTTGAGTATATCCACAATACAGTCACTGGATGCTTTCATCGATCAGGAGTTCGAGCTGGTCACCCAAGTAAAATTCCCTTGCTTAAGGCTATACAACTAAAATATAGATTAGCTTATGGTAGAAAGAATCGAGAACGTTGGAGTAAATATTGAAACTCTGTTTTATAGTCAGATGAAACGAAACTAGAATTATTTGGCCACATGAATTTAAGCTAAATAAAGAAAAAGCGAATGAAGATCACAAACCAAAAAGTATCTTCCCAAGAATTAAGAACGGTGGTTGAAGCATTCTACTCTGGGGATGTTTTGCTGTTTCTGGACTAGAAGACCTAGTGAGGGTGCCATGGATAAAGAACATACTTAAAAATAATGCAAAAATAAGTGAACGAAAGCTGTCTTTGGAGCATCAATGGATGTTTCATCATGACAATGACCCTAAACCCACGGCGCGGATTGTTACAAAATACTAATGACAGCAAAATTAAGCTACTGGCGTACCTCACACAAAATCATGACCTAAGCCCCATTGAAAATTTATGGGCATATTTGAAGAAAAAAAAATCCTTCGAATCTGGAGGAACTAGAAGCTATTGCCAGGGAGGATTGGCGCAAAATATCTATTTGGTGTAATCATCTTGTAAGGAACTATCAAAAAAGATTAAAGAAATAAATCCAGAATGACGGTTACACAATTGATTATTGAGGCAAGAAGGCTAATAATTTTATTCTATGTTAAATATGTTTTTGGTGTTTTTTTTTTTTTGTATTATTGTATTTTATTAAAATAAAAATTTTGTTGTGGTCATCACTGCACATACTTTTAAATTCATTATTTCATCATATGCGAAAAAATGCACATGAAGATTCCATGAAAAGTTCTGTTATTACTGCTATATTTTTAATTATGGAAGGTGGATGAATAATTCTGCCTATAACTCCATGTAGACAGACACGTAAACTCAAAATAAGAGATACCAAATGAAGATATAAAAACAGCAAAGTACAAGAATTATCAAATGAATTCTTATGAATAGAGCGAAAATAGAACAGGAACAATGCAGCTTCTTTAAAGACAATGGAACACCATTACAAGAAACAGATCAGGCTGACGAATTATTCTCCACCTCCCAACCTCTGTCTCGCAGGCGTGTTGTGGTAAGGCTCTCGCTGCTCTACCGCTACTCCCATGGAAAGTGCTCGGACGAACTACATTCTCTGGTTCCGCCAGTTCAAACCTTTACGGAAATTGCATGCCATGCCACTTACACTGTCAGAAATCACGCACCAGCCCTCGGTATTTCATCGGTAAGAATTGAGGTTCACTCGAACAGCCACTTCCCGCGAAACACTGCTCTGTGGAACCAACTCCCAAGAGAATATTTTCCCGATAACGAAAATCTTAAACTGTTCAAGTCTAGGGTTAACTGTTATCTTCCCTATGCCGCACAAACTGACTCTTAACGTAACCCTCTACCACGAGTGTCCTCCGGGCCTTGTACAGGGTAAATCTTACTGTAAAAAAAACAAACAAATATAAAACAATTTATGCTCAGAATAATATCAGAAAGAGTAATACAAGAGCAGAAGCATATATACCTATGTTTTATAGATTATTCAAAGGTATTGGATAAGGTACGACACAAAAGAACTGTTTGAACTGTCAGGAAAACTTGATTTATTTGGGAAGGATACGTGAAATAAAAATAAATTCAATAAATACACAAAAGTAGAAAGGGGAATAAGGCAATGATGTGTCTTCTCGCTAGCTTTATTCGGCCGTTACAGTGAGGCGATCTTGAGAAAATTAGAAGTTCAACCAGTATTTATTAATGGCGGGTACAATCTGAACGACATAAAATATGCAGATAAAGCAGTGTTGACAGCAGACACAGAATGGAAACTGTAGAAACTTGCAGAAGGTAGTAAGTTAGAAGAAAGTACGAAACATCAATTGTAAGACAACGTACGGTTGTCAGCAAGAGAAACAGTCCAATATACGAATTAAGAATTGGAGATTATCAAAATCAAGCAATTACAGAAATCAAGGAAGAATTTAAGAGATGGCGGAAAATATGTTATCAATAAATTGAACAGCGTATTGGAAGAGCAAAAGTTGGTTTTCAAAAGCTAAGCAAAGTATTAAGAAAATGGGAAAATCTCGTTAGAAAGAAAGAAAAGTTTGCTGAACTATGAAATATAGTGGAAATAATATGTGTATATGTATATATTTTTGATATATTTAGTTTTGTATGTATGGGTACATTTTAGTGTGGTTATATATATATATATATATATATATATATATATATATATATATATATAAAGAAATATAGTCTTAAGGTGTGCTATATTTATGGAATAAAGTGCTCAATATGAGAGATAGAGCGTGTGTAAATATAAAAGTGAACATAGAAGTCAGCACTTAGAGGCGACAGTCTGTTTCATGCTATATGCAATCGTCAGGCTATATGCAATCGTGGCCTGACGATTGCATATAGCATGAAACAGACTGTCGCCTCTAAGTGCTGACTTCTATGTTCACTTTTATATATATATATATATATATATATATATATATATATATATATATATATATATAACACAGATAAAATGACAGTATTCTCTACACGTGACAAATACTGACGTTATTTTCAGTTAACAATATGAAAATAGCGTTTCTCTACATTCCAGTTGCTAGAAACTTTCTGTTTTTTGTTTTTATTAGTTACCTTGTTCAATTAAATTCATTTCGTATTTTGCTTTGATAAAGTCCACATTGGAGGAAACGCGTCAGCAATTACTCGTTTTCCTATTGTCATTTTTATTCATAAAAAAACTTATATCTTGACATATTGGGTTACTTCTATTTTATATATCATTTTATCTTAAAATGTTATGATAATGGTGATTTTTAAGCGTAGCCTACATGTGGTACAAGGCCGAAAGTATCGGGTCACCCGGTGAGGATCAAACTCACTATTCAGACGTAATTGTTCTAGCGAGACAAGCTTGCTAACCATTACACGACGTCGAAGTGTCCAATTAAAAAAATTATATGTTTAGGATAAATAGAATTTTTTGTTTACAAAATATCTCGTGCAAATGAAAATTATATTCACCATTTGCCCTCTTGTGGAAACGAAACCTATGTCTAGCTTTTTTTTTTTGACTTTCGTGCGAACCAAACCTATGTCTAGCTTTTAGACTCTCATTCAAACCAAACCAATGTCTCTCTGTTTCTTATGCAAAGCAAACTTGTATCTGTCTTTTTGCCTTCCGATGTACATATATTTGGATTCTTCTGCAAACATAACATGTGGCTACCTTTTTGACTATCATGCGAACCAAACCCATGTCTACCTTTTTTGATAGATGCAAACCAAACCCCAAATCTCATTCAATAATGAAATCTAAATTCATATTAAGTTAGAGTGTTTTAAAGATATCCTTCCTATTTAGTTAAGCTGGAATCTTATTTTAGTGTTTTTAAGATTTGTTTCAAGATTCATAGAAAATTCATTTTTAGCACTTTTAAACAAAAAACCTTTTAACTTAAAAGACTTTGTGAAATGGTAAGTCTCTTTTTTCCTTTTATTTATTTACAGATTAAAGTATTTTAAACGCTAAGCTATAGATTAATAATGAAAACTACTTTAGATTCGTTTTCATAATTGTTCATTTACGTTCAGTGTCCACAAGACTTTCTGAATTAATGTCGTGTTATTGCAAATTAGTACGTTAGCATTGCCTCCAAAATGTTTGTTTCTCAACGAACGTCTGTCTGTAGGTAATTCTTTGAAAATAATAATAATTTGAAATTCATTGGCAATAATTATGAATGATGTTGATACCGTCTGTTGAACTCAAAATCGGAAAAGAGTTGCGTATCAGACACCGTGACGCCGAGAGGAAAACATTATTATGCAATTTGAAACTTTCTTTTATACCTCTTTTGTTGCTGCTTATTGGGCTGTGTTTACAAATACATAGATAATTAAGTCCTCCACATGCACACACACTCACTCACACACACACACACACACACACACACACACACACATATATATATATATATATATATATATATATATATATATATATATATATATATATTCAATAAATTAAGAAAAGTTCACGAAAAATATTGAAGAGAATTTTCTTAATTTATTGTACATTATAGGTTTTGATATCTATTGAGCGTATTTTGGGAAGACATTCTGCTAACTTGAAAATACGCATAAAATTCTTGTAATTTACCCGTATTTTCTCAGACGAAGAGAGAATATACATTTATATATATACGCACACACATATATATATATTATATATATCAAACAATAAAGTTAAATGTTTAATTTATGTTAGTACCTTTGAGTATCTCAGAAATGTTATCCACTCGTCAGAAGGTTAGCTCGTAAAACTGAATTTATTTAAGGACATCACATCTTTCTTAAATATATGAAAGTTCTTTTTGCTGCTGCTGAAACTCGGCTTACGAACTGATATAAAATAAGAGAACTATTTCATTTACGTAATTAATAATGATATATATATATATATGTACACACACTATAAAGGACCTAGTACGTATGTTGCTTATGGAAATTAAATCTACTGGACTAATTTGATCGAACTTTTACCAGGGGATTGGTTTGGACCTAGATTAGTTTCAGGGCTATTATTATATAGGCTATATAATATATTTTGCTATAAAAATTATTAGGTTGGTGCAAAAATAATGACGTAATAATGTCGTTTTTTGACGTATTTTTTAATGTCAAAAAACGACATTATTACGTCATTATTTTTCACCAACCTAATAAAACATTTAACCAATAGCAAAAAAGGGGATATTTCTTCAGTATGACAAATGCATATATCAATGGTTACTGACAGTGAGTGAAAGTGAGAAAAGGGTGAAGAGAGAGAGAGAGAAAAGGAGAGAGAAAGAGAAAAAGAGAAAAAGAAAAAGATAAAAGAGAAATCGAGAAGGCGTTAAAAGACCAAGATTCAAGGATACAGAAAATGGCGACGTTTTATTAAAAGATGTGAAGAACGTAGTTGGTGGGAAAGATAGAGGCCAGGCGAGAAAAGAAAGCATTTGCAGAGAATTTATGCTTACACTGAGAATCTTCAAGTGATGACCTAATTGCCAGTGCAATCTAGTGCTGAGCTTAAATTAGTGAAATGGAAGATACATGTAAGGAAGCTCCCAAGAAGAATTACCAGGAGACTATTTATAGGGAAGGTCCATGTCGGTGTCTGGAAAGTGACTGAAGCCGAGATGTCGAGACAAGACCGATATTATTGCCGATTCTGCTTTTGGTTCGCTCAGGAATCCTCTAGATACGTCGGAATAGTATCAAATAAAATGTAGCGATATTTGAAGCACGGACGAATTCAAAATTAAGTTTAAAAAAGTAACAAAATTTAATTTATCATATTTTTATACACCTATTTATATAAAACTACCGAACAAAAACTCGTTATCGATTTGTATCATTATATATATATATATATATATATATATATATATATATACAGATATATCATACATATATATGATATATATATATATATTTTACAAAATGGCAATGTATATATATATATATATATATATATATGATACACATATATGATATAATTATATATATATGAAACATATATATAATACATATATATATATATATGTATGTATGATACATATATATATATAAATTTTAAAAAGTAAAACATTTAATTTTTTATATTTTCTTAAACCTATTTATATAAAATACAGAAGATAAACGCGTTATCGATCTGTATCATATATATATATATATATATATATATATATATATATATATAATGCATATATCTATGTATAATATATACATACATATATATATATGATACATATATATATATAATACATACATATATGATACATATATATATATATCGTATATATATATATATACGTATATGATACATATATATATATCGTATATATATATATATATATATCGTATATATATATATATATATATATATATACTAGTTATACATATATATATAATACATACATATATGATACATATATATATATATCGTATATATATATATATATATACGTATATGATACATATATATATATCGTATATATATATATATATATATATATCGTATATATATATATATATATATATATACTAGTTATATATATATTATATATATCGTATATATATATATATATATATATATATATATATATACTAGTTATATATATTATTATATATATCGTATATATATATATATACGTATATGATACATATATATATATCGTATATATATATATATATCGTATATATATATATATATACATATATATATATATATATATATATATACTAGTTATTTTAAAGATCGAAGTTAATTATCTCTCGGAAGCTGATGTATGAAAAGAGATTTTCTAAGCATTTCAACTTAATTAGAGCTGACGGGATAGATTTCTTAACAGATGGAAAAACAGCATCACTTTTGGCTGAATGTATTTGTAGTTTTGTTAAGCGAAGAATTAGAAGTGTTCGTGAATAGGAAGACAAAGGGCGGGAAATGTGCCCCAGGGAAAAAGACGTGGGAAGACAAAATGTATGATAGAGTAAAAAGTAAATGTTGGAGAGGAATTCTAATTCTGGGACAAGGTGAATCTTCTGGGGATCATTTTAATTTATGACACTAATCGTTTAAGCACACAATTTAACTTTTACAAAATGGCATTATATATATATATATATATATATATATATATATATATATATATATATATATATATATATATATATATATATATATATAATGTTTTAAACATTTTTGGATAAGTAATGACATTAATTAATTTTTTATTTCTTTTTTCCAGTGTTCTTAAATCTTTACGTTCGGTATGCGTAAGAGATTAAAAAAAAAACGATTGTATTGTCCATTGTTACAAGCCCTTTCGTCCACTTCTTTAGCTATTTTCAAGGGTGGGGTTATTTAAGTGTGCTTAATTTCATTTTATGTTTTGAGATGTATTTTATGTTCATTTGAATACACACCTTCTATATCCGTCTGTTCATATCTATCTATCTATCTATCTATCTATCTATCTATCTATCTTACTCTCTTCTAATATCTCTCTCCCTATATATGTAAGATGTGTATATATATATATATATATATATATATATATATTATAATTATTTTTTAAAAATATGAAAAAGCTCTACTTTTGTATGGAGCACTATTTTTTAAAAATACTAAAGAACCCTGTATTATTTACCTAACGTGCTCTTTTCTATTTCTACATACCTGCACACACACACAAACACACACACACACATATATATATACCCAAGTACAGGATTGGTGTATACAGAATAAATTCCAATAACCAACAAATACTATTCTTAAAAGCGTGCTCAATACAATTACAATTATTTATTCGAATAAATAATTATATATATATATATATATATATATATATATATATATATATATATAAGAATTGGCCATAATCTGACAACGTGCATGTTTTGTTCTCTGTCTTTCCAGTATGTACCTGACTCCTAAAATAGACCACTACTTGCACATGTAGACAAGAGCTATCCAATCTTTACTTTCCTGTCTTCATAGAGTCCAAAAGCGTCTCCGCGTTCTTCTGAATGATGTATTATTTTTCACCCAATAAACCCTGTCCCTCTGACGACGCTTTGCGAGCTACTCTCTAACTACTCTAAATGGTAAGTTTCTCAGAAGTACTACATCCCTGACTTGCGATAGTTCTATCCTTTTAAGACTAAACATACCACACACATTGTAGCAAACCACGCTTATTGCCTTCGCATTCCATTGATGAGATATAAGATCCACTCGACCACCTTCTTTTGATGAACTGCTACTTTGTCGAACCTACTCCCAAGAGGTTGCTTCCCCAAAAAGTAAAAATCTTAACCTGTTTAATCTTACGATAACCGTTATCTTTCCCACATATTCTTATCACCGGACTTAATTCAACCTGTACAGTGAGGCGATTCTGAGAGAGTTAGATGTCCTACCAGGATTCTTTATTGACGGCCACAATCTTAACAACATAAGGTGTGCAGATGGCACAGTCTTGATAGCAGGCACAGAAAGAAAGCAACAAAAATCCTAACTCCAAAGTCGAAATTGCAAATCGGAGATGCTTTAACGGGGAACGGAAAGAGCGGTAGTGAAATTCGAAGATGTATTGGGATAAGCCAAGCAGAGCATTAAGAATTAGGAAAATTTCGCTAGAGAGAAGAGCAAACAGATGTAGCTCTATCTATCTATCTGCGGATATTTACAAATACGTTCGTGAGTGTTCCATTTCACGGTAAACCTGTGTTTGTTGGAAACGTTAGTTTTCGATAACTATGAGAAGGAAAACTCTGACATGACACCTATGGCTTGGCAGCATCCAATGACGTTGACTGGTTTTACTTTTTGAGAGCTTGTTGTTCTTGCTCAGAGAGTGGGATTGACCCAATGCAACATTTTCATGTGCAGGAATTACATGATATCGTAAGTTTTTTTGCTTGCTGAATGGCTGTCCATAGACAAAAAAAAAACAACCATAACCAATGTAGGGTCCAAAGTAAAGCATATGTGATAACAACAAAATGTCTCATGTTTACCAACTTTGTGTCAGGTTTTTTAAAAGTTTACCCGGCTTAAAGTGCCATGTTCGTTTTAAAACACTCACTTCTCGAGATTCGTAACAAAATCCAAAGAAGGATCTGTAATATAATCAATCCTGCTTGGCAGGTTGACTTCAGTCACTTTCTAATCGACGTGACGTGGGTTCTATAAATATTTTCATGGAAACTGCTTATAAGAGCTTTTATAACTGGTGCCCCGACTACATGAATTTAAGCGTTCTACTAGATTGGTAATTAGGTCCCATCGTTCTGCTGTTGAAATAACTAAATGAAACCGCCTCTTCTACTCCAGCAGTTTCTTTTCTCGCAGTCCCCACTTTTTGAACTCCGGTTCGTTTCCTTGTTTCCATGATAACTACAATTTTCAAGAATTTAAATTCAACGCCAATCGCTATAATCTGCCTTCTTGAACTCCTTTCATCTTTTGTTCTTTCCTCAGTTCTCCCTATACTAAGACTTCTTTTTCTATTTCACTTTCATTCCCTGTAACCTCCTGTGTGCTAGTCTCATTACCGCCTTGCTTGTGGTGACATGATTAAAAAAGAAGTCTTATAATCATAACTTGGAATGGTCATACTCGACAACAACGTAGCAGCCATTATTTCTCTCTCTCCTCCTATCGGGCGTTTACAGAAACGATATGCTTAGTAAGTTCACTTAGCAGACCATACTTCTAGCATAGTAAGTATTCTTACTAAATATTTTAGTTACCTGGCCTAGTGACAGACAAATTTTAGCACAGTAAACGACTATTTCTGATTTTTCTTTCTTTTTTTTTTTTTTAATTATTTCCCCTCATGCAAGACGATTATACCACTAAAATGCAAAGGGTTATTGAGAGGGAAATAGAATGAGAAAACCTTAGTGAGGTGAAAGGACAATAAAAGAACGGATTTCAGGAAGAGAGAAGATGGCGACTGGCGTTTCATATAAATTTTCCTGGTGGCAGGGAAGAAAGAAATAGGAAGAGAATTCCACAGGAGAGAAAAGAAACTATTAGAATAGAAATTACGGTTGCATCTATCTATTTCAATAGTAAAACTATGGAATCTATTTGTCAAACTAGTAGTGTGCTTAGATTCATGCAGTCGAAATTCTAAGGAGCCGAGCTCATTAGAACAACTTCCATAAAAATATTTACAAAAAAAAAAAAAAAAAAAATGAAGAGGGAAGCCATGTCATGATGATTGAAGTAACTGAAGTCGAGATGCCAGGTCAGGACCGATAACATTACGGACACTTCTCTGGATTTTGTCGAGAATCTCTAGATATATAATTGAAGCACCAGACCAGATATGGCTGCAATATTCAAGGCACGTACGAATAATAGATTTGTAAGATGGATTTTGAAGAGAAGAATTGTCTCGCACGATACAGCCTTCTTAGCAGCAGACCTACGAATTAATTCAATATAATTGCCCCGCTTCAAGTCAGTCGAAAACGCAAAACCAAGAAGGTGTAATGTGTGTAATGAGTTGCTTTTCCTGAGGTTAGCATCAGCCATGCTGATGGAGGGCAAAATGGTTTTTTATGATGATTAAAGGTTAGCAGCTCTGATTTGGATGCATTAAAATTAACAAGTTTTACCTAGTTGGGAACTGAGGACATCGAGAAGGTCGCTAATGGACATAAAGCAACATAGGTCGAAGGATAGGGCCGTTAAGGATCCGCGTATTTATGTGAGATGATCAAGAAGCGTGGCCGTCCAATACGACCTTCGATTTGTTAAGAACGACTGGATTAAGTTAAATATTCGATCAATGACACCATAGAGCGTGAGCTTGTGGTGAGATCAGCATGCAAAGCCGTGTCAAATTCCTTCGAGGTATCTAAAGCCCGACTCGAATCTCGCCGTTCTTATCTAAAGCCAGAAAAACAAATTCAATAATAACCGTTAACAGATCGGCGGTTAACCTACAAAAACGTAATTGTTTATCTGAAAGAAAGCAATGTGAAAAGAGAGGCTTAACCAATTAAGAGTTAATTAGAGCATCTAGTACTTTGCCAAAAAGAGGTCAAAAACTAATAAGACAATAATTCGAAGAATCAGAATGTTCACCAGACAGGAACTGCAGAAAAATGACTTCCAACAACCTAGAAAGCAAGAAACAGCAAAACATTTATTGTAGAGTTTGGAGTGAGCAGGAGCCAGTTCAGGAGCACATTTGCTTAGAACAATTGCAGGGATACCGTCAAGTTCGCAAGACATTTCGGCGATCTGGTTTGGAGATAACAGAAACCCCGAACGGAGTTATATTTATATCAGTGAGTAGCGATTCGGTTCTAGGGGGAAAAATCAGACGAAGATACTCCGGAACAGTTGAGCGCGCATTTGGAAGGAAATTTCCTAGCATTCTGATTTATTAGAAGCAATTGGTAATATTTTAAAATGATTGAAGTGATGAGGAATTGAAGATTCAGTCTTGTTTAAAACACAATAACAGAGCCGCTAGTAATCTGGGGAACCAAACTTGAGAGAAACTTTTTTGTGTCCAATTCCATCGGCGGATAGCGACTTTGTCTCGTTGAAGACATGTTTGCACTCATTATGAACGACTGTTATGGTAATTTTCCAAGCGTAACTTAGATGTGGCACAATGCCGAAATTAGGGGGCACCCAGTGAGGATCGAACTCATTACTCAGTCGTAATTGTTCTAGCGAGCCAAGCTTGCTAACCATTACACCGACACGAGGTGCCCTTTATTTTCCAAGCGTAGCTTAGATATGGCACAAGGCTGAATGTATGGGGCACCCAGTGAGGATCAAACTCACTATTCAGTAGTAACTGTTTTAGCGAGACACGCTTGCTAACAATTAAACCACGCCGAGGTTCCCCGAGCGACTGTTATTAGGTTGGTGCAAAAATAATGTCTAATAATTTTTTCACATATGTTACTATGAGAGAAAACGACATTATTTTTGCACCAGCCTAATATAATCGGGACCTTTGCGTTAGTGTAGCCGGTAGAAGTGATCCCGGTTGGTTATAGCGACTGAACAGGCAGGTGTGAAACAATGAGGAGATTGCAGTGTCACTTGGTAATCTGCTTTAATATTATTTTCCCAAACTCAACCTAACCTGACACGATTTTGAGGTGTATACGGCCATACCACCGAAGTTATGCAACGTTGAGCCTGATCAGTGTTCGGATAGATGACCATTGGGGAATACCATGTCCTGTAAAATACGCTACATATCTTAGATCGTCTTTGAATGGGACAGATTTTGTAAGTTTGGTTGTTTGTCTCAGTTATTTATTACTTACAATTGCCTATTTGACTGACTGGTGTTTAATTTTCAAACTTTTCATCGTGCCGAAAATGGAAATTCTTAGTCAAAGAGGAAAAGGTAAAAATGGAGTTTCATTTCGGAGCTTCAAAAGGTCTAAACAAACCGAGATGCATTTTTAGAGCAATTAATTAAGAGTGAGGGTCATCCCGTTCCCCCTAATTTGAAAATGTATATGAAGGCAGATGGAAGAATTTTGCAGATTTTTTCTTCTTTTTTCACAACGATCTCCAACTGAATATTTGATATACAATTTTGCATACAATTTTAAACAAGTTTTTTAAATAAAAAATATATCCATGCATTAAAAACGATCCTATGTAAATTACTTTTATTCGATTTTTAAAAGTTTTGTTTTAAAAATGACCCGTAATAAATTAATTTTATTTGTTTTTAAAAAGTCGTCGAAAAAACTTTATAGTTTGCATGTCGTTGAGTCGGCGGCGTTGAGGTGACAGTGATGAGGCGTCCTGGGTCCTCGCAAGCTGGCTATGAATACAATTTCTCGCTACATTTTACTAACTGGAGGCCTCCATATGTGGAGATGCTTCCGAACTAAAAAAAAAACTACTAGGGGTTGGGTGAGTGCAGTGATGAGTTCTGGGTTTAAAAATAATACAACAATCCTGAGATAAACAAAAATGAAATAAAAATATAAGAAAAAATTAAATGATCCTACTGGAAAGAAAAAAAAAAGATGAAAAAAATTAAAAATATAATTCGTTCGTTGTAACACTTAATGATTGTAATAAACACTTTATAAATTTATCCAAGCAGAAATATTCATCTTTCTACCTAAAGAAGAATTAAATTTACATTTGCAGTCTTTCAGGAAAATTATATATATATATATATATATATATATATATATATATATATATATATATATATAATGGTTAATTGTTGAATCATTGTTAAGAGTTGAATCAGATCATGTTTGTTTGTTTGTTTGTTTTGGTTTTATGGCATATCAACCATTGTGGGTTATTTAATGCCAAATCCAGTTTATATGAATTTTAAATGCCTATTTTGTATGGAATAAAAATGTATAGCTGGCAACATTATTGTTTCAAAAAAAAAAAAACGTATAGCTGGCAACATTATTCCTTTACAAAGAAACGTATAGCTGGCAACATTACTTTTTTACAAAAAAAAAAAAAAACGTATAGCTGGCAACACTACTCTTTTACAAAAAAAACTTAGAGCTGGCAACATTATTGTTTCAAAAACAGAACTGGCAACATCATTGTTTCAAAAACCTAGAGCTGGCAACATTATTCCTCCGAAAACACCATCCGAGACCCCGCCGCCGGATGCAGTCCACCGCCGCACCCAGGACGCGGATGCAGTTCACCATCACACCTAGGACTCGGATGTAGTTTACCGTCATACCCAGGACACGGATGTAGTTTACCGTCATACCCAGGACGTTGAATCAGATCAGGAAACAGTAGTATTAAAAGTGCTCAATACACATGTTTTAAATAAAATAAAAGTAAAAATTACATAAAGAGCTTTTAACTTTAAAAATCGTGAGATCAGTTGAATCCGCTACCTCTGTTTCAATCTCCCGGTATCCTCAGGCGATTTTTATCAGTTGAGCCCACAACGATTTCTTCTTCTTCTTCTTCTTCTTCTTCTTCTTATTATTATTATTATTATTATTATTATTATTATTATTATTGCTAATAATATAGCATTAGAAAAAAAAGGTCAGTTGAGAAAAATCGCCAATATGACTGACGAGGAAGATTTTATTATTTTTTTATTTAGCTTTTCTAGCGTTTTTGCATTTTTTTCCCGTTCGGTGGGCATCAAGAAGATCAAAAACTGTCCATATAGTTCAAAACAAAAAACCCTTGAAAATGGATAAAGACGTGGTAGAAAGCGTTTTGCATTCTTTCACTCCCAGCAAACGAAAGACACTGGGAAAAAATTAAATAAAATTTTCCTTGTCTGTCTTATATAAGGAAAGACGTTTAAAAGAAACATTGCTGTTCAAATATATATTAATCATATATATATATATATATATATATATATATATATATATATATATATATATATATATATATTGTTCGGACTGTTGTTCGCATCTTTATTGTCATGTGTTGTACTCTCCGGCGTTCTTCAAGTGATTGGAATTTCGAACTGAACCCTTTATTTCGCCCTGCAGGGTAGATTGTTCTATTTTCACGGGGTATGCCTCTTCAGGATGTCTCAGTTATCTTTGAGGGATTTTATCAAAACATTGCCCTGATAAAGTCCCTCAGATGACGAAATGCGTCGGCTAAGAATAGTTTTCCTCTTCTCTTTACATATATATTATATATATATATATATATATATATATATATATGTATATATGAGAGAGAGAAATTATACAGTCAAGTCGACGCAGTTTTCCTCTCATAAACAGAGAAATATGCGCTCTGGCAATTAAGGAATACGATCTCGCCTTTTATATTAATCACTTCCGAGAGCTCTGGGCAATTTCAACTGTCAATTGACCTTGCAGATAATGCAGAACTTAGTGGAATCGCCCGTTCGCTTATACAGAAAGAATCTCTTCTTTGTGATCTGTGTTCTATCTTCAATATTACCACGAATAAAGAAAATGCTTAGCATTAATAAAAAAAAAAATGTCTGTTGTGTTCACATTCACTGTATTACCCTTGGGAAAGTTAAGAATCCAGTCATGAAAACTGATCGATAATAAAGAAAAAGCATCAACTTGTTATGGGTCATTTAATGCAGAAATTTAATTTTCTTGGCAGCATAAGTAATTTCTTTTACAAAAATCTATTGCTGGTAATATTTTTCCCTTGCAAAAATGTATTGCTGATAATTCGTTTCTTATGAAAATGCATTACTGACATATCTACTACAAAACTGTATTTTTATACTTTCATAGTGTTTTGATCCCAGTTTGGGTGTTAACTATTTGCCTATAGTTGGGACCCTAACAGGTGCTACCACCCCGAGTCAGGGTGGACCAGGGAGAAACAGCAATTAAGAGATGCTTCCCAGCTCCTCAAAAACTTCCATCAGAAACCTTGCTGCCGGATGTAGTTTATTGTCATACTCAGGATGAAATAAGATTTATGAAGAGTTATGATTGCCTAAAGTCCTAAAGGGACATAGAATTGGAGAAAAAAAGAATAGAAAAATACGACGTCAATTTTGAGAATTAAAAAAAAAACACACACACTTGTATAAAAGTGGTCATAATTCAATCAAAAACGATTTAAAAAAAAATTAATTAAACTAAACACTCCTAATGCTATCTATCGAATAACAAAGAACGAAAAATTTAGCTAACCCAGCATCTATATTATAGAGAATGATAACAGTGTTTATTATCGTACGAATAGATTCGTACATGTTCCAGTCGTTTCAGCTTGTCGCACTAATTCAGGTCTCCGACACTTTGCCAGGACGCAAATACGCGGGAAACTGGACACCTTCCTTTCATCGGAAGTTATATTGTATTAACTCAATGGCAAATTGCCAGAGACACGTCTTTTCGTAATTAATACCGACACAAAGGCCGGTCGCCATCTTGGACGAGGATTTAATTTCTCCCTTGCCGATCAGGTCGATGAACGGGATCAGTTTTATAAAGAAAGGCATCGCATACCAATTGTATGCCTTTGAAATATCATATTTGTCGCCTTATTTTTTGAAAAAAAATATTCATTCTCGAAATGCGAGGGAAAATAAAAAGTGATAGTTTTCTTTATTTACTGTTGATATTCACATATTTTTATATTCATCAGCATAAAAATACATCAAGGTTCGTTTTAGCTTAACTTTCAGGGACTTTCTTCCCCTTGCCGAAATCAATATGAGTCTCCTGTGGGATTTGACCGCCTAGTCTCTACATAATTAGATTCGATGCCAACGAACGAAAAATCCAGTATTAAGATAGCGGAGGATAACGTACCAATAAATTTCGCACTTTATAAATAGCAGAGGACATAACAAGGGCCAGGGCGTGGTGGGGGAGAGGTACAGCAGCCTAGAAGCAGTTCTACCGACCCCCTAATGGACGGTTTCCTAGGAGTCCACGGACTCACGAAGCTGAATGAATATCCCCCTCGATTCAAACTCTTTCTCGTCTTTTGAACAGGAGTAGAGGTTTATCCTTTATTTCCTATTTAGGACCAGGTTTCTGCTTCCCTCTCCATTACACTTTAATAAGAGTGGCTGCCATGACATTTTTGGTGATATGATTAACTTTCAGTTCCACCACTTCTTTTTGTGGGGTCGTCCTGAGTAAGACGTTAAACTACATTTGCGTTCTGGGTAAGACGATAAACTACAACCAGCAGCAAGCCCTATGATCAGGAGGCTTTGAGGAGCATGGAACCACCTCTTAATTGCTGGTGTTCTCAGATCCACTCTGACCCAGGGTCCCAGCTATGGGCAAATAGTTAACTATTACCAACAATACTTTTTTGAAAAAAATCATTACCAGCAATACAATTTTGAAGGAAATATATTACCAGAAACAGATTTTTGACAAAACAAAATATTACCAGCAATAAAAAATGTTGTCGGCATTAAATAACCCATTGAGGTTGATATGCCGTAAAATAAAATAAACCAAACCAAAATCATTTTGTGGGTACCAGTATGGCAGTTTACTGATTGCTACATCCCGACTGGTAGTAAGGAGCACAAACTCCTTAATAGCGCTTATAGGGGCTGATTTAGGCAATAGTAGCATAATATTGGGGTTCTTGCAGTGATATGTCGCTATGAATATGTGTCCCTGCAAGCAGTTCCCGGTCGGTGACTCTGAGACTACAATATGTTGTAGTCTTCGCCACGTTCAAGCCGATATGTGTTGCCTTAAACGGTATTACTATTATTCTTGGCCTCTTCCAACTTGAAAGTTTATCTTATAACTACAACGAATAAAGTAAATAAAACTAAACCAGTTTGTAAAAAATAAAGCAATGTTCTATTTTGCCTGTTACACGAGACAACTTTCTCTCCGAAATCTATCTTGCATATCTGTAAGTCTACTATTCATCCATACTTAGAACATTTCCGCCCTATATAGTCCGGTACTATTTCCCTGGAGTTCCTTGATAAGAACCAAAGAAGAATCAGCAATATTATTGCTCCTAATCTGGCGGTACGGCTTCAGTTATTTGCCCACCGCCGTAAAGTTGCCTCTCAGTGCCTTTTTTTTAATAAATACTTTCATGCTAATTGTTCGAATGACCTCTTCGCTATGGTATCTAGACTGTATGAATTTAAGCGCAGTACTAGATTGGCGTCGAGATCTCGTCAATTTACATTTGATCTGACTAGATGTAGCCGTAATTCTATGCTGACAGTTTCTTTTCTCGCACTTCTCGCTTGTGCAACTGCTTTCCAGCTCCATGCTTTCCATCCAACTTTAAAATTTAAATGCAATGTCAATCGCTATCTACTGCCCTCTTGATTCCTCTTTTGTCTTTCTCCTCATTACTAATGTTTATGTTCCTAATTCCTCCACACACTGTAACCCCGTCCGTGCTAGTGGATGTACTGTCTTACTTGTTCAATACTGATATAAAAAACAAACAAACAAACAAAAAACAAAACATATATACCGAGAATTTCAAAGGAGTTGTCTTGTATAGCTTAATATGTCGTCAATTTCGCCTTCATAATTTGTTTTATTTCTTCACTTCAAGTTTATCATAGCTGATGTGACGAAGAAGAAATGAATGGTATATTCTGCTGAAAATCCTGCAGTTTTCTTAGATCACCAAAAAAATGTTACGAAAGAAATGTGTCCTGTTGTATGACGACACTGTCAAATGAAGGCATGCGGTTATCTAAACTTCGAAACTATTTGAAGACCATGCACAAAGAAAAGAAAACCACTACTGTACTTAAAAAAAACAAAAACATGATGATTTTCTAGCACGGATTACATTGGGCCAGTTATTTAACAAAAAAGTACTCTTTGGTACCTAATGCGAGCGTAAAAGGTTCATTTTTCTGAGTAAAGCCTGAGATGACTTCAAACACCAAGTTTATAATATATAATAGGCAACTTAAGCAATAAAAAAATTTATGAGGTGATTTAGAGCTTCAACTGAATTCTTAATATTATTTTCCAAATAAATCTATCACTGCAAATCAACTCGTTGTTGTCACCCGCAAATGAAAATTTATCAGAAAATACGAAGCATATGTAGTCAGCGTGAGATAACCCATAGTTGTAATAGTAACTGCTAACTACTCGTGGTTGGTAGTCTATGTGATAATTTTATCCAATTTATTAATTTTTCGACCCCTCCCGTTTATTGCACATTGAGAAAGGTTCTGCCCCCAATTATTAAGATCCTCACTTGTATTAGTTACCTTAGTGTAAGCAATAGCGATAAAAGTTTAGTGGCATCCTATGAAATATCAAATTGCAAAAACAAGGAAGCTGCATAATATTGGTGAAACTATAATTTTCCTAGTCATATGTTAAAATTCCGTTCGTAATGAACCCAAATGCAGCTGAAATGTCTAATGTTCTCCAGTTAAGCAACTCATATGTCTCAAAACGCATTGATCTAATAACAGCGGATATAGAAAGGCAGCTGTTTAAGTAACTGCAAGTAGTGTGCCATTCAACGTTGGAGATAATGAAGCCATTTCATTAGTGTATATCACGTTTCTTGATGATAATCGATTCCAAGCGAAATTGCTTTTGGCGAGAAGTCTTAAAACACATGCTAAAGTTGAAACAATTTTCAAAGATGATGACGCTTATTTCAAAACTACTTAGAAATATAATGGCTTCCAATACTAATGGTGCCCCATGGAGGCTAGACACATACAGGCGTTTTATTGCACGCATGAAAAATAGTTGGTCTGAGGGATTTTGCATACACTGTTCGATGCGCCGGCAACTTTTCGTCGTAAGACAATTGGGTAGACGCTCTTAACATTGCAATAAATGGCGCCAGATGCTCTTCAACCCCCACCTCGTCTTTCAGAAACTTTGGAGTTAAAATCGGAAAGGGTTTGAACGCCTTGTTTGGTTGCTTTTGTTTAGCAGCATAACGAGCCCTATGGCTTATTTAATACAGATATCCTTATATTTTGTACACAGTTTTAAGTCTTCAACTACATATATTTTATACATAATTTTATGCTTTCATTGAACACCTTGTTGTGCATACTTGTCATCGAAAGTTAATGTCATCACTTTTTGGCACTTTGGGAATCTGTTGTTTAATTTCTGATTAGCATGCAGCTCCGAGAACAATTTCTAGCAATTTCTAGCAATGAGATATGATATTTTTTACTCATAAGATATAAATGAAAAAATTATTTAATACGCAGTTAAAAATAATGTCGTTTTCTCACATAGTAACATATGTGAGAAAACGACATTATTTTTGCACCAACTTAATACAAGGCGAACACTGTGATGTAATATACGGTAAAGGAGTTATTATTCTCGGTCATCATCATCATACTCCTCCTCCTCCTCCTCATCATCATCATCCTTCGGCCTCCCTGTTGTTTGTCGCAACTCATTAACAATCCCTTTTCACACTGCTCCGTTCTGCATTGCCGTCTCCAGATCCCCAATGTACAACTCTAAGTCCCAAGCCAGGAAAGTCAAATTATTTTAGGTACCTCCACAAGATAGCTAAAAATATCAGCATACAGTGATTAAAACATGCTCCAAACGTATTTAAAAACATAGTTTTATCATCAAAATTGTTATGTTACTAGTAAGAAGAAGGATAAAAGTATTTTTTGATACTAAAAAAATTAATTAAATAAATAAATTAATAATAAATAAATAAATAAATTTGATAAATTTGATATTAAAAAAATAATTAAATAAATTAATTTTTTTACTCCCTTCGAAATTTTGATTAAAAAACCTTGTTTTTCTTGTATCAACGGTTGTGCTAACTTTTAGCATTGAAAATATTCGCCTCGTTTTTCCTGCGACAGACACATTAATTGGAAAATTCTTGCAAAAATCAAATAATTGTCAGATTTTAATGAATTTTTGAAGACTTTTTCACAAACGAATGAAATTTAAAAAAAATATTTTTTCATTAAAACTCTTGGTTAAAAATATTATTTTTTTACATGTGTTTCTTCGCCTGACTTAATTTTATGAAAGCTTGAGAAATTCACAGAGATAATTTTTAGTGACTATAGTGGTTAAAAGCAGAATGTTTTGAAAAAATTTATATCACCAATTCTTTACAAAATCAGACCCGGCTTACCGAAAATCTATTCCGAATCGAAAAATAAAAAAAGCAATAAAAGTAAGACATTATTTAATTAGAGAAGCTTTTAATTGCTTTTATGAATAATTTATATTAAAAACAATATCATCTGAAGAAAACCCCTTTTCCATGAAAAATGAATTTTTACAAGATTGTTTTCATTTTTTACAATTTTTTACAAATTAAAATTGAATAATTTATAAGGTTTTTGTATCTTTTAAAGTTTAATTTCGATGAGATTATTCTTAGAGAATATTGTTATTAAGAAAAACTATATTTACGAGTCATATATTTAAAAACTTATTACAATCTGAAAACTCCGACTATTTTTAAAAGAATTTTGATTTGTTTTTCTATATGTATATAGATGCCGAATTTCTGAAGTATGGGTGTAAAAACCACCGATAAATCTATTCTTAAAAGTTCACGTATTTTAAGGTTTGACCACACTTACAGAAAAAAAAACCCTGGTGAAATTTGTTGTCTGCTACACCATATTTAACTATGAAAACGTTCGACGGTCAATTCGCCGTCAATAAATCGATTAACACGTCAGAAAAACAATAGATATGAAAGGCTTGTATACAACATTTTATGCTATAAGTAAATAATATTTCTTTCAAATCAGATTAATATAACTTTAAAATTACTAATTTTCTTCAAATAATATTTCAGAAATACATATTTTATTTTTGTAAGATTTTTAAAACGGGAAAATTAATGCCGAAAAATGGCTGACGTTATCGATTTTACTAAAAAAAAAAAAGTCTATTTCAATCAAGATAGTTTCTATCTGAAATACATCAAAGTATTTTTCTTACGTGATATAGTAAATTTAATCTTTTAGCTTTCCTTTAAAGCTAAATTGAAAGCCCAGAAAAAGCTTTTTTCATTTTTAAAAATTCATTTTAAAAAATTCATTTTAAACCTTACATATATCCAATTTGTGGAGGTATCTATATTATTCCCTTTCTTAGCATACTCAAGTTGTTCTCGTTTAATATATGACATCGGGCGTTAAAGTAGTTTCTAGGTCAGGCCCCGAACAGCGACGAATTACACAGTTATATACAAGGTCGATTCAGCGGCCTATTAGAAATTTATCTTCAAATATGGGCGAAGATTTCTTTTGAAGTTAATACTGATGATGTAGAAATTTCATTGCAGGAAAGTCCCAGTGAATATATAGAGTGACGAAGGATACGAAGCGAGATTAAAAACCTGGCAAAAAAATATTGGGAAAAGCAATGACGCTGCCAAGAAATATCGACAATTTTGGGAAAGAAAATTGTATGTTATTGTTTTTTTCTTTCATTGTTTTTTTCTTTTTTTATTTTTAATCATTTCCCTGCAAGCAAGACGTTAAAAGCCACGAAAGGGGCACACCCACGTGGTATAATGGTTAGCAAGCTTGTCTCATTAAAATAGTTACGATTGAATAGTAAGTTATATCCTCACTCGGTGCCCCATACTTTCGGCCTTGTGTCACACCTAAGCTACGCTTAGGAAATCAAAATAAGCCACGGAGACGCAAGAAGATACTGAAAGTAAAAGAAACTTAAAAAAAAAACTGTTGAAGAGAGAGAACATTAAAAAACGGGATTCAATGAGACGGAAGGCGACATCTAAACTTTTGAATATCGTAGTCGACAAGAAAGTACGAAGCCAGAAGAGATTTCCACAAGTGAGAAGTGCAAGGAAGGACTATTAGCAGAGAGTCTATGATTTCATCTAGCAATTTCAACAGTAAAATGGTGAGACATAGTTGCCAATCCAGTACTGCGCTGAAATTTGGGAATACTGCCAATTCAGTACTGCACTTAAATTCGTGAAGTCAGCCTACCAAAGCTCATAAAAAAAAAAAACTACGTGGAAAAGTGACTGAAGTATTTTGGATTTTCTCCAGTAGTGGCAACAATCTGATGCACGGAGGAATGGAGGACTTATAAATTTGCTGGATAGATTTGGTTTAGAAAAATTGTCCATCACGACTCCGTGAACCAACCTTTTTTGCAGAACACGTAACGATTGATTCAATATAATTGTTCCATGTCAGTGGAAAACGTGAGCCCGTAAACGGGCAGTGAGTCGCCGTCCTGGTGGTTAGCATCAGCCATGCTGATGAAAGGCAAAAAAGGTTATCTAAGATGGTTAAAGTGAGCACTTTCGTTTTGGAGGAGTTAAAATTAACAAGCTATTTCTTGCTCCTGTTAACAACAAATTTATGATTATTCTCGAGATAAAATGTCGAATCTGGCTTTACCTCTATGCTTCATTTACTATCATGGGCTTGTAACCGACCGGAAATTGTGAAAAGAGGCGTTCTTTTTCTATTACTGTCAACGCTGGAGTCAGATATTTAAAAAATCAAAACAAAAAATGAAGAAGAACCTTACAGGTCAGCATCAACCATTAAGATCGTATTGAATCAATCAGTAATATTTTTAATCTCAAGAATAACGTGTGTATCATGAAAGGTTTTGAATATCCTTAATTTAGCCGTCTACATTTATGTTTCATAGCATTTTAGGCACTAGTTAGGCGATAAAACAACTTAAGTGATAAAATATTTTTATGACTTGATTACAGCGAACAAACTCGTTGTTGTCGCCCGCATCAAATGAAAATGCATCAGAAAATACCAAACACGCGATAACTCGTTGTGGACACGCGATAACTCGTTGTCGATACGAGATAACTCTTTGTCGACACGAGATAACTCGTAGTTGCCACAGGATTGACAGGTTCGCTCGTAATAACAATAGGAAAAAATAAGGTATAATTTTTGCAGATTAGCATTCATTAGATTATTTACACTGTTTATTCTTTATTTCCATATTAACGACATTTCCGCCGTTGTAAGCTTCGGCCTTCTTCAGGTAGCTGGAAAATTTGTACTGAACCCGTTATTTCGTCCAGCGGGGTAGATTGTTCAAGTTCCCCTTGCCATGCCTCTTTCAGATGTCTTAGTTATCTCCCTTTGACTCAACTCTCCAAGATTTTGTTCGCCACTGCTGTAGCTAGGTAACGAACTTAGAACTCTTTGAGTCAAGTCACTGCATCCAACAGTCCAATGGATAAAAGTGTTAGTTGAAATTAAAGGAAGATAACTGAGACATTCGGGAGAGGCATGGCACGTGGAACAGTCTACTCTGGTGTACGAAATAAATTCTAATCACTTGAAGAAGATAGGAACGTATAACGGCCGAAACGCCGTGAATATGGCAATAAAAATGAGGACAACAGTCCGAAAGATGTAAATAATGTAAATAATTATAATACCTCATCTCAGAAATATAGACAGAATTCAGTAGACCTTCCTCAAAGCACGGAATCTGACAAACTTGAAAAATACTGATTCTATAACAATTTTTGAATTTCCTATTCCGAATACACTATCAAATCAACAACTTTTTACAGAGTTATCTGAAATTTATTTTTTATTACGACTATCAAATTTGGCAGTAATACGTATGACGTGGCTAGAAAGAGTGTTTTTTCTTATGATATGGCTTCTTGGTGGTGTTTCTGAGGGCTTCCAATGCGCCTGTTTCTCGTCTCATAGCGTCTCGCACTGCATCATTTGCGATGCCGTCTAGGTAAGAGAAGCATAGGATGGTTCTGTAGCATCTTATTTCTAATGCTTGGATTATTCACTTTAATTCTGCTGTTGATGTCTAAGATTCGCAGGAGAACACAAAATTTGAGAAAACCAATGCAAGTAACAGCTTGATCTTTGATTTATGGCACATGTTCTTGTCTTTCCTGATGGATTTTAGTTTTTCCACAGCAGACATTGATTATGCTGCAGTTGAAATTCTATTCCGTTAATCGAGCCAAGATATTTGAATTGAATTGTCTCACTACTTTCAGACCATCAACTGTTATTTATTTTATTTGAATGCTCATTCTGATTGTCATGTTTTTCCGGCATTTATGCTTAGCTTAGTAAAGAACAAACGATTTCTATACGATGAATAACAAAAATACGATATTGCAGCCTTGAACATACATCAATCCAGAATCTTTTCGATGCGCCTGACATTTTAACCCTCATAATGATTAAGCTTATTTTCATGAGATTTTTAAGCGTAATCCCTCTGTTTACGTACATGAAAATCGACTTTAAATAATAATAAAACACAAGACAAGAAACGCGAATAACTTTTCTGAACGGATTCCCCATGCGATGAACAACTCTCGTAATCTCTTCAATTTTAAGGAAAACCTTAAACAGAGCTGCAAGCTTATCTATCTATCTATCTATCTATCTATCTATCTATCTATCTATCTATCTATCTATCTATCTATCTATACGTATGTGTGTGTGTGTGTGTGTGTGTGTGTGTGTGTGTGTGTGTATACCGGGTGTAACAGCAAAATTGTCCAAATCTTGTAACAGCAAAATTGTCCAATTGTTAGGTTAAGCTTTGAACCGTTGTATCTTAGAAATGATTAAAGATATCTTACAGGAATCCTCCGAGGTTTTTTTTAACGCTGTTGGACTCTACTTTGAGCAATAAGTATGTATACTCTTCAAGCTTAACAGAAGAAACCAATCATAAACAAAAAATGAGCTAGGGATTATAAGCTCTTGAAGGATGGAAACAATGTTCAAATATATATATATATATATATATATATATATATATATATATATATATATACAGGGGTTGGACAAAATAATTGAAACACTTGTTAAATTCAAAGAAAATTTATTTAATATGGAGTTAGTCCTCCTTTAGCCTCAGAGACAGCTTTAATACGTCTAGGAATAGAATCATACAGCTTCCTGACTTCATCCAATTTTCAGTCATTCTTCCATTAAAACCTTCTCCAGCTCTTTACAACACGACGGTGGAGGATAACGGCTACTAACTTGTTGCTCCAAAATGCATCACAAATGTTCAATAATATTGATATCTTGAGATTGGGGAGTCCACTCCATGTGTCCTAGCTCATTTCATGCTCTTCATACCAATTCTTAACCACCCGAGCGGTATGTATTGGAGCATTATCATCTTGTAAGATGCAGGGAATAAAGTTTTGGTCATTGGATGAACATGATCTCCCAAAATGTTCAGGTAATATTTGCTATTTATTCTACCATGCAGGGCAACTATTGGACTGAAACATTTCTATGATATGGCGCCCCAAACTATCACTGATCTACTCCCATGCTTCACTGTTGGAAGAAGGCAGTCAGGGTTGTAATCTTCTTTGGGCTGCCTCCACACATAAACTCGCCATGAAGTTGGGAAAAGAGAAAAACTGGATTTTTCTTAGCATATGACTTGCTTCCATTAGTCTGCAGACCAGGCATTGTGATCTCTACACCACTTCAACCTCTTTTGAATGTTGCAATTGGAGAGAAGAGGTTTCCTCACAGCGGCTCTTCCATGATATGGAGCCTTATGGAGTTCACGGTGAACAACTTTAGTAGAAACTGAACTATTCAGATGGTTATTCAACTCAGCAGTCACTTGTCGCATTTGTCCGATGATTATTTGCCACATTGCGTTTCAATGCACATCAGTCCCTGTCAGTAAGTTTGCAAGTCCGGCCCGAATTGCTACGGTTGCTAGGAGTCTTGTTTCTCGAATTGCATCAGTGTTCTTGATATAGTAGCTCTTGAAAAACCAAACAGTTCAGAAACCTTAGTGATCGAGGCTCCTGCCATGCGAGCTCCAACAATTTGCTCTATCCGAACTCGGAGAGGTCACGTATTTAGCTTAAATTTTACTAAATTCTAAAAATAAATACGACAAAGGCAGTAAATTAGATAAATAAACAATAGATATAACCTGTAATTACAAAGTTTGAGTCAAAATTCTTAATATAATAGGTCTTTGAAATATAGGAATGGATTTTGCAACTGTTCCAATTATTTTGTCCAACCCCTGTACATATATATATATATATATATATATATATATATATATATATATATATATGTGTGTGTGTGTGTGTGTGTGTGTGTGTGTGTATAATTCCAGGATTTTTGCTAAATTATTCAAGATGATCTTCCCTCTCTCTCTAACCTTCTTTCTGTCCTGGAGTAACAAGGGTGCGTCTCACGTTTCACGATTTTATTTTTTTTCAGTACTCTTTGGACTGATATAGGTAAAACTTCTCTCTCACGTAACAAGCGTCTTATGAATTGAGTTGGATCTTTTCTAATTGATGACTTTAGCTCTAAGTTTAAATGATGATCCCTCTTGCTGCTGTAACCTCCGGATCCAATTTTCCTCTTCACTGTTCCTTCTTTTTTTATACTTATTCACCGTTCTCCCGATGGTCCTTGAATGTAATTTAAAGATGGAAGCCAGAGTATAAATGTTGGTACCATTACTGAATGTATGAATGACCTTGTTGCGCTCACCATTGCTCATTTGGGAACACAGTGGGGGCTGACTCAAAACGATTTTAATTTGTTCTCTTTTTACCTGAATAACTCAAAGGGTTTTTCTGTGATTCTTACAACAAATGAGGTCAAGATGGCTAAACGTCCTATCTGAAAACATGGAAAAAAGAAACTCAATTAGTTTAGTGTTTCTTTAAACATTTTTTAGTATGAACAATTATGCTGTTACACCCGACACACACACACACACATATATATATATATATATGTATATATATATATATATATATATATATATATATATATATATATATATATATATATATATATATATATATATTATTATTAAAATATTTTTATTATCATAGATTACAATAAAAACATTTTTACATCGCTACACAAAAACGTGGCGAGTCGTCTAGAAAGAAGAACGACTCTGAATTCAAAACCATGGAGAAAGCAACGGATTCTACTTCATTACCTTTCCCAAGAAGCCATAGTAATTCACATACCTTAAAGAAATAGAAACTGTAGAATCATAATCGTCTAAACTGGTAGCTATTTAAATTACGACCCATGGCTTTCGTAAATGCCAAGAAAATGAGGCAGTAATGGATAGCGGTTCGGATTGAGGAACCGGGGAGCCGAGTTCGAATTCCAGTTGAATCCATTACATTCATTTACGTGCTAATACCCTCGGGAAATGTATGAATCCTCTTCTTCTCCCCATAGTTATGGGTAAATAGCAGGACGGACCGGGTTCTATAGCCTTGTATAGCAACTGGTCTACCGCAGAAAAATGGCAACCTAGTACGTGGAAAAATCTGCCTCGTCAGTCATGTATCGAAAAGTACATGATCGCTCAAGCGTGTATCTGGCGTGGCACATGACTGACTGAAATTCACTTACGTGCTAATACCCTTGGGAAAGGTATGAAGCCTCTTCTTCTCTCCCACCAGCTATGGGTAAATAGCAGGACAGACCAGGTTCTATAGTCTTGGATGGCAACTGTCTACCGTAGAAAGAAATGGCAACCTACTGCAGTCATGTATCGAAAGATATTTGATCGCCTAAGCGTGTATCACGCATAGCGCATAATTGACTGAATTTCACATTACGCATGGCACAATGTGACTGACGTGAAAGTGCATATTTGGATAGCATACATGAAATCAATGTGTTATAAAGGAAATAACCACCCGTTTTCATAAGTTATCATTTGTTCTATGTTATATTCAGAGCATTTGATGGGTGATTTAAAATATTATTAAGTCAATGATTATAAAAGAAAAAACGAAACTTCCATAGTTTGTAAGATCTCCTTTGTCTTCTCGGGTATAGAGCGAGGCGTCACAACGGGATGTTTTTTTGTTAGTAACGTGTTTTAGACAAGCGACATTGTATTTTACACAAAGCATTGCTTTGATACAACCTTTATTATAAGCCACGGACTTTGTCGACAATATTTTTGGCTTCGTCGATACGGCATGACCAGTCATGACAAGAATGAGACTTGAGGGCAATAACTGTATGAAGAACCGAGAAAGCTGGGAAAGAACTGCAGTGTCGGTCATGTCAGAGGAGATATTTCCGTTTGATTGTTGACAGGAGATGTCACAAAACTCTTCTCTTCGAAAAATTGGATAAATTGTTATTGACAGATTCAGACTGAGCGCTGAGTCAGCGGTTGTCCTATTAATATAAATATCCGAGCCAAAGAGAAATGAAAGGTCGGTTAAAGTGTACAAATGCAGACAGGTTTTATAACTTTACTGACTGGATTTGTCGTAAGTTTATAGCCAACAAAGTGAGGGGCACTTCGACGTGATGTAAGGGTTAGCAAGCTTGTCTCGCTAGATCAGTTACGAGTGAGTACTGGGTTTTTTCCTCACTGGGTGTCACACACTTTCGCCCTGTACCGCATCTAAGCTACGCTTAGAAAATCATGACAGTGCACACCTGGTGGAAAATACTGAGAGAAACACTGCCCGATCTTGGGGAACTGATGCCCGCAGCAATACACACTTTTCATTGCACTAGAGAAGGGTAAAGTTACTGAGAGCTGCCCGGTCCCGGGGAACAACTGTCCAATCACGGGAACAGTTGTCTGGTCCCGGGGAACAGCTGCCTATGGCAATAACCACTTCATTGCACTAAAGAGGGGGATCGATAGTAATATCAATGTCAGCACAACCGAAGGGGGCTGCGTAATTTTTGGTCCTCGCCCGAGTGTATGCGTTCGGATGCTCCACATTAAACCCGGCGTTGTGACATATCACGTGGCCGTAGAGAGACGAGTAATTACCTTCAAAATAAGTAAAAGTACGAATACTTCATCTGTGATATGCTTTGCTTATTTCAGTATTAGGGAGAAAAAAGTACCAATGTACCAAGTGGGAAGCGTTTGTATTCCTGCCTCGAAAATCAGTACTGGAAATCTTGTTTTTCTTACTTGCGTTAGATAAATAAGCGTACGGGTCGTGATATACAAACAAGCAGAAAAAATAGTTCCTTAGTGTGCGATACCATTGCGCTCTGTCAATATCTCATAAATATTTTCCTCGCGTGGAAATAGGGAAAAACACTACTTGGTTTGAGTTAGAAACGAAAGAAAGGAAGAAAGAAAGAAGGGAAGATATAAGTTTTTAGCGTCTCCTGCCAATACCATATAAATAATGAACTATTTCCTTTTGATTGCGTGGAAAAACGAAAAATATATCAGACATTTTAGTGAGGAAAACCGAAGGGGAGATAGATGAGGTTTAACGTCTGTTTCAGTGAAATGGAAAAAGTTATCAATTTAAAATCATTTCATTTGTACCCACTTCTTAAAATAACAACCAGCATTCAGATTTATGATTGTTATTGCAATATTTGCTTAAAGTTGTTAAGCTCAAAAATTAATGATGTGATAGGGGAATTTCCAAGGATATTTTATTGTTGTAGAACTCGCTGTGACCTTATTAACTTAAGAATTAATATTCAGCAGTAATTTCAAATAAGAAAACCGCTAAATTTTCACGGTTCTTTCTAATAAGTCATTAATCTAAGAAATTTAGACAGTTCGTTAGAAAGCCTCTGATCGGGTGATTGAAGGTTTCGAGGAGCGCAGGACATCCTCTTAATTGTTGTTGTTCCCAGGTTCACCCTGACCCGGGTGTGGTAGAATCTGTTAGGCTCCCAGCTCTGGGCAAATAATTAACCCTCAAACTGCGGTCAAATACTATATTTATTACTATATAATTCTGTGAACTTTGCTTGCCTGCTTGTGTGTTTGCCACCGTGCATACGAAGTCGTATAGTGGGGGAAAGAAAGATGTGAATTTCTTATCGTGTAGGAAGGGCGAGAGAATGAAATGAATTGACAGTGAGACCCAAAAGAGAGAGAAAAAAAAACCCCAAAACACTCTCTCTTTCCATCTCGGTCTTTCCACCTCTCCCTCTTTCCACCTCTCTTTCTTTCCACCTCTCTCTCTCTTTCCACCTCTCTCTCTCTCTTTCTCCTCTCTCTCTTTCCATCTCTCGCTTTCCACCTCTCTCTTTCCACCTCTCTGACTTTCCCCCTCCCTGTGATTGCGTGCATGCTTATTTATATTTCAGCTTTCTTAAAAAAGAAAAAAACAGTATTTTAAATATTTAAAAAAATATTTTCTGTTATATTTAAAAAATATTTTCAAGTGAATATGATTTAAAAATATCTTTTGGCATATTAGAAATATTTTTAAGTTATTCTGATTTTAAAATATTTTAAGTCAATAAGATTTAAAATGCGAGTTGTTTATATAGTAAGTATTTTTATTTCAACTTTCTTTAAACGCACAATTTTTTATTGTTGAAATCGACTTCAATGTTTTATAAACTGAAGCGTCAGTGAACCAACGAAAATTGCCAACAAAAATTTGCAAATCATGAATTGAGAACTACAAGAAGAGGGGTTGGCTGCTGTAGAAGTGAATGATTGGGATTCTACAAAGTATTAAATGAAGATGTACTTTGTTTTGTCTTGTACGAATACTTTTTCACCCATTAAAATGGATAAATGAGATTTATTTCTATTAAATCAATATTTTTCTGTTTTCTATGCATATTTCGTTATTATGCATCTGTGTACAGTTAATTGTATAAAAATTATGTTTGTATACGAATTTTTGTTTTCCCCCACCTCTAAATGAAGTTGTAGCCCGTCTGCCTGTTATCGAACTCCTTCATGTTTTTGAGATAGAATCCCCCCCCATAACCATATATATTCTTAAACTACATTACCCAGGGTACTTGGATAAGAATATTTCATTTTGATCAAAGGGAGTCCCCAGGGGAAGCACACCCACTGATTTTTTCCTTTTGATTTAAATTAAATTTAAATTTGAACAAGGGAATGGCTCTTATCCAAAATATAGGAGAAAGCCAGAAGTTGAAAATGAAACAATAGGGATGTCAAGTTGAACAAGAAATCACCAATCAGTGGGTAATCCCTTGCAACACATTTATTTCGACAATTTAGCTGTAATAACAATATTAAAATCTGCTCATCAATTCATTCAGTCAACTATTGCATCAAATACATATGAAAGGGGATCAGTTCAAGCTGTTTTTGCATACCCCACCTCTGAAATATTTCCCCTTTGATTTAAATTAAAATTAAATTTGAATAAGGGGATGGCTCCTATCCAATATACAGAAGGAGAATGCCAGAAAATGGCGGTTACATTGGCAATATAATTGAGTAATACGGAAATACATCCTTTTTCTCCATAGATTATAACGATGATATAAAATCATTGATCATTTCCTTACAAAAAGGTGTGACAGGAAGCAAAGCGCGGGTAATTCAGCTAGGGAAAGTATAAAAATACATTTTTATAGTGAAAATACCAGCTATGAATTTTCATAGAAAAAAAAATATCAGCAATACAGTTTTGTAAAGAAAATTATTAATGCTCCGAAGAAAATTAAAATTTGGCATTAAATAACCTATAAGGAGTTAGTGACCCGCTAAATAAACAAACGGCTCTTAAAAAACAAAGAAAAGATTACTGTATGTATATATCAGTAAATGCCGAACAATCTCATCACAGATGAAAAAAAGACTTGAGCCAACAGAAATGCTGTTCTACAGAAGGATACTGAGAATACCATAGATTGAACATGTGAGCAATGACGAAGATTTAGAAAAAAATTGAAACAAAAAGGACACTTATGCTTAACGTCAGAAAAAGACAGTTGTCATTTCTAGGGTACATACTGAGGAAAGAGGACTTAGAAAATTTGACACTCAAAAGACATATTACAGGCAACAGGAATAGAGGAAAGCCGTCATTAAACCATCTAACGAGCGAGTGTAAATGGTTAACAGAACAGGGATTAAGAGAGATAGCAAAAAGACACACCTAATCTACAGATTAACGAAAATCACAAATTTACTAAGAGCAAAAAAGTGCAGAAAATTGTAGCGAAACATGAAGGTTCACGTTCTGAAGGGACACGGTACGAAGAAAAAGAAGAAACATTAAAGAGTTCGCCATTGTTTCTTTAATACCCTATTTGGCCTTGCTTAAACTGATCAAGACAAGGCTTGCGGCCTTATAACGTTGACAAACAGGTCCCCACACGATCAGCGAATTTACGCAACACCGAGCCTAGTAAGTACCTAGATAGGTGACTGCCTGTGAATACCAGGTTTTGTAAGCTCGGGTGTGCAGGTGGTGCAATGGTTAATGTTTCGGAATTGTTAATCGGAGAGCCGAATTCCAATTTTAGTTTAGTTCGTTATATTTACTTACGCGCAAATATAATTGGGAAAAGGTATGAATCTACCTCCTCACTCCCCAGCTATGGGTTAATTAGTAATACTTGTATCACTAAATATTTATCATCTTCCGCTACCAAAAAAAATTCTTTGAATCTTAAAAATATATCATGTCTTTAAATAACCTGCAAAGCCGTAGAAAATGAATGAAGCAATCAATCTTGATGAAGATAATTAATTAAAGAATTTCAGATTCCCACTGTCTGCATTCATAATAAATAACTAGGTTGTGAGTTTAAACATCTTAAAAACTAAGCTAATATCACCTCATCACCACCTTTTAAACTGCGGGATTTCTCCGGTCACGATGAACGTTTTCATTCTGAATAAGACTCTATCATTTGAATGTCTACGGTGTCTCAAGTTCTCTCCAGACCTCAAGTGAATCTCAAATACACTATCAATTGTTAAAGAAGCCGGAAAAATAATCTGTTCGCTCCATTGCTCCAGGGTGTAATTGGCGCTATTTGCCATGTTGGATCTTTACAAGAGTCAGTTCAGACCAAAAATAATGTATCACTGCTATAATCGAGCTGGAGGTGGTCAGTTTTCAATTTCCATTTTTGATAGAGATCAAAAATCCTTTGCATGGTCTTGTAAGGGATAAAAGTACAGGGAGAAAAATAATATGCGTATTTGTTATTTTGTGATCGTTTATTTCCAGAAAAGAAAAGAAAAATCGCCGTACAAACGGCAAAAACGTATGTGCGGTTTACAGAAATGGTGCCGTAGCTTAGAATTTTGTTTGTAGGAGTTCGTAAAGTCTAGAAGTGGAAATTTGAATATGGAAGACGGAGAATGTTCCAGCAGTCGTTGATTAACAAATCAAAATTCTGATTAAAAATAACCCAGGTCACCTAATATGGGACATCGCAAAATGCCCCACAAATCTCAAGTGATCACTCTAAAATATTTGAAAAAAATTGAATACTAGAATCAATACGATTGAACGATAAAAATTAAATGGACTAAATTTAAATAAAAAAAAAACAAAAAAAACAAAAAAAACAATCTATCTGAAGAAAGTGAAATGAGCCATTGTTAACTATTCCAAAATCTTGGAATCATCGAAAAGCCATGTACTGTATCTCAAAGCAATTCAGAGGCATTATGTATAATGGGCTCCTTCCACAAAATCGGACGTTGAATTCAGACAGGTACCGCTCCGAACTGAACGAATTAAGCACAGAAGTCTTTGAAAAAAATCGTCCGGAATTGGCACATCCATTAGGACAAAACCAAACCTGACTTCGCTTTGCAAGACAGAGATTGGTACATATTGACTGGTATGTCTCACTACACCCGCCGTCATCCACCTGGTCTTACGTATTCGGATTGACCCCCATTATCTCGATCCTTACAAAATTATTTTAATAGGAAGAACTTCAATTCTCTAGAAGTCTGTAAAGACTACTTAGACCAATTTATCACCCTGAAGGATGTTAATTTCTGGGAGGAGGAAATCATGAAATTGCCTTAAAAGTTGTTAAAAGGTAGTTGATGAAAATGTGTTATATATCATTGAATAAATCAATGTTCAAATATAAAAATATTATGTTTGAAATCCAATCAAAATCTTCACGAACATTGTTCCGAGACTATTTTTGAATTTTTCTATTTTCCTTTTCTTTAGAGTTTTGCATTCGCAATAATTTCTGATTTTTCACCCACACTATTTTCCGATTTTTTTACTCACTCCATTTTCTGTTTTTCTTTTGCCCACCCTATTTTCCGATTTTTTCACCCACCCTATTTTCTGACTTTTTTTACTCACCCTATTTTCTAATTGTTTCACCCACCCTATTTTCTGCTTTTTTTTTTTGCCTACCCTATTTTCCGATTTTTTCACCCACCTTATTTTCTGTTTTTTCGCCTACGATATTTTCCGATTTTTTCACCCACCCTATTTTCTGATTTTCTCACTCACCCTATTTTCTAATTGTTTTACCCACCCTATTTTCTGTTTTTCTTTTGTCCACTCTATTTTCCGATTTTTTTCAACCATCATATTTTCTGTTTTTCCCCTACCCTATTTTCCGATTTTTTCACCCAACCTATTTTCTGAATTTTCCATCCATCCTTTTTGAGATTCGTCTATCCACCCTAATTTATATTTTGTCCATCCACCTTTTTTCAGATTTTTCCATAGATCCTATTTTCATCCACCCTATGTTTTTGATTTTTCCATCAATCCTATTTATTAAGACCCCGGCTTTCATTTTAAACCTCGGAATATCCAGTAGTATTCTGTAGAAATTGTTATTTTCATTTTGGAATCTCGAATAAAAAATATTTTTTTTGTGGAGGAATTTTTTTTAATATAGATAACTAACAGTGAATAACGAGATCACTGATCATTGTATTTTAATCTTCTTTTTCGCGTCTATATATTTTTGAAAGCATTCTCACTGAATAAGAAGGCTTACTTCACTGATCTCTCTTTTCTAATCGGTTTTCTTCCCCACATTTAGAATGATTGTCTTCGCTTCTTGCGGCGATATTTAAAGACAATATAGACAGAGAGCAATCGATAATTTCTTCTTAGTTTCGACTTTTAGACGCACCAAATTCCAATTATCATCACATCAAATCAGTATTTCTGATTTCTTTTTTATGAGCTTCTCAGAAGAATCCTTTTCATTGTTTCATATAGTTTCTTTGCATTTTCTTTTAAATGTCTTAACCGACATATTCTGATGCCTTTTACACATGTACATCGTAACCGGTTCTCTGGAAGTCACTCTGTGTATTTTCTTCTCTCAGACAGTATCGGGTTGCCCGCAACATCCCCTCGCCAATTTAATTAGTAAGATACAAATTATATTTTTATAATTATAATTTTATAATATAATTTAAAATAAGCAGATGCATGCTAATTATAAAGAAAACGAAAAGGCCATTAAAGATATAATTCGCATGTATATAACAGTTACTGGCCCAAATAACTGACTTAGATTTAGAATTTTAATACAATAATTCAAAAAGTCTAATTTAATTTAATTATTATTATTTAATTTCATTTTAATTTAGTTTTAATTTAATTATTTTATTTAATTTAGTTGTTAGAAAAAATTCAGCACCTCAAAAATCCACCATATGTAAAACAAAATCAGGTTTATTAATTTTCATGTCCTTTGGGAGATTGTATCTCCAACATTAATAATCAAAAAACTTAAAATTTTTACATTGGTTACACATACACGACACTTGCTCGTAGGTAAACTTGCCATTTGTCAATATATATATATATATATATATATATATATATATATATATATATATATATATATATATATATATATATATATATATGTGCGTGTGTGTGAGTGAGAGAGAGAGAGTGAGAGAGAGAGGGTTTACTAATGCCGTGTCAGTGATCAATTTGCCCGTGTTACTGCTATAAGGACGAATAATCATACTTTTAAGATAGTTTCAAAACATTCCTTTTATGCTCGATAAATAAGCAGTCCAATTCTTAAAGTATACTTCACTGCCAAGATTCAATAGAACACGTGATACAGCTTAATGAATATACTGGGAATTCTATGAATGCTTGCAATGTTTTCCCGTATGAAATACTACTCTACGCCTCGGCTCGAAATTCAAGACAGATTTACAAATAAAAAAGAGAAATTAAAGAAAAAATAAATAGACAGCTAGACAGAGTGGGTCGGAGTTGTCTTGAGTAGTTTCACCGGAAATGAAATTATTGGACTTATAAGCGCCCCTCTCTCATTTCAAATGGTTATACTAGTTCAGATTATTTAGTACTTGAAAATATTTATATTGGAAATAGTCTAACATATTTTGAACAACAAAACCATCAACTTAAAAATCTTGTTAGACTCAAGAGGACTGTTATACGGCAACCGATATAAATTAAATCAATAAATTACAATATGTCGGAATTTATAGAATGAAGACAAAATATGCCAAATGGAAAATCTCTACAATATAACCTAAATGAAAAGGATCGTATTCAGGACGAAAATTTATAAGAATGCTTAAATAATAATAATAATAATAATAATAATAATAATAATAATAATAATAATAATAATAAATCAAAGACAAGAACAAAATGCACTTTCTTATTGACATGACAGTCCTTGCAGATTGTAATGTATCTTTGAAGATCTTTAAAGAAACTGTCAAAATACAAGGATCTTCAAGTAGAAATCTCGAAAATTTACCACATAAGGACATCAGTAATTCCAGTTGGAGTTGGAGCCCTCGGACTGATTGGAAAAGGTTCCGATCGACTCACAGCTCACACATTACGAAAAGCTTTATGTAAAATATGTGCGATCTTAGGGTTTGTTTGTTTTTGTTTTTTTTTTACAAAAAATGACCAGTGGAAGATGTTATGAAGCGATTTCTGACCTTAGGTCTCTGGTTGGGACCCGGTAGGAAATGATGTGTATACATAAGAAACACAAGGAAATAATAATAATAATAATAATAATAATAATAATAATAATAATAATAATAATAATAATAAAGAAATTCAAAGGTTTCAAAACGGAAAAGTAGGAAAATCAAGCAAAAATATAAAATTAAAGAAGTAAATGGAATTCCACCAATTAAAGAAATATTTAAACAGAAACTGTAATTAAAGGCCCAGAAAACAAGACGAAATGAAAAGCGTTGTAGATTCTATCGAGAAAATATAACATTTCAAACGAGAAAATATAATATTTCAAAATATCTCAAGAATTTTTACAGTGAAATCGGAAAAGTAGTCATAGAAGTCAAAAAGCCACCATCTATAGAATAAGTGCAAAAAATTTGGGAGAATATTTTGCGTAATCCAAAGGAATATAATTTCAATGAAGTGTGGATCAAACAAGAACAAGAAAGAATGAAGGATAAATCTGTGCAAGAATGGAAAAATATAACCAAAAATAATGTTAGGCAAGATCTAACAAAATCCGAAAAATGGAAATGAAATAAATGTCAAGAAATAACAAGGGACCCATTTTTAGCTCCATGAACTGTCATCAATCCATAAAAATTACACAAACTTAATCAATGCTAATTAATAAGTTCATTGAATTACATATCTCTTACCAAAAACGCGCGAAACAGATGACCTTCACCCACCCACCCAAAAAATTATAGGCCAATAACATGTTTGTCTACTACATATAAATTGATCACGTCTATCCTGAAGAACTGTACTTACTCTTTTCTCGATGAAAACCTGATTCTTCTCCTGGAAGAGAATGGACGTCAAAGAGATTCATATGGTTGCAAAGATCAACTACTAATATTAGGTTGGTGCAAAAATAATGACGTAATAATGTCGTTTTTTGACGTTAAAATATACGTCAAAAAACGAGATTATTACGTCATTATTTTTGCACCAACCTAATAAATAAAGTGATCCTGGAAAATTGCAGGAAAAAAAAAAGGTGGAAATCTCAGCATAGGTTGGATCTATTACCGTAAAGCCTTTGATAGTGTACTACAATTTTAGATCCTTAAGGCTCTGGAAATGTAGAACTTTTCCTCGGTGATAGTAACTTTTCTTAGATATAGCATAGGACCGTAGAAAAACTAAATTATACCTAAATCACCCCAAAGGTACTGCTCCTTCCAGTTGTTTGAATAACCGATGAGGAAACTTTATAGACTCCCCGTCACCCCTTCTGTTCTGTCCTTAACCCCACTTTCGCATGAACTAAACAATAATAACTATGGATACAAAATAACAAAAGAAAGTGTTAAATAACCTAATCAACATGGACGATATCAAACTCTTTGCGAAAGACTGCAATTAGTTGAAGGTTGTTCTCAGTACTGTAAAATGTTTTAGTGATGATATCGGTATGTATTTTGGATTAGATAAATGTGTCAAAGTAACATTTAAGAAAGGGGGTATTACAGAAATACACTCAATTGACCTAGATTTTGTTACAAAGATTAGGAAACTGGAGCAAGAAGAAGCAAATAAATACCTAGGAGTCACCGAAGGAAATGGAATACAGTATACAAAAATGAAGGAGAAAGCAAGAAAAGAATACTACAGGCGTGTTCGTCTAGTGTTAATTACTGAGTTGAATTCACAAAACGGAATATCAGCCATAAAAACTTTGGCTGTCCCTTTGGTGCAATACAATTTCAACATCCTTAATTGGACCATAGCTGACATTAAGTGAATGGATGTCAAAACTAGAAAGCTTCTCACTTGCCACCGCATGCATCATCCTAAGGCTGATGTTTATCGTCTGTATGTGCCCAGATCCGAAGAAGGCAGTGGATTAGTTCAACTAGAACTGGCTTACTAAACCACAACAATCGGTCTTCAAAGATACCTGGAAACTACAGAAGACTGGATGATAATCTGTGTCAAAAAACATGAAAGAAATAAGAAACTTAGTAATAATAATAATAATAATTAAGCGAATGGAGATCTAGATTTTGTCACAAAGATTAAGGAAATGGAACAAGAAGAAGCCTCTAGATACCTAAGAGTAGCGAAAGAGATGGAATACAACATACACAAATGGAGAAGAAAGTAAGAAAAGAATACTACAGTCGTGTGCGTCTGTTGTTAATTACTGAGTTAAATTCACAAAACAGAATATCAGTCATAAGCAGTTTGGCTGTCCCTGTAGTGCAATACAGTTTCAACATCCTTAATTGGACCATAGCTGACATTAAGCGAATGGATGTCAAAACGAAAAACCTTTTAACTTGTCATCACAAGCATTATCCTAAGGTCGATGTTGATCGTCTGTATATATCCAGATCCAAAGGAATCAGATAATTTGTTCAAATAGGAGGTACGGTGGGGTAATGGATAGCAGCTCGGATTGAGAAATCGGAGAACCGAGTTCGAATTCCAGTCGAATCCATTACATTCACTTACGTGCTAATACGCTTCTTTTCCTCCCAGCTATGGGCAAATAGCATGAAACGCCAGGTTCTATAGCCTTGGATGGCAACCGGTATACCGCAGAAAGAAATGGCAACCTACTGCGTCAGTTGAACGGTATATGATCGCTTACGCGTGTATCACGCCTGGCACATAACTGACTGAGTTCAAAGAGAATTGTTTTTCAAAACTACAACTATTGACCTTCAAAGATACCTAGAACTTACAGAACACTGGATGATGATCTATATCAAAGAACATACAAGAAATAAGGAACTTCATTTAGTAATAAAGGAAGCCAACAAATTCAAAAGAGAATTCCAAGTGGATGAAGAAATGCGCGTAAACCATAAGCCGCCTATTGTAGCGGCAAAGAACCTAAAAAAGAAGGCAAATGCAATGGACCCAACTAAGAAGCGATAGTCAAGATAAGCCTCTTTATTATCAATATTCTGCCCAACAAGCTGATGTAGACAACCGCATCACCATCACTTGTTACGTAGTGCTGGATTAAAAGCTGAAACCGAAGATTTTATTTAATCTACTCAGGAGCAATGCTTGCTAACTAGTAATTACCAAGGAAACATAATGAAAAATTGTGTTAACCCAAAATGCTGATTCTGTGATGAAAACCAGAAACCATCTTGTATGAGGTTGCGGACAGAAGACATGTAACAATTTTATGGGATTTTACAATACAAACAATCAGAACAAGCAAAAATAATCACCAAAACATAATGAGATCAAAAGACAAAAAACAAATATGCTTCCTTATTTACATGGCACGGCTTTAATGTATCTTTGACGACTTTCAAACAACGATCAAAATACTTGAAGTGGAAGTCTAAAAAATGTGGCGCATAAAGTCAATTCCAGTTGTGGTTGTAGCCCTAGGTTTGATTGGAAAAGGATCTGATAGATTCCTTGATGGGATCACTGCTAACCCATACTAAATACAAAAAAAATTGTTCTTGCAAGTAGAGCTCACAAACTGATGAAGGGCTTTATATATGTAAAATGTGTGTGATCTTAACTTGCATTATTTTTATATTTTTTACAACCATGTTCATAAGAAAATGCCATATTGCCGTTTCTTACCTTAGATTTCTGATTGGGACCCAGAAGGTAATGGATACACAAGAGAAATCAAATGAAATAATAAAAATAATAATAATTATTAATATTTATTTATTTATTTATTATTATTATTATTATTATTATTATTATTATTATTATTGTTGTTGTTGTTGTTGTAGCCTAGGGAAGGATACAAAATAGAATAATCAAATGAAGGTTGGTAATTAACGATAATACTTAGGACACGAACAACACATATAAGATTCGCCAGCAGCGCGTAAAAGAAGTAGTCAACTGCTGGAAGTGAGTCACGTGAATTCCACAATGAATCTCCAACTGCAGGATCTACCAACCGCCCCACGCGGTCAGATGTGAATTTAATGTGGGGTATCCGAGGCCGTAGATTCATCGAAGGTATTCCTTGTAGCCCAATTTTTAAAGAAAAACAAAAAATTGCATTCACAAGTACAGTCAACACCTTACGAAAGGCTTTATGTAAAATAAGTTGTTAATTTTTTTTGTTTTTTTTTCCTCAAAAAAATGCTAAGTGGAAAATATGATGATGTCATTTTAACCTTAGGTCTCTGGTAGACTGCAAAAGAAATGAGTATACACCAGAAATCAAAGGAAAGCTGTCAAAATACAAGGACCTTGAAATAGAAATCTCAAAAATGTGGCATATGGGAACATCAACAATCCCTGTTGTAGATGGAGCCCTAGGACTGGTTGGAAAAGATTCCAGTAGACTAAGTGAAGGGATTCCTGGAAGTCCATGCCTCAAAGAGATACAAAAAATTGTTCTGACAAGTAAAGCCCACACTTTACGAAGCGCTTTATATATGTAATTTTTTTTTTTTTTTTTTTTTGTCAGTGGAAAGTGTCATGATGCTATTTCTAACCTTAGGTCCCTGGGCGGGACCCGGAAAGAAATTTGTACACGCCAGAAATCAAAGAAAATAGAAATAATAATAATAATAATAATAATAATAATAATAATAATAATAATAATAATAATGGGATACGAAATTTGTTAAGAGAGCGACCGAGAAATTCTGTTTTCTGCAATGATTGGGGCGTTTGTGGGATGTGGATACCACCATTGTCCCTTCATTAAAGGTTAGCAAGCTTGGCTCGCTAGATCAATTTTATACTAGGTGCGCCATAATTTTGTCCTTGTACCACATCTAAGTTTCGCTTATTAAATCTCTATACCATTCGACATCAGATATTTTAAAAGTACATAGCCTATATGACCTTAAAGGCACGCTTATTTGATGAGCAATAAAATTGCATTACTCGTGTGAAATGTAGCCTTTGGCCATGAATCTAGAAATTATTTATCGACATTTAAATGTATTTAAATAGAATTTGCATTTTCAGAAATAAAAGCTATAAAAATCGATTAATATCATTTAATATGTCTGTTTGAAAAGATGCGCCAGACATACGGAGTGATTATTGTAAAATTAAACAGAAAATCTGTTTCGATAAATATACTGTTTCGATTATTGAAAACTAACTTAAATGCCGCACTCCGTCGGACTTTTAAGATAGCTCATGCGGAGAGCTAATTGGTTCGCCAGTTCTAAATTAAGGGCCCTTTGATTTAGCTTAGAAAACAGCAATGATAATTTTGGACAAACAACTTTGAATTCCTCAGTTGACTCCATGGAACTTCAAAACCTCACTTTAACACAGATTCGGACTATAAGTCCAATTCCGGCCAAAAGACTGATTTGAGCCGAAATTCCAATTCAAGCCGAAAATTGAGTTCTTCAAATCACAAACTCTGAGAAACTTCAAAATCTGACGTCACAAAACCTCTCACTTTAACTCTAAATTCCTTGGGATTTTGAAGAAATAAAATTGATTTCCTCTATCCACAAAATTTTGGAAATATTTTAAACCGAATTTAAAACATTGTTTTTTAATTCACAAAGTTTTTCTGTTACTTCTAACTCAATATAATTTAAAATCTTTTAAAAACACTAAATTTTTTTAGCTATTAGGTTAGTGCAAAAATAATGACGTAACAATGTCGTTTTTTGACGTATTTTTTAACGTCAAAAAACGACATTATTACGTCATTATTTTTGCACCAACCTAATATTTTAAAATTTGAAATTTTAACTGTTCCCTTCTCATCCGGACACAAATCCAAATTCCGAATGTTCAAGCATCAAATAATGTTAGATTTCCAATCTAGGAGTCATCTTAATTCCAAAAATGTATAATATGTCTCTATAGAACAAGTGTGGCCCGAGTCAGAGCGGTTTCAGACAGACGGGCAGACAGACAGAATTGGCCGTTTATTTATTTAAGATGAACAAGAAAAATATAATAAAGTTCGAGTTGTCTTTTAGTTTACTCTATCTATGTGCTTTCTCCCGCCTTCCGTTACAAGTTACTTTGAAACGTTCTGTAAATGTTGTATAAATTAGGCTCTCGCTGTCCAAGAACGTTAACTCTCCCGACCTAATTTTCGTTCTTGTAATCGTTCTAACGATGGCATCTATGCAATCAAAGTACTTCAGAAAATTGCATACTTCTCTAATAGAAAATTACATACATGCTATATACATTTCACGGCAGCATATTACTACATCAATAGAGATCTTTTCTTCTCGTCCATGAGAAACAGTCTTCCAACCGCTGACGACCCAGAATGTCTAGATATGTTAGAGGAACTGTATCGGCCCACAAATTCTAACATATATGATAAAGACGACAAAAACAAAATATCTTTATCAGGAGCACGACTATGTGGCAATGAGAGACCGAATCTATTTAATAGCTACCAAGACTAAGCTCGGCTCATATACAAGCACAACTGTGAAGTGATGGCTATTGATCATTTAGGCATTCCAAACCACTCCAAAATCTAAGAGATAAAAGCGTTCTGCTTTTACTCCTGATGCCAATGTACTGGTGACGAGGATGATGCAGAGACTATGCTGATCACATATGTATTCATAGTTTGTATAAGAAGGGCACCGAGCAAAATAATCAGCATTTTCGCGCCAAACTTGTTCAGAAATATTTAATATGTCATCTATATACAACCGCTTTCTCAGATCGATGGTTAAAAGTGGCTTCGAGACAATGAAGCCCCAGATCTTTAACTATTAAACTGTTATCTGTACATAAAAAACAGGATCAGATGAATAAGTTCTAATATTGTTTGAAATTATATTTACTTTGTACTTATGAGATTAAAAAAATATGAATCATCTTCACTTCGGTTCTGAGATTATTATTATTATTATTATTATTATTATTATTATTATTATTATTATACCATGATTATTGGTAGAGAAAATTCTTTGAGTGTCTCGACAGTAGCAAAAGAAAAAAAGAAAAAGAAATAAAAGAAAGGAAAGATGCTCCAATATTGACAAGCTGCATGGAGACTTTCATACGGATGTCATTCATAGCGCCCAACTCGTTCAGAGATATCTATATTGTCAACTTTATACAATCACTTTCTCAGATCGATGATTAAGAATGGCTTCGTACAAATTAAACCTTTAGGTCTTAGCGAGGTCTTAGCCTCCTACAAACCTCAAGGACTGATGCTACAGAGAACTGTATCAAACAACAGAAACCACATCAGATGACTTTCAACAACTAAAATGGATATCACATGTAACTCGAAGAGAAAATACTGACCTAACCAAGATGTTGACTACATTCTACAATACTTCAAACAAAAAGATACATAGATAGATAGATAGATACCAAGATAGCTAGCAAGATAGACAGATAATGAAGAATCTAAGATAGATAATGAAGAGACTACGATAGAGAAATAGATAGATATGAAGCGACTAAGATAGATAGATATGAAGAGATTAAGATAGATATGAAGACACTGAGCTAACTAGCTAGCTAGCTAGATACATAGATAATGAAGAGACTAAGATAATGAAGATAGCAAGATAGATAGATTTGAAGAGACATAGATATGAAGATAGATGGATAGAAGAGACTAAGATAGATAATGAAGAGAGCTCGATAGCTAGCTAAATAGCTAAATAGATAGGTAAATATGAAGAGACTGTGCTAGACAGACAGATAGATACATAGATAGATAGATAAATAGATATAAAGTGAGTGTGACAAATATAAAAAATGTCCTGATAATAATAAATACAACTTGACTGTGAATGAGATTATCATATAACTATTAATTCCCTCTTCGTCTATCGTGGCACTGGGATTAGTAATCAATGTGAAAATGAGAAAAATAAGTGTTAGACAACAATTCAAGAACTTTTAGCAACCTTGAATAATTTAAGGGAAAAGTTGAAACAATTAAATGAAGTAAGAAAGGATATCATTTCTTAAAACGAAAATATATTCAAAGTGCACGAATTTTCGGAGTATTTCACGGTAAATCTACGTCCCGGATCATACATGTTCGCTATTCTTATCGAAACCGTTGCTGGAAGATCATTCACAGAGACTCAGGCATTGACAAGCAACAAGTGGAGGGAACGTGATAGTTGCTCAGCTGAGTAACGACCCAACAACCACACCGGGTTAGGGGAGAGATGATGGTGATAGCGACATATGTTAAATGAAGTCGTTGTTATGAGAGATTATAGGAAGAGTTTTAATCTCTCATATTTAACTCATCCAATCGTACTCAACCTCATATACTCTCTAACTTCTCCTTCCATTTCAATCTTAATCAGTAACCCTCTGTCTCGAGTGACTCTTAGGCCTTATATTGGGTGAACTAACAGTAACGTCTTTGGTTTTTCTTCTGACTTTGTTAATTACCCTTCGCCAGTGTGCGAGAGCGGCATTTCAGTTACAGCTGCGCCAGTTACGTAGATACCCACTTAGTGGCCAAGAGATTATCATCCAGATTAACTTTGCAACTGGCTTCTCTGAAGGACACTCAATGTAACGTCTATTCTAGCATGATCTAGTGTGGTTTGAGCGCCTATTGGGTCTTAAGCTCGTCTGGGTCCCTCTCTGCCCGACGAGCAATAGGAGCTTAGTGCGCGGCTAAGACCTAATGTTCAACTTCGCTTAGTTACATAAACAGACGATTCCATTCATTTATGTACTACATGAAACATAGTGAGATTCGAACCCGTGTTACAAGTTTGACGTGAGTCCTAATCATCCATCTCTGCGACGATAGCCAAACTTGACTAGAGATTAAACTCCGAAAATTTCGGGTATCTTAGTGATTATATTATTTACAAATCTTCGTACATTACAAGACCGAGTTTCTTTTTTAATCATTTCGCGCCAATCAAGTCGATGCTGCAACTAGGACGCGTGCAGGTTACTGGGAGTAAAAGAGAATGAGAAGACATTTAGAAATTTGTAAAAAAGGGATGTCGAAGCCGGGAGGTCAAAGAAAGTTGGGTCTAATGAAGGGAATGAAGGTGCGAATCCTACCGGATTGCGCAGATTTTGCTTTAATAAGATTTCTCAAATATTCAGAGGGTAGACGAAAATTAATAAAAATGCTGTTTAATAAATCAAGAGAGTGTCCACTAAATATAAGCAGAGCATCCACTAAAAATAAAGTTTACTAATAAAAATATGCCGGATTAAAAAACAGAAAATTTATACCACTTTTTACAATATATATATATATATATATATATATATATATATATATATATATATATATATATATATTAGGTTGATGCAAAAATAATGACGTAATAATGTCGTTTTTGACGTTAAAAATACGTCAAAAAACGAAATTATTACGTCATTATTTTTGCACCAACCTAATATATATATAATATTAGTGGTCAATATATATATATATATATATACATACACACACATATATATATATATATATATATATATATATATATATATATGTATGTATATACATATATGTATGTATATATATATATATATATATATATATATATATATATATATATATATATATTAGAAGAGGATAGAATCCAGGTAGAGCTCAGTGTTCAGGGCAGTGCAAGAATATGATATTTGCAACTCTGATGAATTGGATCGTGATTACGATTCCAATGTAATAATTTATAACCGTTTGAATATTAGTTTTTGAGTCTATTATATCATATATCATATATATATATATATATATATATATATATATATATATATATATATACACGCAATAAACCGTTGGTATATAATCCAAGTGAGTCTTAATAATAAAATATAAATTATTAATTCCTGTTTTATGTAATATATATATATATATATATATATATATATATATATATGCGTAAATGATATATGACAAATTGGAATAAAATCTGGTGTACTGCGCTTCAGTATCCTTCGTGCACATGTGAAGTCACATTAATGTAAACATCACTTTAGTCTGATAAAGTCCTAAAGAACGAAAAGAGTCACACGAAAACTTTTTCTGCTTTGTCATAGAGTTTCCTAATATATACACAAGTAATAGAATATGGGGGATTATAGTAACTCATCGAGTCTAGAAGAATTTTCGACAGAATGAAGAAAGCAATGGACGGCCGTTTCTTACTATTTTGGGGACACATCAGCAGTGCGTATCCTCTGCCGAGATTCGAACCCGAACCGTTTCGATACAACGCGAACGTCATACCAACTGTACCAATGAGCCTCGTTGACGAAGAAGAAAACTGAATAGACTCTACTCACAAATTCTGTGGTGATACTCATCCAACTATTCATAACCCAGCGGATTGTGCCCCAAGGGCCACGTCTTTCCTTTCCCCCGAACCGCTACATTGCAGAGCATTAGCTGGGTCAAGCAAGGATATAAAAGTAATAGAATTTTGGGGATTTAAGCAAATCGTTATAGTAATTCATCGAGTCTAGAAGAATTCTCAAAAGAACTGCTGATGAGTCCCCAAAATAGGACGAAACGGCCGTCCGGTGCTTTCAGTTGATGATTCTTCTAGACTCAATGAATTAATATATATATATATATATATATATATATATATATATATATATATATATATATATATATATATATACAAACACAGCAGTCAGGATGAGGGTCAATAAGATTTCTAAATAGTTTCTCTACAGTGAGTTAGACGACAGAAAAACACCAGCGCACACGTCGAAAATGAAGTAAACTATATTAAGAACACTACACAATGACAGCGAACACCTGGCTCTAACTTGTTTGTCTTGAAGGAAAACATTGCATATCGGTAAGAGAAACTTTAAATAGAATAGTTTTAAGCATGAAAATATTAAGTAAGATGTTCATAACAGATTTATTATCATTTTTTGTGAGAATGCTAGCACAGATTTCGATCTAACGTGCAATGAAAGTGGTCGCATCTATCTAAGGACGCCAGGCTTGAAAATTCATCAAAGACGTCACGCACAGAGAGAAGTCAGTCACTAAACGTTATGCAGTATTTCTTCTAGATGAGAGTATGAAAAATAATGTTCCTCAGTTGGTGGAGTAAAACGCCATCTGAATGTTGCACAAACTAGTAATGTAATAACTACAGTAAAAGACGTCCAGTGAAACCCCATCAGCTCAAAGGAAAATAATTTCCTAGTAAGACTAAAAAGCCATATTCGCACTGCAGATTTTGAGGATCGATCCAGGGATGGCATTACTCGAAATGGACGTGCAGTCATCATCCTGTATATAGGTAACTAACAATGAATATTTCGAAATACGCGACAGATTGTCACGAAAAAAAACGGTAGTCAAGTAAAGTGCTCGACGCTAAACGTAAATTAAAAATAGAATTGTAAAATATTATTTGCCTAATTATTACTGCTGGGCATTAGTGGTCTACCGTTGGCCCGCCAGTAGCTACCACCAGAGGATCGCTGGCGTTGCCATCGGCCACTAGCAGCTTGAGTGTACAGAACAATCATAAAACTAAACCCTTAATTAAATTCTAGTAATTCTGCTAATTTTGATAAGTGTTATTGGTTTCTATCGTTAGTATTATATATATATATATATATATATATATATATATATATATATATATATATATATATATATATATATATATATATATATATATATAGTTTTAATGTATGCTATATTTATGGATAAAAGTGCTCAATATGTAAATATAAAAGTGTACACAGACGTCAACACCGAGCGTCGATAGAGTGTTTTATGATCGAACGCAAACTTCACGCCATGTCGTAAAACAGACTGTTGTCGCTCATACACACACATATGTATGTGTGTGTGTGTGTCTCAATATATATATATATATATATATATATATATATATATATTCACTTTTTGACTTCTTATAAATTCTTGAATTTTTCTTTTTTCAGATCCATATTTTTAATTTCATTTAATATTTAATTTCAACCGTTAATCTTTTTAAGTTTAATAAACACTAATTTTTCTTAGTTTTAGTCAAAAATCTTGTTTGCAAGTCAATAAATAATTTGTCATTTAAAGAGTGGGTACATTTCCGGGGTGCAGCTTACATATATATATATATATATATATATATATATATATATATGGATAAACGATATTTTATAAATTTATATATCAGAATAATTGTCTGAAAATCTACGACAAATTGTAAAAAAAAATCATTTACAGAGTCCTCTCTAGTTCTCACGCATGCGCAATCATATCAGCGTAAATATCAATTTCGTCTAATAAATTTCAAGAGGACGAAATTCTTTACATGAACTTTTTCCAGTTTGTCATAGATTTATATATATATATATATATATATATATATATATATATATATATATATATATATATATATATATATATATGGCGTGTATATATGCAATGACATTTACGTGCGTTTGGGAATTGTTGGAAAATCAAACCAGAAAAAGAAAAAGAAGATCCATTTCTCGACTTACCTTCGGGCATCCAAAGTAAGAATCGAATACTCCTATTTCTTTTTATTGTTAGCGTACTCCGTGATTCTGTTTATGGTTTCAAATATAATAAACAAAGAAGCCCGATTGGATCAATTGCGTAATCCGGATCCACTCGACACATCGAATGATATTCTCACATGACTCCGAGTTATTGTCACGTGAAAAGCTCTCTTCCGGTTACGCAGCTTGAGCAGGCAAACGCGGGCAGCGTTGTCTTCAGTTAAAATTGTAAATCCATTGAATCTGAAATCCAGTTAACTTCATATGTGCTTTTATATATATATATATATATATATATATATATATATATATATATATATATATATATATATATATATATATATATATTATTATTATTATTATTATTAGCGTATATGCACTATGTAATCACGCCATCTTCCTCGGCTCATTTTTATTTCTTTCTTTCTATTTTACGTGCATATATGAATGTATACGCTCGTTGGGTAACCCGGATAATAGAAAACTGTCAGCAGTATTGCATGTTGCTTTTCAGAATGACATCCAGGGATCGCAGTTCCCTTTTATATTATCCGTTAATATTCTCTTTTCTATATAGTTTCTCCTTCGAGTTCTTGCAGTATATTTCCCCGAGGAAATGCAGTGTTTAGAGAGTGTTTTTGTTTGTCCCGTAAATCTAAGTATGCACTTAGGCCCATCATTAACAAACATATGATCAGATGAAAGAGTCCATAATGAAAGAATAGCTTGTAATAGATCAGAATTTTCTTCCCTGCAATATTGAAACCAATCCTACGTGTACCCTTTACGGCTGTCAGATTTCTTTTATATTAGAAACATAGAAAACTATACAATGGTAAAATAATATGCTTGTTGATTTCGTAAATAATCATATTACTGGAAAAAAATCGCCATGCTAACTTTGAGATAAATTAAACGAAAGCTTAACTAAAGGCGGAAAAAGTCATCCATATTTGATTGAATCGTCAATTTGCACGAATTTTCTTCTAGATAACTAAGATCATTAATAATGAAAACTGATGGGGTTTGATATTAATAACTGATTCCAAGGACTGGCAGTAATTTGATCTTTGAAGTCAAAAGTAAAAAAGAATAAAAATGAAGTTACTTTTTGTCATTGTCTATTCGATAAGATATATTGACGTCATGCATCGACATGACGGATGTTGGAAAGACGAAGTTGCTGAACTTGTTTTTGGATGTTTATATGCTAGCCTTTTTTCTGTTTGTCCTCGCTTACAAAGAAAGTAAAATACAAAAAACAATGAAATTTCTACGTAGCAAAGAAGAAGAAATTATTAAAAAATAAATAAAAGAAGATGGTAATCTTTTCTCGGACAGTTATTTCTTGCTTTTTGATGGATTATTTCTCAAAGAAAACACGTGCAGACATTTTGTGATTATGGATTACTTACAGAAGGAAGCTTTTATAAGCAACTTGTAAATTTTAGTTCTATGATTCTTTTTTTTTCTCTCTCCTAAAATGGTAAGACAAAAGACTATTACGTACTTTTTTATTTGCTTATTTATCAATGATTTTTGGCGTTAATTCTTCAAGTTTATTGATTTGTATGTCGTCTGTAAAGAACATTATACTCAAGCACGACCTTCAATCGTTCAGATATCTGACTTCCGGGTACGTATATTTCATTTAGACAAATAAACAAATTAAAAAAAGAAATAGTACTTTCTAAAGGATCTACTTTATTTATTTTTTAATATTTATGTTTTATATTTATGAGGATGAACCAAAGAACTTCAACCGGAAGGACTTATTGACACTTAACAGAGTGAGAACTAAAATACAGATTCTTTTTTTTGGGGGGTGGAAATAATTGTAGGCACGTCTTTAAAAAGTAACCAAACAACAAACAAACGTTTACCGATTAATGTTGTTGAGTTATTTTAAATATATTTACTACTTTTTCCCCTACAAGATATTAAATCTATATTCTCAATGAACAACCGAATAATTTTAAGATATATAATAAATTTTATTTCAGGCGATTTAAAATCAGAAAACAGTTGTATAAATATCCAGATAACAAACCTGCTGTTATGAATAATCAAGAGTGGTCTCCCTTTCTTCCGTTACTCTCCTCTTTGAGAGAGCTATTTCTATTTACTGGAATCATAAAAGGACACTATACGCGAACCTTGTATTCTCAGTTGAATAAAGCGTTCTTAAAGCCCACACTTGTTTAATTTTGTCATTACACATGCCAATAGATGTTTATATGTTTCGAAATGTAGCTGTCGAAAAACAAACAAAAAGAAAAGAACTCTTTAATACTTAGAGTATCATTAAAATATTAATATCAGTTTAAGTATAAATATTTACGTATTTAAAAATGTATAAAGTACTCGATATTACAACCTGATATTATCAAACAGAAGAAATTCCTGGTTATTAAGACGAACTTATAACCCAACTCGTTACATAATATAAAAAGCTGTATAAAAACTAATTAAAAAAAAAACAGAAGAAAACACACCATGATTAAAATGTTCATTTAAAATTGCAATCAAGTGTAGTGTTAAAAACCGATATAAATTCTCAGAAATAAAAGTTAAAAGGTTAACATGCTATATTTATGGCTAAAACCGCTCAATATATGAAGCATATGCAAATATAAAAATGGATACTGATCGGTGATAGTCTGTTTGATGACTGATCAGAATATTCAGGCCATGGCATCATACCATGATTAAAATGTTCATTTAAAATTGCAATCAAGTGTAGTGTTAAAAACCGATATAAATTCTCAGAAATAAAAGTTAAAAGGTTAACATGCTATATTTATGGCTAAAACCGCTCAATATATGAAGCATATGCAAATATAAAAATGGATACTGATCGGTGATAGTCTGTTTGATGACTGATCAGAATATTCAGGCCATGGCATCATACCATGATTAAAATGTTCATTTAAAATTGCAATCAAGTGTAGTGTTAAAAACCGATATAAATTCTCAGAAATAAAAGTTAAAAGGTTAACATGCTATATTTATGGCTAAAACCGCTCAATATATGAAGCATATGCAAATATAAAAATGGATACTGATCGGTGATAGTCTGTTTGATGACTGATCAGAATATTCAGGCCATGGCATCATACCATGATTAAAATGTTCATTTAAAATTGCAATCAAGTGTAGTGTTAAAAACCGATATAAATTCTCAGAAATAAAAGTTAAAAGGTTAACATGCTATATTTATGGCTAAAACCGCTCAATATATGAAGCATATGCAAATATAAAAATGGATACTGATCGGTGATAGTCTGTTTGATGACTGATCAGAATATTCAGGCCATGGCATCATACCATGATTAAAATGTTCATTTAAAATGGCAATCAAGTGTAGTGTTAAAAACCGATATAAATTCTCAGAAATAAAAGTTAAAAGGTTAACATGCTATATTTATGGCTAAAACCGCTCAATATATGAAGCATATGCAAATATAAAAATGGATACTGATCGGTGATAGTCTGTTTGATGACTGATCAGAATATTCAGGCCATGGCATCATACCATGATTAAAATGTTCATTTAAAATGGCAATCAAGTATACTGATAAAAACTGTAATACCTTGTTAGAAATAAGAGTTAAAATTCTGGTTTTATCTGTCAGTTGTTATTTTCGAAAAAAAAAAATCAGCATTTATCAATATTTGTTGAAAAATCACTTTCTGTCTGCGTCTGCTTCATCTTTATTTTTAGTAAGTGAATCTGATTTCAAAGGCCTGAATACAAGATGTTTTGATTTTTTTTAAAAACTTGAAGTAAGCTTCTTTTTGTTTTTATAAAAGACAGGAAAAAAATCAACGCTTCTGAATAATTAAAGCCATGAATTTCATTTGCATATTGCCAGTCAAACGACTTGTCAAGTTCTGTCCCTTAGTTATTAGCTATTCAATATTTGTTTAGTAAACAGTTCGAGTTAACAAAAAAAAAATCCATAAAAAATTGTTTCTGTCTTCGAACAATTAATACTGCAAAAACATGTGGAGAGATAAAAATTGGTATGGCTCTGAATTTTCTTTGTCGTGTTCAGACGTTATTTTTTATGAACGTATTGAAACTCAAACCAGCTTAAAAATATTTTTCTAAAGACGATTTATACTTTTATTTGTTCTTAAGCGTCGCCATTTTCTTTTTCTTTCTTTATATATATTTTTTATATTTATTTCTTTTTATTTTTTTAGACTATATTTCGACAATTACAATTATATTTATTTATTTTGTTTTAAGTATAATCGCGAGTATTGTCTTTGTTTTGTTACTGATGTTTTGTCTCCGAAGACCAAATAGATTTTATTAATTATTTATTTTGCAAGCTCTAGTATTAAGTCAAGTTATCTTATTCGTGTCCATTAGCATTCAACTTTGCCAAACAAAACAAAACGCCACCATTTTTCTCTGAGGAAGTCATTTTGCTCAAGCTGGTTACACCAAAAAACAAAAACAAAAATAAAGATTATTTTCGCGCATGCGTAACAGACAGTTTACATCTTCAAGAATGTCTGCTACATTTATTGTATATAAACAATAATAAATATCCAGCTTCATGGATTTTAGATACATTATCTTTTTTTAAGACCTTTATTTGCGTTTTATTTCAACTAAAGCTATCATTTAAATACAATCGAAAAATCTCAGTTAACGGTATAACTGCTCGAGATTTAAGCAAATAACGGCTTCATTTGATCAGGGGATGCTATTTCACTTTTGCCCTTACGAGTCACACAATAGAAGTTATTGTTACTTTTAGTAGTTTCGAAAGATGTTTACTTTTCTTTTTTTTTTTTTGTGGAAATTTGTTTCTTTGATTTGCTAACATTTGATTTTTGCTTGATAGTCATTCGTCGTATATGTCTATTTTTAGGGTAAAGGGTATCACTATAGGTGCAAAAAACGGGAATTATAGAATGCCAACGATTTTTGTTTACTTATAGAACGAACGATAAACTTAACTTTGATCAGTAAAATTGCTTATTTCCATGTATGCAAACGAAAGCATATGAGTTAATATATCTGTAAATGTACACACATAATTATATATATATATATAAACATATATTTCTTTAAGACAAATTTATGTCCTCCCATCTAATATAGATGCCTTTTTTAAGCTATTACCGTCACAGGAATTTAGGTTCGAAAAGAATAGGGCATAAGATCCTTGCAGTTAAATTGCTTGCATATTTTGAATTTTTTTTCTTATTTGGAAATAAAAGCAGCCGTTTTGCTTTCTTGTAAACATTTTAAATTTTTTTTTGTTCTGGATTTTGTGATGGAAATAAGTATAACGCAGAAAAGAGGGGGTTATTTTGTTAATATATATGTATGTATGTACACACAGACACAAACACACACACATATATATGTGTGTGTGTGCGTGTGTGTGTGTGTATGTCGATCTGGAAAAGGAAGATTCTGTTTTATTGAAACACCAAGATTAAAGCATTTTAAAGTTTCATACAAAATTGAAACCAGTATATCAGCTTTCTGAGAAAAAACTTCCTCTCCTTTGCTACTGATTGCTGGTATTATTATTATTATTATTATTATTATTATTATTATTATTATTATTATTAATAGTAGTAGTAATAGTAGTAGTGCTAGTTGTTGATGATGTTGCCGTAGTAATACTTAATTTTTTTTCTTAACTGTAAGTTTTTCTACTTGTACCTTAAAGTAAAACCAGTTGATATTATTTTTAAATACTAGCATAAACCATTTTAACTGTTATAATATAATGGAGTAAAGTTAATAAGTTTCTTCTTCTTCTTCTTCTTCTTCTTCTTCTTCTTCTTCTTCTTCTTCTTCTTCTTCTTCTCATTATTATTATTAATATTATTATCTTTTTCTATCGCTGAGTTTTGAAAGTAGCTTTCGTTAGTGATCGCGATCAAGTCTACTCAGTATTATTATTACTATTATTGTTGTTATTGTTGCTCTATTATTATAGTTATTGGTGTTGTTCTTGCTATTCTTCTTATTCTTAGTCCTCTTCGTTTTCTTCTTCTTCTTCTTCTTCTTCTTCTTCTTCTTCTTCTTCTTCTTCTTCTTATTATTATTATTATTATTATTATTATTATTATTATTATGTTTTTGTTTTTTTTCTGCTCAATACAATTCCTTACCAGATCATTATCAATATAAGGTAGTAAATATGTGCATTCTTTTTGTATTAATTCTGATCTTAAGTTATAGCTGATATATATATATATATATATATATATATATATATATATATATATTCTTTATATTTTCTTTTCATTGGCAATACTCCCTATTATTACTATTATTATTTGTTAGTTATGGCTAATAAAGATTTTTGCATTATTTGTAATGTTGTAAACTTTAAAACAGCAATTAATTTTTATTATTGAAGGTGGAGGTTTTGGTGATTTTAGACGTGATGATATCATTCATTGAGCTATAGTAATAATCAATGTTGGTGTTGTTGTTGTTTTTAGTTGTGATGATGATAAGAATAATAATATCGTAGTATTACCTTGCTCTTGGCTGCTACAAGAGCATAGTAATAGTCATTCAATTGAATTTCAACAAATACCTTTAATGTTAATGCTGCTCTATTATTTCAATAATCGAAACGTTATGAACAGTCCTTTCTTCATTAGCACTGAACAAATTACAGAAAAGTAAAAAAAGTTTCTTTATATCTTTGTAAAATTGCAAATATCTGCGTAAGTAATGATAATGTCTATATTTTTATTTTTCAGAAGCCGTCCTTAACGTGTTATTATCGATAGAAGAAATGGTGTTAAAGGGATGAGACTTTAGCGACGAACGTGTTGATATATTAAACAGTATTGTTCGTATAATCAAAGCCAGTGATAAAAAGTGAATTTCATAACCGCTGAGTTGTTAAGTGCGATGGAAGTACTGAAAATAGGAGAAACAGTACTGGCTTCGGAGCTGGTAATCGAGACGAAGATGGAGAGTGATCGTGATTAGGATGGGATGGCAATGATAGTAACACTTGCAGCCGCCATAACGTTGTTTAATATAATAAGGTTCGAGAAAATGCCAAGAAGATATGATAATTTCCGAATGATGGTAGGATGCCTTTCTGTCTTGAAGCGATAAGAGCAAAACAACTGCTAACGCTTGCAATAAATAAATAACATTTACCAAAGTCCGAATAATGCAGGCTTTAAGTAGAAGTAGTTTTGGGGCGCAACTTACACAAGTTTGTATATTTTGTGCGGATTTAACAAACAAAACTAACGGTGAATAAGGCGGTGATTATTACAAAAGGGGGATTTTGATACATCTGTTTATAGAATCAGAAAGAATGAGTTGCGAAGATATTTGCTGGAGGAGCAAAATTGTAAACAATGATAACAATTGATCAGAACAACATCAGAGATTGCAGGAAATATAAGCACTACACATAAAAATAACAAGAAGTAATAATCGATTTTGTAGCGGCGACAAAAGCAACGAAAAAGGCTGTTAGATTAAAATGAACCTTCCAGCTAAATCTCTGATGAAGTCGTTAAGAAAAGCAATAATAATGGTTTTCAAACTCGACACGATAGAAGTCTGTAACAATAAAATTCGCTTAAATTTGCACCATTAGAATCTTAAGCACTAATAAAAAGAGTTTAGTCTTTAATGCAATAAATATATTTGTAGCAATATCAGCTGTTAGCTGATACCTTTCCTAAGGACCCACTTGCAACGTGTTACAAATTTCACTTTGACAATTATCTATCTTGTTAAAGAAGGTCAGCTTAATGGAGTGGACCTTACACGTTTCAGGTCAAACGATTCTGACAAAAACAGTCACTGAGTGAAGCCATATCCTGAGTTCCTGATGAATAATTTTTAGACAAAGATGACAAGACAAAGAACGTTTTCCTCTATAAGACAGTGGTCTCTAGCAGCTAAAGTTAGAGAGACCCAGATAGGAAAAAGAGAACGTCTCGCCGTCATGCGAAAAGGAAGGTAGGCAGGCCCGTTAAACTGTTCACTTCCCCTCAACTTGTGTCACTTCTGCCTCGCTCATCTACAGCAGAAAGTTACAATCAGATTAAAATTTGCCTACTGCTACAATCTCGTCTCATAGTTGTATTTCGTTGGTAACGATCTGAGCCAATGGTTATTTAGCCACAAGCATTTGACTGGATGAAGCTACATCCTGAAAACGAACCTGTTGTCTGGTCTGAGCTGCAATGGCAGTAAATTAAAAGTTATATTTAAAAACTAGAAATAATTATTTTTGTAATGGACGAGGTGTTAGTGTAATATAATATGGAAAATTCAGGCTGTGAACTATAGTCACCATTATTTATAATGGCGGACAAAACAGATGTGATGGCAGGAAAAATAGGAAGGGTTGCTGAAGCGTTTGATATGGAATGGTGTTAACAATGGCACATATGTCTTTTCACAAAAAACATTATCAGATGCTATCAATAACGCCAAAACAATCGCTTTTTTTATTGGTAGCAGAGTTAATCGAAAGGGTAGAGTAAACAATAAGCAGTTAAATTTATCAGATAAACTCTGAACGTATTTGAAAATGTTGCTTGCGATAGATGAAGATGTTAAACAGTAAATTTAATGCTAAATATATTTATGCAAAAATCTGGAAGAAAAATATTTTTTTCTTTTTACTAATTTTCACAAAATACAAGGCCGAAGAGCTACTCAAAGTAGACGGTTATTGTGTGGAGTTATATTAGCGTAGGAAAGCGTTAGGAGTACAGAGCTGAAGTAGACTTTCGAAGTAACCAGAAAGCCAATCCTGAACAGGAAAAAGGAATAAGCCCTGTTCTAATGACTGGGGAGGTATGCTGTTATTGTTAATGTCACTTAAAAGTATTGGAATTTCTCCGACTAAAATTAAGCTACAACTGAAATAAGCAAAACAAAAATATTTTCGTCAGCCGAAGAGAATGACATTTTCAGTTACAATTTTTTGGTAAAGAGTACGAAACGCCAGATGAAGTGGGCTACCAAACAAGCTACAATATTTCATATTAAATTTAAAACGGTGCATTAATGGATAGCGGCTCGGATTTAGGAATCGGAGAACCGAGTTCGAATTCCAACCGAATCCATTACATTCACCTACGTGCTAATACCCTTGGAAAAGGTATGAATCCTCTTCTCCCCCCCCTCCCAGTTATGGATAAATAACAGGATAGACCGGGTTCTATAGCCTTGGATGGTAAATGGTCTACCACAGAAAGAAATGGCAACCTACTGCGGGCAAAAATCTGCCTCGTAGTCATGTATCGAAAGAGATATGATTGCCTAAGCGTGAATCACGCATGGCACATAACTGACTGACTTGTTTTTGTATTCGTAACCCGAGGCAACTCCTTTTAATAATTTTGCGACTGATCGGAGTATATAAGCTGTACTTGTGAGAGTAGTAAAAGCCCGATGCGGAATTGAAAGGAAAAATGACAAAGGACCAATTATGGAAATTAAATATAATGTCAACTTGTAGAAATAATACAGTAACAGCAAATCAGAAATCAGAGAAGCAAAGACTGCGTTAGTTATAATAGTGTTAGTATTAGTTGTAACTCGTATCAGTCATTGCTATAATAATACAGGTAACTGTGAAGACATGATTTTAACATTCTAAATCCTTAGAAGTAAAATCGTAATGCCAGTTATCGCAGTAATCGTGTTAGTATAATTAGTACAGACTATAGTTTTGTTACCAGTAGTAGTATGATTTATAGTAAGTTATATAATTAAAGAGATTGTTCACCCAATACAAGACCCAAGAGCCATGCAAGGTAGAGTGTTACCGAATGACGTTGCTATATAGACGTAAGCGGAAGCAAATGCAGACTATGATAATATGTAGGATATTTAACAGTTGAACCTAGATTTCAAAAGTTTGTAGTGATCGAGGAAGCAGCTTTTCAGGAGTCTGATTTATAGTAAGTTTTATTCTTAAAGATATTGGAGATTTTGTTTTACCAAATGTTCACCCAATAAAAGGCCTAAGAGCCACATAAGGTAGAGTGTTATTGAATGACGTTGTTGTATGGACATAAGTGGAGCTAAATGGCGAATATGTAGGAAGTAATTGCAGGATATATGTAGAAGTGGGTGTAAATTATGCAGCTATATTGGATAGATAACAGTTGACCGTAGATTTGAAGAGGTTGTTGTGATCGGGGAAGTATCTTTTCGGGAGTCTGTTTTACCAAGTAGCGGCTTTCGGGAAAAAGCTGAGTAGAATTTACGGGGTAGCGATTGTAATGATGGTCTATATAGACCATGTTAGTCGTTTTGGGAAGTTATATGTTAAGTTGACTATTAGTAAGTTAAATAGTGTTCGTTAGAATAGTAATAACATGATTAGTAGCAACAGGAATTTAATTAGTCTTAGTAGAGGTTTTGGTTACAGTAAGACTAAATAGGATATCAACTGATTGGTAACAGGAAGAGGAGCAATCGGGCGTAGGTGGAGTTATAGTTAAGTAAAAAGAGGGGGAGATATTCAATTAGTAATAGGAGGAATAGTATCAGTATAGATAAGAGGTTTTGTGTTAGTTTGATCTAAAGTGATGGGAATGGTAATAGATTTAATAGTAGTAGTAATAGACTTAGTAGAAGTTTAACTAGAGTGGTCGGCTAAATAGTTCTTATGGCGATGGGGGTGATAGTCTTGAGAGTGGTAGTAGGGTGAGTAGAACTAGTAGAAGAATACTAAGAAATAGTAAAAGTAAAGAGAAATGTACTCTCATTAATTCCCGTCGCACTAGTAGAAATTTTGCACTATCAATTTAGTGAAAATAGTAGTAATAGTCGTTGCTGAAATTAGATAAGTGGTTATGGTAGCAGAAGTAGTAGTAGTGGTGGTGTTATTAGAAGTTTATATAAGTATTTTCTATCACATTAATGTTGTTAATATATTTGAGTCTTTCTGGGCAATTTTATAGAATGATGGAAACTGGACAATTTTTATGTTTTATATAATGATCAGTGCAGGTTTTTTGTCGTTTATATTATTATTATTATTATTATTATTATTATTATTAATAATAATAATAATTATTATTATTATTATTATTACTGCTGACGTTGTTGTTGTATATTGATTTCTTTTTATAGACCTTGGCCAGGCGTAGATTGTTTGGCGGGTCGGGGTGCTGCTTACTCTGTGGCTAACAATGTGTCGAACATAAATTGCTTCAATTCGGACAATGGTAAAGGCGCCAGGAACACAGATAATTACATTCCTTTATCGAATTGGAATTCATAATCCTTCACAAAGCCATGAGCTTGTACGTAGACACGTATGCCAATATTTGCAGGTAGATTCGCAAGTCGATACAAGGCAGAATGATCTCGTTTGTGGAACTCTGAGATTGCGTTCAAGTATGTTAAAATGAGATGTATGAATGTATGAGATGTAATAGGTTTGAGAAGTCCGAGATACGTTTACTTCGAGTTTCTTGTTCAATTATTATTATTATTATTATTATTATTATTATTATTATTATTATTATTATTATTTGACTCCTTTTCACCGCATCTTAACCTTCTGTTATATCTTTCTTTCATTTACTATTTTTTCTTTCTTTCTTCCTTATATTCTATTTATCGACATTTTCTTTTCGTTTAATTTTCTCCTCTATTTTGTTCATATTTTATATACCATTTCTTTCTTTCTTTCTTTCTTTCTTTTTTTCTTTCTTTTTCTCTATGCCACTTTGCCTTTTTCTATGCCCTTTATTTCTTTCTTTTTTCTTTCACTTTCTTTTTTGATTTCTTCTTTGCGTCACTTCTTACAGTTTTTTCTTTGTGGACTTGATAATTTGAAAGAATGTCGCCACCGTCCAATGAACGTCTGATTTCTTGAGCGCTGACGTTTTTCTTTCTTTCTTTCTTTCTTTCTTTCTTTCTTTCTTTCTTTCTTCATTTTAATCTTAATGATAAATCTCTTCTCCTGAGTTGTCTCCCTTGATTATCAATTAATGGGAATTTACATTACCTTTTGCCTTCAGCTATTTCTCTGATCAATCACGGGAACATCTAACTGTGCAAGTGATGTTTTATTCATTGCTTCTCTTATGATGTACTTCTTTATTCTGCTTCTGCTTGAAGGTTTCTTTCTTTTATCTTTCCCTGGTAATTTTTTCTTTCTATTTCTCTCTTTCTTCTTCGCTGGTAAGCTAAGATCTAAAACAGACTTTTTTCCCCAAACTCTAAAACTTATTTCCCGATGAGTGTGTGCGTGAAATGCTGATCAAATGCACATCTGCATTTAATCAAAATCTGTACGCGATTTTTTTACTGGCAAGAGTTTATTTAAAGAAATGCAACCAGTTGTTTCAGTGAAGATGGAACTCGATAAAAATTGATAATGTGAGAGATTTCTTGAGCCAGTCTGTGCTTTTAGTGAATTACTTAAGCCACTCCGTATAGGCAATCGCGCTTGAAGATGGTAGTGATCCGATCTGAGCACCGGGAATAATAATAATAATTATTATTATTATTATTAACAGGAAGATTTGAACGCGTCTGCACTAACTTGGTTGAATAAGAACGACCCTAAGTCTCTCTTCGAGTAAATAATCTTAATTTTAAAGATATGTAAAAACGCGAGTAATAGTAGTAATATTATTAGTAGAAGTTTAACTAGATAAGTGGTTATGGTAGCAGAAATAGTAGTAGTAATAGTAGTGATAGTAGAAGTTTATATAAGTATTTTCTATCACATTAATGTTGATAGACCGTTCTGGATCCGCTCTACGATTACAAAAGTCAAGGGGATGACGATGAAGTTAAAAGAGTCAGATTATATGCTATGGAGAATATGTTTGTGCGAACCAGTCAACATAACTGATTCGATTCGGGCGTTATTTTTTTTTAATAGTTTTGCCTTTTTGAATTGCGATTCTGAGCATTTGGATATTTGAAGGAATGCTTTATTTGTGGGGGAGGAAGCGGGGAGTTTAGCCTTGCAGGTGTGTTGGTCTAAATTATATTCAAATTTAAACGTGTTGAAATCATGCGTAGAAAATTGTTTAATATGAAAGGAAACAAACTTTCTGCAAATATGTGAAAAACATGATTTTCTTTTAAAAATTAGAATTTTGAATATTACTCGAGTTGGTTAATTGCTGTACAAAGAATTAGTACTCAAATTGCTTACATGGTTACTTAAATTTTTTTTATGTCTGGGTCTAATAAACAGAGAAAAAAAAAGATTTTTCATTGTAATTAAGCTAGTCGAATTAGTGGAATGCTTGAATACAGTATATAATATGCCTGTATCTAATAAATAGAAAAGAAACTCTTTTAAATGTAACTAAACTATAAAAATTGTTTGAAAGCTTGAAAATAACATAAAATACCATATTTAGTAATTGTTTTTCTTTGTGATTTTCTTTTTCGATTTCTTTTGAGTTGCCATATTGACGTCAGAAATGGCGTTGCTTAAGATATTTATGATCGGGTTTAATAAATCAAAAACAAGAATTGATATATATATATATATATATATATATATATATATATATATATATATATATATATATATATATATATATATATAATACAGTATAAAATAACATGTTTATTAACTCTCTGTTTAATTCTCCGGATTTCTTTATTTTTTTAGGGGATGCTTCAGCTATACTGACGTCAGCAGTAGGGTTGCTTAAGGTTTATTCAAATGCTATACCAGATTTGCTGATGGCTGCAGTTGATGGTACATTGTGAAAAAGAGTTAGTGTGGCTTCTGCATTCGGATCCGCCCATCTATTATAAAAGTCAAGGCGATGATGATGATGATGACGCAATAGTATGCAATATATTTATATCGTTTTAACAATGTTTTTACTAATATCTATTAAGAACGTATTTAAGCTACATTTGTGAATTATGACTTTCAAAACTTTTATTTTTGGCAGTGGATTGATATATAGCTATAAATTCTATGCTAACAGTTTCTTCTATCGCTCTTCTCACTTGTCAAACTCTTTCTTCCGACTTCTTGGCGCCCTGTCAACTATGATTTTCAAAGATTTAAATGCAATGTCAATCGTTATCTTCCGCTTTCGTAATTCTTGTTCTTTTATTGTTTTTGCTCTTTAATAGTATATTTCTCATATTCTTTAACACTCAATAACTCCGTTGCGTCTTAGTGGCTTTATTGCCTTGCTTGAGCATGAAATGATTATAAAAAAGACTACAAGTAATGCTGGCTTTAATTTAGATCAGTGATTCTCAGCCGTCGTGCCACGGCACACTAATGTATTTTCTTTTTCTTTCGACATGTCACAGAGATTGCCCTCACGAATTGGAACTAGCCAATTGTGCTGTCTGCTCGACGGGGTCAGGGAAGAAAAAAAAAGATAGTTTCTACACTTAAAGCTTCCTTAAATACAACAATAGTAAAACCTCGCGTAAAAAATCGATTCAGTTGATGTTTTCGTTCATAAAATGACGTTAGACTGATCGATATTCTCACAGGTAGCGAATGGAATTGAGGAAAATGCTAGGAAAAAACATGGTGGCCATGAAAAAAAAACAAACAAAAAACAGTAAAGTTTGGAACTGAAGACGTTCTAGACGTTTCGTTAGAGAATCGAAAAAGAATCGCCGTGTAGACACATGGAATGGGAACCTGGGATATGGAACAATTTATTTCCATTTTTTAATTCTTTTTCTTTAAAGAATTGCTTTTTTTTGTTATTATATAGGCATATCTAATCGTGCATACGTTTTTCATATATCTCCCTCTCTTTCTTTTTTTCAATCTTTTAGAGAGGTTTCCTTGAGACAACGTATTGAGAAATAAAGCAATATGAAAATGATACGATCTACTGTATAATACGCATATTTGATATTGCAAGTGTATAACGCAGATATCAGTATAAGTGCTTGCGTCACAATGTCGCGTGATTCAAAGATTGATAGAATCAGTCTGAGCTTTTTGCCTTACTCCGGCAGACTCCATTTGTATTATCTACGCCTTCATTGACAATGGCATTAACTACAAGAAGACATGACAGACAGAACGTCAGTATTCTCACGCATTCCGTAATGTATTGATTGTATGATAAAAATTATAATAAATGTATGAATTTTAAGAGAATAGATATTAGCCCCCAGCCAACCATAATATAAAGACAGAAACAGACGCGTAAGCTAAATTGATTCATAGCAATTATAAATATGTAAAATTTAATTTTCTTGTAATTGCATTCTCCGGAATGGTTATCTCATCTACGAAAGAAAAGTATTCTCTCTTAATATTCTCTTAAATGAAGCAAATATATATTTCCTCGCTGTGTTTGTCAGTTTATGTATAAAAGGAAAATTTTCGAAGCATATAAATAAAATATATTTACATCTAAAGGTACTAGGAATTATCTAAATGCTCGGTGCAATTTAAAATTGACCAAGTTTAAAGGAAAGCGGTTAGTTTGGTTGTCCATTTCCCGCCTCCGTGAAAAATACGCCGAAGTTGTATTTTTCTCCAATGGCGGAATTTTCTTAATATTCTGAGCTGTTGAGAGACGAAACTACCTCTGAATTTTTCGAACTGTTCAAATAAGTAACTATTATATATTAGTAAATATGTTAGTGTAAAACATTAAAGGAAAGCGGTTAGTTTGGCTGTTCATTTCCCACCTCCGTGAAAAATACGCCGAAATTGTATTTTTCTCCAATGGCGGAATTTTCTTAATATTCTGAGCTGTTGAGAGACGCGGGGCTACCTCTGAATTTTTTCCAACTGTTCAAATAAGTACCTATTATATACTAGTAAATGTATTAATGTAAAACTTAATAGCAAGCAAATAAATAAGCGAAAACCTTTTGTCGTGAGGCAAAGGTGATAAATTCTACTTGCCGGTTTCATTATACACCTCGGAGAAGAAAACTCCTACAGAAAACTTGTGTTTTCTATCTACTTAAGAGAAGGAGCCTCCTACAGAAAACCTGTGTTTTCTTTCTATCTAAGAGAACGAAACTATTACAGAAAACCTGCGTTTTCTATCTACTTAAGAGAAGGAACCCCCTACAGAAAACATGCGTTATCTATTTACCTAGGAGAAGGAATCTCCTACAGATAACCTGCGGTTTTGAACTACCTAGGAAGAAAAAAAAAAGGAGTAGTGAAAATTCATTAGTCAGGAGAAAAAATTTCTACTGCATTTTACTTTTTTAAATATAAAATGTATTTCCCGTTACATGGAATTTCTATTTGTGCTTATGTGGGACTGAAAATGTTTTGACAGCAAAAAATAGGCCAAAAGGAAGAAAAGCTTGAGAAACACTGGTTCACAAGTGAAACAACAGATGTTTACACTTTGAAGCTATAGTTATAAGTTATAATAGTTACGGAGACACTGGGTTCCAGAAAGGCGTAATATGTAAAAATATTTTTCAGGCGATAACAATGATAGCTATTAATTTACAAATAAAAACCGACTATCCGGGAAAAAATTATGCCTATTTTCATCTATAAATTCAGTGATTAACTAGAATAGTAATAAGTGAACATAGGTGGCATTTCACGTTTGAAAAGTGTAATATTTCTTTTTTCTTTCTTCCAGATGCATGGAGTTTATGTCATCATGAGTGCATTACAAACATGAAAACATTGTATTGGATCCCAAAGATATGAGCCAAGGTGCACGTTTCTTACGCTGGGGAAGGGGCCTTCACCTTTGCAGGTTTATTTATAAAATAATCTACAATCTATCATATCTCTATATTCGTCACGTCTGTGTTTACAAATATATGCTTTTCAGAATTGATCTTAAAATCTATTGTACTTACATTAGACGATACATTTGACAGCAAGCTAATGATATTGTATTAATAGTCTATAGCATGCGACACAAATATATTTACGATTCAAAACACATATGGACAATCATTACGGCCACAATACGTTAAAGCACAGAATCCCGTACGATCACTGAAGTTAAACAACGTTGAGCCGGGTTAGTGCCGAGATCTTTGGTTAAACCAGGTGCTTGGATGTGCGGGCGGTGTAATCGGTAATTGTTATATTCAATTACGCGAAAATACTCTAGTATGAATTCACTACTTCTCCCCCAGCTATGGGTTAATTAGTAAGACTTGTAACGCTAAATCATTATTATCTAAAAAAAAAAAACAATAATTCTTCTAACTTAAAGGTATTTTCTGGCTTTAAATAACCTGTAAAGTATTGATGAGCCGTAGAAAACGAATCAATATAATATAGACAGGATACATCGGGAAAAATTTGTCTGACAGAAAATATCTTCTTCTGAATTTATTTTGTTGACTAAAACTACAATCCCGCTTCCATGTCCTATTAGGTTATATTTTTTATTTAGTTTTTCTTTTCGTCATTTATTCTGTAAATATTTATTAAATATATAATTTTTTTTTTCGTTACATCTGAAGTAAAATCTGAGAATTCTATCTAGATTGAGATTTAACACTTTTTTTCCTTTTTCGTTTTCACCTTTATAACTTATATATTTTCTTCTAAAACACTTTTCCTCTAAAATACTTACTACTTATCAGTTTTTATTTAACCATAAACTTTTTACTAACTTCAGTATTTTTTAAGTTTATTTTTTTGTTAATATTTAAATATAAAAAAAAATCAACAGAGAAATAAGAAAATAAACAACATACTTGTTAACCTTTACACATTAACTCATTCGACGGCTTTTAACCAACTTCATCTGTGCTTCTAAAAAATCTTTTCAGTACTAAGACTCCTGCAAGAATCAACGTTGAAGTACACTTTACGTGACAGTTATAAAGAACATTCGAATATTGAAATAGGCAAATGAGATTTTAACAGATCGTTAAGTTTTAAAAAATATATAGCAATAAAACAGCTAAAACAATTACTATTGGATAATCTGCGCATTACTTTAATTAATCTAAAAGAAGACGAGTATTTTACAAAGCGGACAAAAATATATAATAGACACTAATTTGCTACCAGAGGGAGTAATCTTTTTTTTTTCTTTTTTTTTTTTCGACAACTGCACCTGCTGGTTGCTTTCAGCTTTTTATAAACAAGAAATAAAATAGCCGCTTGCTAAATAAACAAAATCTACATCCGCGGTTCAAACTTCACTTACTGTTGGCGGTAATGGCATTTTTTTCGGTTTATCCAATAAAATATTATGGTCTTCAAGTATAATCCATGTCAAAATCCTGAGGTGTAAAGTTTGTCCAGAGACGATCTGTTGATGTTTTTATCGTTGCTTACAGCGTTTATATCATATGTTGTCAGATTCTGGAATAGAAAAAAATTAGCATTAGGTTACTGTTGAAAACGCACACAGTCAAGAGAATAGATTTATATATTCAATGCACGAATCAATAAATAAAAGTTATTTTTTTAACAGACGCATGTGCTAGCTCGTTAACGCGACAAAACTTTTGTACGTTTAGAAAAGTGATGGTCAGAAATACCATTTAAGGTCAGAGATATCATTTAAGGTCACAGATACAGGAAAAGCAAGTAAGGAATCAGTTGCTGTATGAAATCAGAAGAAATCTATTATTATATAACAAAAGATGCGTACACCATAAGAAAAAAAAAAGCAGAGAAATAATTGTCGACAGCCGCTCGCATCCGGGCATTGGGATCGTCATCCTCTCTCCCTATCCCCCCTTGTTAGTGGCGGAAATGTTTGTGAAGGTATAGCTTACTCTTGAAGAGTTGTGAGCAGGAGTCACATAGGAGTGTGGGTGGTTGACAAGGTTGGGCGAGTCAGGCCCTCCCCACTGCACGTCACAGATCCTCTGCATGTCGACTGTTGAACTTGAATGTCTCGCTCCCACCCCTGAATCATTCTACGCCAGGAAGGCTGGTTCGCAGCAAAGGTTTCCTAGGTCTCAGGTTTAATGTTGGCTTGTGTTAGGGATGTGTTTAAATGACCTTTGAAGCGTCGTTTTGGGCATCCGCGTAGCCTAATGGCTCTGTCGAGGGCTCCAAATACGATGATACGAAGGTGATATACTTATACTAGCCTCATTATCAATACTTACAAATGTTTACTTAAAACATTCTTGTAATTAATGAAAAATGACATCGGACCGGAACTACAACCTGTCACGATGAACGGATGTCCCCTCTAGGAAGCACCGTGCCTTCAGAGAATATTGGACCTGAAACTCACACCTGATCCCAAATGGAACTCTTAAATAAGATCCATAGTTAAAGATGCAGATAAAATGCTCGACACCCTGTACCGCTCCAATCAGTACACGACTCTTCATGCTAACCTCTACCTTTATAAGAGTAAGTTCAGACCGAAAATAGAGAACTGTTGTCATAATTGGGCGGGAGCGGCCCAGTCCACACTTTCCGTTCTTGATAGAGTTCAAAAGCGTCTCTGAGTCCTTGCTGCAGAGTAATTATTTTCCACCAGCCTACCTCTCTCTCTAACAGGCGGGATGTGGCGAATCTCTCACTGCATTATCGCTACTATCATGGAAAGTACTCGGACGAACTACCGCCTATTGGTTCCGCCTGTTCTAGCCTTCACTGTTAGGACCGCCATGCTACTTACATCGTAGCAAATCACCCTCATTTCCCCCGTCTTCCATTCGTCAGAAGTAAGTTTCCTTAGAACATCTTCTGCGTACGTGGAACCGACTTCCAACATGATGTTTCCCAGATCACTACAGTTTTAATCTGTTCAAATCTGGAGTTAACCGTTATCTTCCGCTTCTATCCGTATAAATTACCCCTTAACGTAACCTTCTATCTCGAGTAGACCCGGGGGTTCTTGTACAGGATGAACATTACTGTATATATATATATATATATATATATATATATATATGTATATATATATATATATATATATATATATATATATATATATATATATATATATATATATATATATATGTATGCATATATATGCATATATGTATATATATATACTGTATATATATATATATATATATATAATAAAAAGGCTTATAATTAAAAGGCTTATATATATATATATATATATATATATATATATAAATGGCTTTTTACACGCACACACACATATATATATATGTATGCATGTGTATGTATGTATGTATGTATATATATTTATGTGTTTTAGATATATGTATATATTTATATATGTATGTGTATATTAACCACTAATATTATCTCTATATATATATAGTAGCGGCTATAATATAAGAAACGGAAACAACAAAGACATAAATATGTGTGTTACTTAAAAAGTAATGCATGATTAGAAATGAAATTTTTACCGAAGAAAGATTATGTTGTAGTGCATAAATATTAGGTTGGTGCAATAAATATAAATAATAAATAATGTCGTTTTCTCCCATAGTAAAATATGTGAGAAAACGACATTATTTTTGCACCAACCTAATATTCTACAAAGTTACAGAAATTTACATAATAGTTTTTTTTTTAAATAAAGATTAAATGGAACAAATGAAATAAGCTACTAGATAAAAGTTAAGGAACGATCTTGTTAATACTTGATTGTGAACAAAATATCAACAGAATTTAATATTTGGTAAACATCCCCTTATTTTCAATGCCTTCTCTGCATCGTCGACCACATGATCTAATTAATTTCTTGCAAAAATCAGCAATAACTCCCTCCCATTCGTCTTTCAATAACTCCCTCCCATTCGTCTTTCAATAACTCCCATAGGTGATTCTGGTTTTTCGGGGTTTTTTTTTCTGCAGTTATCTTCCAAATATTTTCTATTGGATTCAGGTCGGTGCTCTGGGCTGGCCACTTCATTAGGGCGATTCCTTCTTCTTCAAATAAAGCCATAACCTTCTGGGCCTTGTGGCAAGGTGCATTGTACTGCATGAAAATAGGAGATTCATAAAGATTATGGTGTAATCTTGGTACCACATGCTGCTGAAGAAGCCTTTTGTAAATCTCAGCATTGATATTGCCATGTACGCGGATGATAGGGGCAACTCCTGAAGATGAAATCATTCCCCACCCATCACACTGCCGCCACCAAACTTAACAGTTTTCTTAACACATTGAGAAGACAGTCTTTTACCTGTTCTACGGCGTACATAAGTTTTGCCCTCAGAACCAAATATAGTAAAGTTGGATTCGTCACGGAAATGAACTGTATCCCATTGTGCGTCAGTTCAAACAACATGTTCTCTCGCATACTGCAGGCGTGCCCTTTGGTTTCGCCTTGAAAGGAGAGGCTTCGAAGCTGGAACACGGGCATACAATCCTGCATTTTTTAACCTGCAAGCAACCGTTTTCCTTGAGATCTTATTATCTGTCTCTTCATTAAATTTATGGGCAATTGATGTAGTAGTTTCAAAACGTTGTTTTTTTTTTTTGTAGATATTCTAACAATTCTTCGATCTTCTCTTTGCGATGTTTTTGGGGGTCTGCCGGATTTTGGTTTTGCATCTAACGTTTTATCGGTTTTATACCTGCTAATTACGCGATGAACGACACTTTTAGATCTGAAATTGACTTCTTTTCTTGATAGCGATAATGAGTTTTTTTCTTCAAAAGGGAGCGTTTTGCGTGTAGAATTTGCCATATTGCTTAAAAATAAAGTCCTAATGATAAATGAACTTTTACTTATTGTTGAAAAGCACCATCGAGTTTTCTAACAATGTAAATTAAAAGTTTATGCAAATTATTAACATCGTTCCTTAACTTTTGTCCAGTAGCTTATTTCCATTGTCCATTTAATCTTTATTTGAAAAAAAAACAAACTATTATACAATTTTTTGTAACTTTGTATAATATTTATACATTACACCCTAATCTTTATTCGGTAAATTTCTCATTGCTAATCATGCATTATACACATATTTATGTCTTTGTTGTTTCCGTCCCTTATATTATGGCCGCTACTGTATATATATATATATATATATATATATATATATATATATATATATATATATATATATATATATATATATATATATATACACACACACACATATATATATATATATATATGTGTGTGTGTGTTTATGGGTGTCTGGCTGAGTGTTTAGAACCTTCATTTTGTGACCCTGGTTTGAATTTCTCTCTTCAAGTAACTGTAACTAATGTCCACTCAGCATAGTTGCAGTATAAATCCCAGGTGGGTTCGTTGGAATTTGAGCAAGCACAGATGTGCCTGAATCAGCGTCTGCAACAGGGATTGTTGACCGCCTCAGTAGACTGATGTGCTAGGAAAACCAGTAGTCGACCATTATTATGCTGATGTATCTACGTATCCGTGCGCGTTTTGTTCGCATATATAAACGGACATTCAAACATATACAGGTTTGAATATTTTTTACGTTTTAACATTTAATATATACAGTGGGGGAAACAGATATTTTTACATATAGACATTTTTAATTCATTGTATTTCCATAACTAAATATGCACAGAAACAGAAAAGACATTGATTTAATAGAAATAAATCTGATTTATCCATATTGATGGGCGAAAAAAGTATTCGTACAATGGAAATTTCAGATTTTAAAACATTTAAATTACTTTAATACTTGAGATTATTCAAGTGGAATATAGAATAATCTTATCAGTAGAGTAAAAATACAAACAGAACATTCTGTAATTGATATTATGAAAGTTATCATTATGGCAAGAGGTAAAGAATTGAAAAATTTCCAAAAGAACTGGTTGTTAAGCTCTGGAATGAAGGTAAAAGTTAAAGGAAAATTTCAGGCAACCTGAATATTCCATTTACTACCATTAGTTCATTCATTGCAAGGGTATAAAACCCCTCCCTCAAAACTGTTGAAAACCAAAGAAGAACAGGTATTCCACGGAAGATTTCTTCAACATCTTCAAATAAATTAATGCGTCAAATTAAACAAAATTTAATGGTTACTCGTCAAGATTTGCAGAATGATTTGCTTTCATCGGGAATCTGTGTCACTAAACGGACAATAAGCAATGGAATTCATTGGAACAATCTAAAATCACGCTCCCCTCGGAAAACTACACTGCTATTTAAAAGACACGGAGATGCCGGGTTGAAATTATTTCGCGAACGTAAAGATAAGAAGGAAAAATCGTATTCGTAAAGTGTATTATGGACAGACGAAACCAAAATTGAGTGATTTGGATATAATTCTAGAAATCATGTATGGAGGAAAATGGCGATGCCTTTAAACAAAAGAACAGAGTTCCTACAGAGAAATTTGGTGGTGGCAGCATCATGGTTTGGGGATGATTTTTCTGCAAAAGGTACTGGCAACATATCAGTGATAATTGGTAGAATCAATGCCGCAGCATATAAAAATATTTTGGAAGCAAATTTAATGATTTCGGTTGAATATCTTGAACTTCCTCCTGATTGGATGTTAAAACAATATAATGATTCTAAGCACACTGAAAAATCTATGAAGAAATGGCTTACTGAAAATAATGTAAATATCCTGAAATGGCCAAGTCAGTGTGCAGATTTAATTCCAGTCGAGAATCTGTGGTGTTATTTGAAAATTCAAATCCAATCGAGAGCTCCAACGAACATTCCGCATCTGAAGACCATATGCGAAAAAGAATGGAACAAAATACCAACTAAAATTTGCAAATCATTAATTGAGAACTACAGGAAGAGGTTGATTGCTATTAAATCAATTTTTTTTCTGTTTTTTATGCTTATTTACTTATGCATCTGTGTACAGTTAATTATATGAAAATTATGTTTACTTATACAATAAATACTATAAATAAAAAAATTGTATGTGTACGAAAATTTGTTTTCTTCCACTATACACACACACACATATATATATATCGTAATTTCCAAAGAATTAATGGATATTTTATTTATTAATCTGGTAGATTATTATCACTTTAAATGTTATTTAATGTTATTTTTAGTGGATACTCATATTTGAGTAGAAGTTCCGTTCATTTTGAACATTATATTAGGTTGGTGAAAAAATAATGACGTAATAATGTCGTTTTTTGACGTATTATTTAACGTCAAAAAACGACATTATTACGTCATTATTTTTGCACCAACCTAATATTTATTTTCGTTTCGGATATTTAAAACAGTATATTTATTTCTATTAGACGAAAATAAATATACTGTTTAAAACAAACGGAGCGTCTACGCAAATGTGGGTATACACTAAAAATAACGCTAAAATTATATATGTATATATATATATGTGTGTGTGTGTGTATACTTATAAAAAGTTATTGGTCAGAGTTGAATTAGACGAGGAGACAATAGTTTTAAAAAGTGCTCAATACACGTATAAAGAAAATAAAACAAAATAAAAATTTAACATACAAAGCTTTTGAATTGAAAAAAAAAGTAGGTGATCATCCGATCACGCTACCTTGGTTTCAACCTTTTGGTATCTTCAGGTGATCAGGGCTAGATGATCTCCTAACGCTTTATTATTTAAAAATAAATGAACGCAGAACGCGAAGCTTTATAGAAGGGGAGGAGAAAAACAAGATATTGTAATTATATCGGAGGTGGGGTGTTATATAAAGTATACATCCTTTCATCCTGGTTGGTACGACCTCAAAAGGAACTTTTTTGTGTATATGCATCGTATCATTAATTCTGATCTCTCATTCAAAAGGCTTTTCTGGTCAGGAAATGTTATTATTATTAACTTTCCTTCCTGACAAAGATTGCAGATATCAATATGGTTGCTATAAGGTATGGCTTTTATTAATATTTATCAGTTTACAATCGGATCATTGTTAGATTTTTCTTTTAATTTTCACACAGAACGACTAGTCTGGTAGAATTCCTAAGAGTTTCTAGCTTGAATGATGGCTTGTGATTATACCATCTCTTCTTGAAGCTGCCTTCAGTACATGCTATGTATATTTTGGTCTGGTCATTTGTATCTATTACTTCTGCTTTATACATTTCTCCTTCAGTTTTGCAAACTCCATCTAGTGGACGTCTGCTTATATATATATATATATATATATATATATATATATATATATATATATATATATATATATATATATATTCCCCTTTGTGTGACTAACCCTTGCAGCTGGGAGTCACATGATTCTGATTTTATGGATTGCCTCTTTAGGAAAGTATTTTTTTTTGTTTTAGATAGATATGTTAGATTCTTTAAGAATGGATTCAAAGAAAGATGGCGATGTAATGTGATGTTTTAGGCGTGTTTTTACAGTTGGTAATAATGTTATTATTAAGTTTTCAATGTATTTTCTCCTTAAAGTATAATGTTATTTTTTAATTAGGGTGACATTAGTGAAATCTAATTTATGTCCATCATCGTTTTGACGCAAAACGAGTTTTCTGTCTTTTTGTCTGTTTTCTCTCCATCTCTGACGAATCTTTAAAATTAAAGTAAAGCAGGTTAGATTGATACACATTTCCTATTTGTTCTTTTATTTTATCATCACCATAGTCATCATCATCATCATCATCATCATCATCATCATCATCATCATCATCATCCCCTTGACTTTTGTAATCGTAGGGGGGGGGGTCAGAATGCAGAAGCCATACTGAATCTCCTCCCCAACAGTATACCAAAGCCAGCCACCTGCAATTCTGGTACAGTCATACCTGGCCATTGTTTGACATTGTCCAACCAGTTTTTTTGTTAGCGTCCTCTCCTATGCCCACCTTCAATGGTGCCTTGCATAATGCTCTTGCACAGGCTGTCGTGCCTCATAATGTGTCCAAACCACGCCATTTTTCTCCGTTTGACAGTGGCGAGAAGAGGTTCCTGGTGGTCCACAAAACTTTCAACACTTTTCCGCACCATATATACATTTTTGAATTTGTAGTTCTGAAGAATTGTATCGTGATTACGATTTATATTATATTCATGGACACTGAGCTCTACCTGGATTCTACCATCTTGGAAATTTGTATATATATATATATATATATATATATATATATATATATATATATATATATATATATGTATGCATATATTTCCTTCAAAACCTATTTCTCGTAATATTTTTTCCTTCAAAAATCTATTTTTGGTAATAATTTTTCTTCGCTGGTAATATATATTTTTCAACAATATATTGCTGGTAATAATTTTTTATGAATTATTTCTGTTATTTTTATACTTTCATAGTGTTTTGACCCCAGTTTTGAGTGTTAACTATTTGCCCATAGTTGGGACCATAACAGTTGCTACCACCCCGGGTCAGGGTGGACCTGGGAACACCAGCAATTAAGAGATGGTTCCACGCTCCTCAAAACCTCCTAATCAGAGGCCTTGCTGCTGGACGTAGTTTATCGTCTTACCCAGGACGCGGTTGTAGTTTATCGTCATACCCAGGACGATATATATAATGTTGTGCTAAATTGTTGACATGTAGTATATAAGTAATGAATATAGTGATATTTTATGTAAGCAATATATACGTTCAATAAAAATATAATTTCCATGAATATTAGCGTTGATTATAAAGAACCCAATGTTACACACGAGAATCAAAAAAATTACTTTTCTGTTCAGCTAAAAAAATCAAAAAATCCTGCGAGCGTAAAAAGAAATAAAATGAAAAACAATATTAATATCGACATATCTTCTGACCATAAAAGGAAATGTTTTATCTATCTCACATTGTATTTATTAGGTTGATGCAAAAATAATGTCGATTTCTCACATATGTTACTATGTGAGAAAACGACATTATTTTTGCACCAACCTAATATATCTATAATAATTTATTAGTGTTTTATTTTGAAACGTTCGTGTCTTTCTTTCTTTCTTTCTTTCTCCTATTTATTTCCTTTTCCTTCTTTTTTATATCTAATTTGTTTCCTTCTTCCTTCTTATTCTATATGCACGTTTTCATATGTTACATACATTTTCTTTCTTTCTTTTCTAATATTCTATTTACATTTTTTTAATATTATTTTTATGATCGTTGTTTTTGCTTATATTCTATTTATCTCTTCTTTCTTTCTTTTTCTTTCTTCTCTGTCTTTTTTCTTCTTTTTGATATTCAATTTATTTAAAATTTCTTATTCTTCTCTTTCTTTCTTTCTTTCTTTCTTTCTTTCTTTCTTTCTTTCTTTCTTTCTTTCTAGTCTTAATCTCTTCTGCATCATCCACTGTTTATATTTATAGCAATGCGTTAATTTGCAGCAACATTTGGGCTATGACTTGATAACAACCTTTCAACTCGGTCCTCCGAATTTAAAACGCTTTTATTAACATTTCCGACTTTCGATATGAGAATCCCTCCCTCAACATAACTGTACGTCAATCTTATTTTAGTCAATAAAATGATACCGATTAACGTTTAACCGTTCTCTTAGAGATTAGAATCCTTACACACACACACACACACATATATACACACATATATATATATGAAATCTGACTGATGTCAATCGTGTTTCGATCCCGGCTTGAAGCAATCGGACGTCTAACCACACTGGCGAATCAGTCTGTTTGTGGATTAATATATATATATATATATATATATATATATATATATATATATATATATATATATAAGTTATGAAGAACTTGGTAATCCGTATGGGTAATCCGAAGGTGGATGAAATCCTGAGAGCTCAATGTAAATCCAGAGCTAATATTTAAAAGAAATACAGACCACTTTAAGGTACCATTATAATAATTTATTTCACCAGAGCCCTTTTAAAGGACGCCGGATCCTCAGATAACACTTCCAAAAATGAAATGAAACTAAAATATATATATATATATATATATATATATATATATATATATATATATATATATATATATATATATATATATTTAAAAATATTGTTGTTTCATCTGAAGGTGTTGGAGACGCTGTTTATCAGGTCTGGGCGACCTTCTCTTTGTAAACAGAGGGATTGTTTGCTTGGGCTTGCTCTTCTGGGTCTCTAGCATCTTTAGGTGTTACAACTGTCCCTTCCGTTCATTCACGTCACCCATATTTTTTTTTGTTTCTCCTTTTTCATAATTTTTCCCCCGTTTACAGCTCTGAAGAGAGGGGGCGAAATCGGTCGGCTGGTATTTTATTTTAATAACATCATGGTCCAATGTAAAAATATTCTTGTTTTTAACGCCGTAATATATATATATATATATATATATATATATATATATATATATATATATATATATTACAGTTAATCGATCAGTTGGTATATAATCCGAGTGGATCTTGGTAATAATAATTATTAAAACTGATCCAAAGAGAGCTCGATGTTTTTATTTTAATAGAGCATATCTATTTTTTTACCGCAACATAGGTATAGTCTATTTCAAACCATTCTTCATACGGCTATCATCATCCTCTAAGTGATTGTCTTGGAGTATAGTTCTAAATTTATTTTAAATGTCCTTCTCTCGCCGGCGCCTTGTTAATGAGAGTGGATTTATATTAACGGTTGGTGGGGACGTAAGGTATCTTATCCCGGTTGAAGCGGTCTGGGTTTGGAGTTTATTTATGGCCTGAATTTTTGTTTGTAGTTTAATATCAGTTCCTACTATGTGTTGTTTCTTATAACGGCCCCGGGAGTGTGTTTTGATGGTATTCACAGTAAATAGTTTTTGTACTACTAAGCGATAGGGGATTTAAATTTAAGCCCATTAAGATTAATGTAAATTAGTTGAGTTATAGATTTATAGTTTGTGGTTAACACCAGAGCACTCAATGGAATAACTCGTGCTGTCCAACAAACTTATATGCGTCCATATCTTCATACATACATATATGTGTACATTTACATGTTCATACATATATGCCACTATACGTAGACATACACCCCACATATTTGCGCCTGTATTCTTATGCAATTTGGAATTTGTTTGTGTGCCTGCATTTCTTGATTAGTTCTCTCCGTTGATTTAATAGTTTGCATTGACCTTTATAATTTATTATCCTGATTTTTTTCTTCTAAACACAGCTTGCACCTACCCCGAAAACTATTGGGGGTGTTCGCGAAACAATATATATATATATATATATATATATATATATATATATATAGTTATATTATTTGGCAAGAGTTATCATTAGAAAATTGTATATAAAGCTAATTATACTTTACTAGTTTTAACCCTTAAAATTACAGTTTTGTTATTTGCATTTTCTGGTGAATTTTAATCCTTCGGTTAATGATCGAATAAAACCATGGCGAGTTCTACGGCAATATATTATCCGTAGAAATTCCCTTATCGCATCCTTAAATATTTGAGCTTAACAACTTTAACAAAATATTCCAATAATAATAAAAAATACGAACGCTGGTGGCTATTTTAAAAAAGTGGGTACAAATGATATGAATTTGTCAACTTTTTCTATTTCACTTAATCAGACGTTAAACATTTCTATCTTTCTTTCTTTTCTTTCTTCTTACTTGCTTTTTTTCTCTCTTTCAGATTCTCACTGAAATCAAGTAGTATCTTTTCCCCACTTCCCACGTTATCAAAACTGAATAGTCCTTATTTACGAGGTATTGGTAGATATGAAACAATTCTATCCTCCCTTCATCACTCCTATTCTTTCTTTCTTTCTTTCTTTTTTCTTTCTTTCTTTCTTTCTTTCTTTCTTTCTTTCTTTCTTTCTTTCTTTTATCACTGAGACCAAGTAGTGTCTTTCCTCTCTTTCCACGAGATCAAACCAGAATAGTCCATTATTTACGAGGTATTAGCAGGGTACAATCTCCGAGCGAACCAACGAAGTTGAAGTGGGGAACAGGAACAATTTACAGAGGATTTTGTTAGATAATAGTTAATTTTTTAATAAACCGTTAACTTGGATAGATGAACCCTTAAATGATGTCATTTATGCTTAGAGTTACCATCAGGAATTGCTACATACGTTCTACTTTATTTTGGGAAGTAAAATTAATTTTATTAGCACAATCACTCTTTTATTGTATACAGGGTGCGATGGATAAATTGACATATAAATTACCCCAAAATGAAAATAACATTGACATCTCATTTTAACAATACTTATATATATATATATATATATATATATATATATATATATATATATATATATATATATATATATATATATGTATATATATATATATACGAAAATTACAAAGAAATATCTTATCTAAAGAGTAAATTTATTCAATAAAAAGTCCATTGACTTCAACCACAGCTTCCAGATGACTGCAACTCTTCTGGACGGTCTCCTTGTTTAAGATAGTGAATGCTGCCATAATCCTTCCTTTCATTTCGTTTTTGGTGGTGCAATAAGTTATTTGTCTCTCACTCAACTGCGCCCCACAGATAATAACCAAGGGGGTTACGGACTTGCGAGTTAGGTAGCCAGATGTAAGTGGGAATGTGGTCGTAGAAATTGCCTGACAGCCATGACTCGGTTCTCCTGCTTGTGAGGCATGGTGCAGAGTTTTGTTGCCAAACATAGGGTCTTCCAGCAGCCACCCTCTTGACCCAAAGCAGCACTACCTCCTTAAAGCATTTCATGTAGGACTTCGAGGTGATTTTGATGTCCCGGAGGTACGAAGATATGTCCAGATAACTCGGGAAATAATGAAAGCTTCAAATGACAATAGTTATTTTAGGTAGTAGCCCATTTGACGCTGCATAGTCTTCCTTTATGTCTTTCAAACAACTTATAAATGTATTTGTAAAATATAAAATTATTTAGCTAATTTTGTTTAACTTATTCCAATCTAACATTAAATCTAAAAGGATAGCTGATTTCCTTTTTTTCTTTCATAAATCTCACTATATTTCCAGAGATATAATTTTGCAGGACAACCTATCTTACTTTGTATATGATTTCTTTGGGGTTTGTGGAAATGAGTTTCCTACCATTTGTGTTGCTGATGGTGTGAAGTCGATTTCTTGGGTTTGCCTATTATAAATGAAACTGATGAACACAAAAACGACATCTACCTATTAATATGTCTCACTTTCCTCAACAGATTTTCAAAACCGTTTGCGCGGCGCTGTGGGTGATGAATTGTTTTCCATCCGTAGCCCATTTCCCACGAACGGAATTGTGTTAGCCTCTTTCTTTTCTATCGCTATGTTCATGGCAAATATGCAAAACTATGCATCTCAGTTTGTATAAGGTTTCGTGGGGGGCGGGAACTGAACCTCTGTTACCAGCGAGGAAATATAGATTTATTATTGATATATATCATAGGTCTGTTATCATATATCGAGCACAATTTTATTAGCACCGCCACTCGATATATATAAGGCAATCAAATAAAACAATGACTCTAAAAGGATTCATATTCCTGCTCAATTTTCTTGCTACACCCCTTGTATGCATGTTGCATGGAAGCTCTCGTAAGAAATATCATTTGTCATCAGGATTGTAATGTGCAAATAATGTTTGATGAATATTACTTGGTTCGACAAGAATCCGTTTCTGGTAGCCAATTTTCTTCCGTGTGGCCGTAACAGCCCTCTTTCTTCAGGGCATCAATTAATCTCCAAACAGAAGGGATTTGACAAGTAATTACAGTGGAAACAGCTTGGCCTCGACTGTAAACAAAAAGTTGCCGCACAAAGTAGATACCGGCGTAGAAAAAGAAGTAAGAAAAAAAAAGAAGTATAACACGAGTTGCTACGTTGGCGCTCGGGAAATTTGAACAGAGTAATTAATCTATTTACTTGTCAAGTTGTCCCCATGTGTCGAATGTGATTCAGGTGATGTCAAAACGGGCTTTGCACGCCATCGGAGAAGCCAGGCAAACCAGTAGGTTAACATGGAAAATAACTTTCTAATCGCAAGGTACAGATATGTGCTATCACTTGATATCAGTGACTAGTGAGAAGAAGAAGAAGAAGAAGAAGAACAACAACAACAACCAGTTAATTAAATGTCAAGAAATGCAGTTTATAGGTAGTTTTGAAGAGGTTATTGAACTATCCAAAACTCCCCATAAACTGTATTTCTAACGATATAAACGAATACAACAATCGAGTTCAGAAATAATATTAAAAAGCCTGTCTGGGTGGGAATATTGATTCATGGGGAACTGCGCAAATAACTACGATTTGAGCATACGTTTGGTATATACACAAACTAGAATCTAGAAAAGGTAGAAAATAAAACCCTGTAGGACATTTGATTCAAACAAATCACCCAATCCAGACTAGAAAAAAGGGGCCTAATAATTGGGAATGAAAATATGGCTAACTGAAGGAAACTAAAAGTGTTATTTCTCACAGAACCGGAGAAATTATATAACATGAAAGTAACTGTTGTGCTTGTTGTTGTTGTTGGAGTTTACTGTCAAATGTATCGTCAGATGCAAGTATAAGTGATTTTAAGATCAACTCTGAAATACACTCCTCAGCGTAAGACATGTGCATTTTGGCTCATATTGTTGAGATGCAATGCATTCATTTTATTTCTGTCATGCATTGCTGCTGACATAACTTTCTTTCATCTGCAAAAAGGAACGAGGCAATAGTCTAAGGTTTATCGAATGTGCAACGTCATCTCTGTCTATTAACACAAATCAAGAGATGAAAACAAGCATAGATAACTTTTTTCTTGTGAATTAATCACAATCATTGTTGATTGCCTGAAAACCTTTTACATATTACGTTTGTTTTCATAATTATAATAAATATAGGTTCAGAGTGCAAACACAAACTTAGTGTAATGACAAAATACGCAGGTGTAGGCCTTAATAAAGCTTTATTCAGCTGAGGATACAAGGTTCGCGTATAGTGTCCTTTTATAGTCACAGTAAACAGAAATAGCTCTCTCAAAGAGGAGAGTAAAAAAACAAGAGGTGACTACTCTTGACTATTCATAACACGTAGTACAGCATTGCAACCTGTTCTTTCTGGTAAGATCAGCATTCTTTACAAATCAACATAACTTACTTAAAATTTTAACGTCACTTTTAGAAAAACAAATCACACCTTAAGAATTCCGTCGATCACATCAAGAAATTAAAAGCTATAAGTTTAAAAATAAAATCATAATTTGTTTAAACATTAAATTCTTATAAGCTAACATGTCAGTTCGCAAATATTTAAAGATATCGTAAAAAAGAACCTCTCCCTGTCGATCAGCAGTCATAAATGTTGCCGGCTTTGTACAAACCAATATTTTTTTATACATTGAACTATAGTTTTTACATACAAAAATTCGACCTGCCTATGGGTTCTCTTGTCAATCATGTATTAGCCTGTCTTTTTAACAAGATTTTAGACGCCAATCCATTTCAAAATATTCTACCAAAAATGCTAATAAATATGTTTGCTTTTAGAGATGACACCTTATTTATAGGCACCGATATTCAGAGAAATAAAACGATTACTTGGTTACTTATTTTAGTGCATCATTTTACTTATAATTATTACCACGTGACGCAAAAAATAGTCAGTAAATTATTTAAACAAATTAACACTAAATAATCAACAGTGCCTTTTACAGACATCTATCACTTAGTTTATTGCCAACTATGATGTTTTCTTACATTTTTGTAAACTTTTATCAATTGAAGATGACTTTAATAAAAATATTTCACTTTGTTGCTTTCATTGTAAAAAAAGAAAATGACGGAAAATTTTCCTCGACTGAATAATTCAATGTCATCTTCTGATGAATATTCGCCAAGAATAAAGAAACGTACACGAGGAACGCAAAAACATTGAATTTTAATGAAAATATTTTGATGGAAGTGTTGCAGGATATCGCTTGTTGGATGAAAGAAGAAATGAGGCAGGTCAAGGAACGCAACGTCTGATCTAATAGTCGACAAATTTCTTAACTCTTATGAATAGTTTACATTTGTTTAGAATGAATTTAAATCAAATTTAATTTAAATTCATAATAAATAATAATAAATTTTCATCATTTCATGTTTTTGACCTGCCATTAAAGCCAATATATATTTTGACCTGCCATTAAAGCCAATATATATATAAACTCACTTTTATAAGGTTTGAAATACGCTCATTTATGTAACATCTAACCAATTTACTGCTTTTGATAAATTATGAACTTTACGCGGTTAATCGAAATAAGTACTGCGTAATTTTTGTGACACTTATGTATCTGTCATAAATTAAATGACTAGATTAATAAATAAAGTGAACAAAATCGAACATAAAATCTATGTGCCGTGTATCCCTCAGGACAGACAATCATGGCTCTTTGCAATATCCTGTCTCTTGTAGCTCTTAGTAAACTTTGCCTTCCTGTTATTTCTCCTAACATCCTGTTCCGCCATTCATTTACTTATGCCTACAAAGTATGTTATGCGTTGTTTTTTTGCCCATTATCTGTTCCGTGAGTATCAGATTTTCCAAACCTCAACTATTTCTTCCTGATGTCATGTATGTTTGCTTCTTGTTTCCATTTTATCTAAAACGCTATCGTTGCTCACATGTTCGGTCCATGGTGTCTTCAGCATCTTTCTGTAGAACCACATTTCTGTTGCTCCAAGTGTCTTCTTCATCTTTGAGGAGATTGTCCAGCACTCACTGCCACACAGGAGGACATATATCATATAAGAGTTTAGTACTCTTATCCTTACCTCTAGCGAAATTTTCCTATTTCTTAAGACTCTACTTAGTTTTTGGAATGCTTCCTTGCCTATCCTAATACGCCGTCGGATTTCGGTGTCATACTTTCCGTCCTCTGTTGAAACACTTCGAGTATATTTAATTTTCCGCATTTGTTTGATTTTGGTATCTCCGATTAGAAATTCACACTTTGGGTCCACCCTTTTGCTGACAACCATGCATTTTGTTTTCATGTAGTTGATATTTAATTCTTTCTTCTAGCTTTCCTTCACTACATTCTGTAAGGAGTTTTGCAGCTTTCTTTAAAGAACAAATAAAAAAAAAATATTTCATGAATTTTTGCCCAGCTTGTAAGGATAAAAATCAAACCTGACATAATTATAAAACGTTATCCTTAAAGACTTCCAACAGCAGCAATAACTAAAATGGAAAGCACACGTAACTAGAAGAGAAAATAATAACAATATGAAGATTTCCTCTGACGCCGTATAGTATAGCAGAGATACTGAGATGTCGCCTTCATACTTTGACTTCGACAGGAAGTTGTACAGATAAGAACCGTCTTCTAATTCCACTCGGGTTTGTTATATTCACTTACGCGCAAATACTCTTGGAAAGAGAATGAATCCACCTCCTCACCACTAAGCTGTGGGTTAATTAGTAGAACTTGTACCTGTAAATCATTATTATCTCTAAAGAAAACTTACAACCTACAAGTATATTTTCTGGCTTTAAATAGTCTGCAAACGGTCGATAAGCCGATAAGAACAATTCAACCAATCAATATATCAAGACGTCCGTATATCAAAAGCCAGTCTTCACCTGGACAATAGATTAACTTCACTTTTAACCATCCATACAATGTAAAGAAAGGGGTCATCCTGCGTCTACAACAGCTTGCAAAAATCAAAAATGGTGACCCAAACATATCCCAACAGGAAACAATCAACATCGACCGTACTTTTCCGATTAACAACAACCCTGCATGCGTAGCATCAGTGTCTGCAGGGAGAAACAGAAGAATTAAGGGGGGAAATGAGCACAGCCTGCCTTCCTTGCACTAGGGGCTTATCGAAAAAAAATTCAGAAAAAATGAGGTCCATACAATACCAGGGGAATATTCAGAAGAATCTCTACCCTACGGAGAAATCTCTGATGAGTCAAGTCTAAAATGAAGAAGAACATGACTAACAACTGCGTGTACTCCATCGCTTGCAGTTGTGGAAAAGAATATAATGGTGTCGCTCCTAAAAAAAAGTAAGGTTGAAGGAACAGCGATTAGTCGTAATTAGGAGTGAGACAATGAAATCAAGCTGATATGGTTGATAATGTATGAAAGAAAAAGAATAGTAACCAACCCCTATGGACTGAAATAAAAATACGAGGCAGAGTAAAATATTGGAGAGTCAGAGTATCTGAAAAAAAATCAGTGTAGAGAGATTGAGTGTCACCTTAGAATTAAGAATAAAGAAAGAGAAATGACACAAAGCTTCAAAAGAAGCAGCAGTAGTAAGAATATTTTTGGTCGATTCATTTTCTACGGCTTATCAACCCTTTGCAGGTTATTTAAAGTCTGAAAATATTTTAGATTGTAAGGATTTTTGTTGCTTTGGAGATAACAATAGTTTCGTGTTACAAGTCTTATTATTTAACCCATATCTGAAGGAATAAGAGGTGAATTCATACCTTTTCGAACCATCGCTCAGCGCCGTGTTCGCTGGCTCGGTCACATCCCGCGGCGACCTGACGACCATCCTATCGGAGTCATCTACGATGGTGTGGAGGATGCTCGCCTAGCTGGTTTTCTAGCGGGGCACCTCATTGGACACAAGATTGGTCTGGTGCACGACTATGACGGTTATGAGGGAGCGGGATTCGAATCCATGGTCACGGGAGACGAGTGTCTTGCTGAGTTTGCCACCTCCCAGTGCCGTATAGTAGCACCGACGAAATATCTAAACAAATCTAAAGAAAAAAGTAGATGTTTCATCAATCTTCTCGGGTAGCACCTCATATATATGTAAATGCTCATTTAAAGATAAATTAACACATAGATACATAGATAGATAGATAGATAGATAGATAGATAGATAGATAGATAGATATGAACACAATGCACTTTAACAAATCAAGATTACATATGAAGACGCTTACACACTAGAAAAATGATCACCTTCATATATAAATTATATAACTTGGACTCACTAGTGTTACATATGAATTGTGGAATAGTTAATATCGGATCGGAATGAAAAATTCAAGAGTCGAATTCGAATTCCAGTCGAGTTCTTCGCGCAAATACCTTTGTTAAAGGTATGAATCCATTCTTGTTTCTTCTCTATGCTTTCTATATGGGCTGACTAGAAGAACAGTCTATAGACTTGACTGGTTGGAAACAAGTCTAAGAGAAAGAAATGGCAGCCTACTGCGGGAATATCTTCTGCCTAATCAGTCATGAATCGAAAGAGTTATGATGACCCAATTGTGTAACACGTATGGACCGAGAGTTTAACTATGAATAGTATCACCTATAGAACTTACGTTGCTGGGAATGAACCGATCCGTTAGTATATAAGCAAACATTTTCTGCTTATCATTTGGATTTGTGAAAGAAAAACAACCACGCTTCTCCTTCCTTACAGAGTATACACATGAAGAAGGCGGTAGAGTTGATTGACCGAAACATAAGAAATTCAGGGAATAATTTCAGCTCCCTGAACAACTTTCAGAATGTCTTTTGCAAAAAACTACATACAATACAATTACAAATTCGGTTTTTATTTTTTCTTGCAGTCAGAGATGCGGACTATTTTACACTAAGTTTCCATTGATAGCACAAATGCGTCTAATCAACTTGAAATCTTTGGTCCTGAAAGGTTTCCAAATTCTTTTTGAACAGGAAAATCAGACAAGTCCTCAAATTCAAAAGAAATAACCTTTGTTAAGCGCTAAGAATTCGGGGACAAGAGAAAAACCAGTATTTTATCCGATTCTACACAATTTGGACATGAACCTTGTGTCCATTTTTGTTTAATTTATATAAACTTTTCAAATCGACTTGCTATGACATTATTTGCTAGCATAGTACCCATAAAAATGACCGAATCATTTACGTATGGATTGACACTTTGTCTAGGATCAGTGTAGTATCTGCGTGTGAAAAACACACAAACACACACACACACACACACACACACATATATATATATATATATATATATATATATATATATATATATATATATATATATATAAGGACGTGAGGTGTGTTAAGTTTGATTTCTCTTCAGGTTGGAATAAATGACAAAACTGTATGTAAGAAAAGTGCGTTGGGATTTTTGAGGATAAGAGAAATAAATTACCTTACCAGATCCGACGACCAAAGACAAGAAAATATTGCACACACACACACACACACATACACATACACACACATATACACATATATATATATGTGTGTGTTTGTGTGTGTATGTCTGCCCACTATTAGTAGATTCGATTTAGAGCAGGTTGAAAATACAACGGCTGTAATATATATTTTTAAAAATGATATAAACATAATTATCAGTGGAGCAAGAAATTTGAATTACGAGAAAATAAACTGAATAGAAATGGCAGCTGCATTTAGTTATTTCATCAACGAAAGAGTGAGACGTAGCTGCCAATCTAGTTGTCGGTGCATCATGGAAATAGTCTCATGAGAGCAATTGCCATGAAAGTATTTATAGTAAAGACATGATGAGGCGACGTCAGGTCGGTGTGAAAGTGATTGAAATCGAGATGCTTAGACAGAACCGATTATATTACAAATTCTTATTTGGATTTTGTCAAGATATATCAGTATAGCAGGAGAATCAGACCAAATATGGCAACCGTATTCAATGAAATACCGTATGGTAGATTTATAAATGTGCAAGATGGATTCTGATGAGAAAAATTCACTGGCATTGCACAGTGAACAAACTTTTCTAGCAGTAGATGCAGCAATTGATCCGATGTAGCCCAGTGGAAAATGTGAGCCCAAGACGGGATAAAGCGTTGCTATCCTGGAGTTTAGCATCAGACATGCTGGTCACGGGCAGATATTCTCTAGGGACAATATGAATAAAGACAAAATTGCCTTGATATAGTCTATGAGAGAAAGAATCGCCTCGCGTAAGATAATTTATCATTTTGTCTACACACACACACAAACACACACACACACACACATATATATATATATATATATATATATATATATATATATAGCGGCCTGACGATTGGTCTATCATGAAACAGCCCGTCGCCTCTGAGTGTTGACTTCAGTGTTCACTATATTTACATACACTCTATCTCTGATATTGAGCACTTTATCCCATAAATATAGCACACCTTAAAACTATATTCCTTTATATATATATATATATATATATATAGTATTTACATTATGCGGACCATTGTCCTCATCTTTGTCGCCATATTTGTCACAACGTTTCGGCCGTTGTACGCTCCGGCCTTCTTCAGGTGGTTGGAATTTCGAACTGAACCCTTTATTACGATCCCTGGGGTAGACTGTTCTAGTTCCACATGCCATGTTTGATGGATGTCAGTTATCAGTTATCTCCTGCTAATTTTCCCTCTGAAAGTTCTCCACTGCCTTAACAGGGTATTGAACTCACACTCTTTGGGCACTTGTCACTGGATCTAACCCACGCCTTGATCCACTGTGCCATGTGACCTTGAGGACATCTGGGTATGAATTTCTGGGTATTATAAACCTAATGTTTTCAGCAACCATTTTTACCAGTGCTCATATTGCAATTTTTCTGTTATCATTGCATGTTTTTACCAGAGCTCATATTGCAACTTTGTTATCATTGCTTTTCTCTGGCACTCCTTATTACTGGTTCCCATATTGTATTTATTTCTATGCTTGGTCGGCTCAGGAGATTTTTGTGGCCTAGCATATGTGCTGATTCCTTAAGTTTACGAATTTTCCAATGGTGTTCCCTATCTATGATCTCAACATGATCCCACAGGGGGCGGTGATCTCCCTTCTCTCTCCATATGTGGTCAGCCACGCCTGATTTTTCTACTTCCCCTCGCGTTACAGCTTTCTGGTGTTCTTGAAGCCTTACCTTGAGGGGGCGGCCTGTCTCTCCTTTATATTCCTTTCCGCAGCTGCACGGGATAGCGTACACACAGTCTTTAGTCATGTTCTCCTGTATGGGGGGTCTCACTCGAGAGAGATATCTGCGTAGTGTTGTCAAGCTCTTGAAGGTTGTCCTGATGTTATATGGACCGCAGATCCTTTGTATTTTCTCTGATAACCCCTTCACATAAGACAGGCATACTGTTTTCTGGGTGTTGTTGTCCTCCTCCTCCTCCTGTACCCGACTATCCCAGTTTTGTCTGAAGGATTTATCCAGGTCTCACTGTCTCCAATTTTCTCCAATTCTATTGGACATCATACAAACACCGATAGCTTCCTAGCTAAGCAGTTAGCTAGCTAGCTAGATAGATAGATAGATTAATACAAATATAAAATTTGTCACTTAACTGGTTCATGTTATATTCAGTATTTCGGCTCCAGAGTTTCGGAAACGAAACTTTTTGTAATCGTTCCGTTCACTCTTCAGGAGATACCAGCAAATATCTGCCGATTTTCTCCATTTTCGTTATTTTTATGTTCAATTAAGAATTATGCGCTTTTTATTGGTATTGGACTGATTTCTTCTTCTGTGTGTGTGTGTACATCTGTGTGTGTGTGTTTGCGTGTGCGTTTATGTATATGCATATGTGGAAGGTGTGTTCATTCCTTCTATTCATAATTTTCTTGTATCCTTATACACTCTCACTATCCCTTTTCCATTTTTCTTTTTTCTCTCTCTACTTAGTTTGCCTATTTTATTTTGTTTAATTTTATATTTCTTTCTTTTTTTATTAAATATTTCTATTATATGTTGTAGTATTTGTTTTTAATACAATTATAAATATCTTTTTTCCTTATTCAATGATCGATAAATAACAACAAAACAGGCATATGCATAGATAGATAGATAGATAGATAGATAATTTCTGATTAAGCGGATTCTGATTAGAACTTTTTTCCTTATTAAATCATAGATAAATAAGAACAAAAAACATACATACATAGGTACTGAACATAGATAGATAGATAGATAGATAGATAGATAGATAGATAGATCCACGTCCTGAAGGGTCACTGCACATAGGAGAATATAGGAATGCTTGTTGACTTTCACAAGAATCTCCACTGATTTATCTGATTGTGTTGCAAGGTCGTGTGTGTCTCATTTGATATTTGGATTTCCAAGAGGATCTGTCCCCGCTTTTGATACTGAAGTAGATACATTCAGGGAAAGTCAGAAAGCGAAATAAGCATCCTTTGAACTCGGTGTGACAAAAAGAACGCGACTACAAACAGATGACCCTTGAAGATCGTTACTTCGTTATTGAACATCAAGTGTTTGAATTCTTCATCATTCCCAACGCCGCGAGCTAAAAGAACATAGACTCTTCTCGACTTAAATTTGTTTTCGCCTACCTTTTTTTTTACTCGTATTTTTCCAAATAAAATTGGATATTTACTTTGGTCTGTTTCTATCTATCTATCTATCTATCTATCTATCTATCTATCTATCTATCTATCTATCTATCTATCTATCTATCTATCTATGTGTGTGTGTGAGCGTGTGTGTGTGTGTGAGCGTGTGTGTGTGAGCGTGTGTGTGTGAGCGCGTGTGTGCGTATTATAGATCAAGATGAAGCCTCAAGAGTCATGTTAGGGGCCATGGACGCTGAAACGATTCATAAGCCATTAAAATGATGCGATGGTTTTAGAGATGTCTCTTATCTGAGAAAGATGTGCCGATATCATCCCATGCATATATGTAGGTATGTATAAACTTATATATATATTTTGTACACGTCTATATAAACTTTATATATATGTGTGTGTGCGTGTGTGTTTATTTACTATATATCTCAGTAAGTTAAATTTTTAGTAGATATATATTTCTCTCTCTCTCTCTCTCTCTCTCTCTCTATATATATATATATATATATATATATATATATATATATATATATATATATATATATTAATTACGCATATTTACCAAAATTATATTTACCAAAATTATATTTACCAAAATTATATTTACCAAAATTACACAAAAATATCTAGAAATACTAAAGTGTAAATTTATTTATAACTGGCCTCAACCATATCCACCAGCTGACTTCAGACTCTTCTGTAACTCTTCTTTTGATGGAACTGGTCAGCAACCTTGATATATTCGGGAGGGACATCAGAATAACCAAGAACCTATACTGGCAGCAAACGGCATGCATGCGCATAAGGCACAAGTTCAGTGAATATACAAAAATATTAGGTTGGTGCAAAAATAATGACGTAATAATGTCGTTTATTGACGGTAAAAAATACGTCAAAAACGACATTATTACGTCATTATTTTTGCACCAACCTAATAGAAAGAGGCGTAAGTCAAGGATGCATCTTCTCACCCGATTTGTTCAACCTATAAAGCGAGGCAATTCTGAGAGAATTAGAAACCCTACCGGGATTTAGAATTGGCGGCCATAACCTTAACAACAGAAGATACGCAGATGACACAGTACTAATAGCAGACACAGAAGACAAGTTACAAAATCTTTTATAGAAGTTAGAGACGGAGAATGAGAAGAAAGGAGTAAGCATAAACTACAAGAAGACAGAATGCATGGTCATCAGTATGAGGAAGAGCCAAAATGCGATTTGCAATTCGGGAATACTAGAATCAAGCAGACGCAGAAGTTTAAATATCTGGAAAGCGTCTTGACGGAGGACGGTAAGTGCGACGCGGAGATCTGTAGATATATTGGGATGGACAAGTACGCATTCCAAAAGCTGGGCACTTATTGCGAGACAGAACGATTTCTTTGGTATCAAGGTAAAGAACACTGAGCTGTTATGTGATATCTGTCCTTTACGGGTGCGAATGTTGAACGATTTCCTCAAAGATGAAGAAGATTTGCAGATTAAAGTTGGCTGGAAAGCATTGAGCCGGTAGTGACAAATGCGATTGAAGGATCTGCTAGCATGGAATTTACGGCTACATCTAGCCAACTCAACTGTAAATTGATGATATCTCAACGCCAGTCTAGTGCTGCACTTAAATTCATACAGTCTAGGTACCATGGCGAAGAGTTCATCCAAACAATTACCATAAAAGTATTTATAGAAATGACATAGAGAAGCAACCTTACGGCGATGGGAAAGTGACTGGAGCCGAGCCGCGAGATCAGGAGAAATAATATTGCTGATTCTTCTTTGGATTTTATCAAGGAGCTCAGGGTAAATAGCAGAGGCACAAGACCATATGTGGCAGCCATATTCTATGCATAGACGAATGGTAGGCTTATAGATATGTAAGATAGATTCTAGAGAGAAAGATTGTCTCACCCGACATAGTGAACCGACTTTCTTAGCAGCTGACCTAATAATGGATTCATTATAGTCTTTCCACTTCATATCAGCTGAGAAGGTGAGACCCAGAAGGTGCAACGAGTCACTTTCCTGGGGGTTAGCATCAGCCGTGCTGATGAAAGGCAACGTGGGGTCTCTCAAGTGATTAATGGAGAAGTGTTTAGTTTTGGAAGCGTTCAAATTAACAAGCCCCAGTTAACGACGGACTTGACGTAGTTTTGAGCATCGGCTGCCATTTTGAACTTGTCGAACTGATGCACCTTACTATCGAGGCAGGAGTAAATGGTTGTGTCATCAGCGTAGATACCAAATTGAGGGATGATGTCATTAGGAAGGTCATTAATGAAAATTAGAAACAGAACAGGACCAAGGATGACGGCCCGTGGGACACCTGCGTTAGTACGAAGGATCTAGACGAGTGGCCGTTAAAGATAACTTTCATTTCATAATTTGATTTGTACATAAATTTTCTTCGTCAAGTGACGCTAAAATGCCTTGTTTTGGTTGTGCCGTCTTAAGGACTTGGGAAAATTCCTGAGTTGATTTTATGCTATAATTTGTAGATAGGTATAGAGTAATTATGTAATTGAGGAATTTTGGCAATTTGTATATAAGCGTTGCAATCTGCAAAATGATGCGTCGTAATAGATATCCGGGTTTGTGTATTTTAACACTTCCGTATAGATATACCGGTTGGTAATCTCCAATAATTTTGTTGATTTTCAAGGATCTTATATCGGCATTGCTTGATGTTATAAGTTTGTTAACAGATTTTCTCAGAGATCTCAACATAAAAAAGAAAAAAGCCAACATTCAATAATATCAACTATGAACATGGCCACAATATGATAGACGTGTTTGGAAAATAAAACATTCCTATAACTCTAGATATATACATAAAACAATCCAAACATTCAGTTAAAAGTAAAAATAAAATCCATCCTTAATAATGGCTAAAAGTATAGCCGAAAGCGCTGGGAATTACAGAACATTTGGACAGTTTCTATATAATTTACGCCCAGAAAAGAAAAAAAAAAGAAAAGAACACACAACAATTAATTAAAAAAACTTAACTGCACTACTTTGTCAGTCGTTTTTAATGCAACTTGAATATAAGAGGGATTACTGACAAAATACACAATATGCATATATATATATATATATATATATATATATATATATATATATATATATATATATATATATATATATATAGTTTATGCAAAACTAGGTAATCCGCATGGGTAGACCCAAGGAGGATGATATCCAGAGAGCTCAATGTAAGATTCAGAGCATATATATATATATATATATATATATATATATATATATATATATATATATAGACATATATATATATATACACACACACACACACACACACACACACATATATATATATATATATATATATATATATATATATATATATATATACACACATATATATATAGATATAGATATATATATTAGGCGGGTCTGATTGAATAAATTACAATCATTATATCTGCTAATTTTTAACAAAATCCGTTCATACTCACGAATAACCTTCCGTGTATTGATGTTAAAGGATGAGAGAAATGTGCTATACCTGTTTAAATTTCTTTTATCTTCATTTCCCAAGTACTTTCGATCTTTTTCCAAGATCATCTTCAGCGGTGCAAGTAATATAAAACTATATATTGTTCTTCAATATAAGTATATAAAAGAGAATTTGAAGCCTAAACACACATGCACGCACACACATATATAGGATAAATACAAATTAAATTTGTCACATAGCTGATTGATGTTATATTCAACACTCCGACTTCAGAGTTTCATAAACAACCATTTTGTAATTATCCAGTTTACTCGTCAGGTGGTTTCATCAATTAATTCTAGATGTTCATATCTATCTATCTATCTATCTATCTATCTATCTATCTATCTATCTATCTATCTATCTATCTATCTATTGTAGCATACCTACGAACGATAATGGGTATGTCCGCATTCAAGTAAATACAGTAGTAAATACTGTGTGTTTGTCTGCAGTTGGAGATTCATTGTGGAATTCACTTCTAGTAGTTGACTATTTTTACGCGCCTCTGGCGAATCTTATGTGTTGCTCTTGTCTTAAGTATTATCGTTCATTACCAACCTTTGTTTTCTTATTCTATTCAATAACCTTCCCTAGGTTACACCATTGTTTTATTCGAGTCATATGTATTTTATTGTATTCATCTATTTCAGGGTTGTCCAAGCTGAGCGATTTCAACTGTTGGTTGGGCGATGAGCAACTGAACAGAAAATACTGAGCGATTGGAAATTTTGGTGGGCGACATAGGATTTTGTGTATTTAAACGGTATTTGAAAATATGCTACCCGTAAAAATATTGAAAGGTGATAAGCAAGAACCTGTGTAAAAAACAAGAGTCTAAATGGGAATAACTCTATCACATTTTTGTAAACAAAGAAAAAGAACAAAAAATATTTATGGAATTTTTATTAGTTGCTAGTAATGTATATTCTTTTTAATTTTATAATTATAAAATTCATTTGATTTTTTGCCAACACTTGTAGCGCTAAGATAATCATAAAACTAACCTCGAACATTAAACTAATGTATATATATATATATATATATATATATATATATATATATATATATATAGTTTTCAATGGTTAGGGTTATGTTTGTTCTTTAATACGGTATTAGCAACACTAGCCGTTATCTGATACCTCGCTTTTGAATTTTTTTACATCATAAATCCAGTGTATGAGCCTATAAAACATTTACAATAAAATTTTGGGTGTGAGCAGTGGAAAATCTTTCAATGAGCAAGTGGGTGATGACGCAAAAAAGGTTAGAAAGCTTTGATCTATAACTTAGTCTATACATATATCTTTTGTGAGTGTCAAGTTCTCCAAGCATGCTTTCTCCATTATGTATACAGGAAATGTTAATCGACACTTTCTAATTCTAAGTATAAGTATCGTTTTCGTTTCAATTGTTTATTAGAACTTCTTCGTTACTCAGATTTTCAGTTTATGGTATTCTCAGAATTCTTCTGTAGAACCACATTTCTTATCATCATATGAGAGAAAATTATCCAACATCCATTGCTATAGAGGAGAAGCGACATTACATAACAGTTCAGCATTCTTTTCTTTGTTTCTAATGATTTTTTTGTTTTATAATACTTTTCTTAAATACAACTTTTAACTTTTGGAAGTCGACTTTTGCTATCCGAATGCGGATTTCGGAGTCACACATTCCTTCCTCAAAGTAAAACACTTCCGAGATATTTCAGTTTTTGTACTTGCTTGATTTTCGTAGTTCGCATCTCGGAATCTTCTTTTTGCTGACAACTATACTTTCTGTCTTTTACAAGTGATGTTTAGTCCTTTTTTCTAGCTTTCTTTTACTACCTTTTGTAGGCATTCCTGTAGTTTCATTTCTCTACCTGCTATCAACACTCTGCCATTTGCATATCTTGTTCCTTGTTAAGACTTCCAGTTTGCCTCATTGTAATGGTTAAATGTGGGCCGTGCTTTGTGCTGTCGGTGCATATACAAATACAGTAGATATACAAAAAGGCCTACCTTTCAGTTTAAGTATAAGAATCCTATCAGAATAATTGATAGTATCTAAACTCGGGTATTTCTTATAAAAGATACTAAAAGAAGTTCGTACACATTTTTGTTTTCAACACATTAGCATCTTCCCAAATTATGATCTTCAGAGAAATATATATTTTGTAGTTTTAGGCTCACAATATTTATTGATATTCTCTCTTGCTTTAAACCGTGATACTGGTCTCATAGAGTCATAGTCACAGTTTTCATACATTACTAAGGTTCATTGACACATTTTATTTCCTCTTATAACTCGTTACCTTTATTCTTTGAAAGTTTTTTTTTTTTATTTGTCTATCTCGAGGAAATAAGCTTCAAGTTTTGCTGGTGGCGCCCATACGACAAAAGAGAAATGTTAAAAATGAAGAAAGATATTAGGTTGGTGCAAAAATAATGACATAATAATGTCGTTTTTTGACGTTAAAAATACGTAAAAAAACGACATTATTACGTCATTATTTTTGCACCATCCTAATAGCAGTCCGAATGAGAGCGAGGGTTGAGACATAATAATTTTAAACTTTACATTGAGCACAGGTATAGATGTTAAAAATGAATACGAAATGTTCATATTGTTCGTATAAATATATCTGAATATTTTACAACCATATACCAACATTTATCAACCTATTACCAACAAATATATTCGCAGAAAATTTTACAAACATATACGAACATTTACCAACCTTTTACCAACGAATATAACCCCAGAACATATTAGCAACATATATCAACATTTATCAACTTTTTACAAGTAAATGTATGCCCTGAAAATGTTAACAACCTTTTTGCCAAAAAATATATCTACATAACATTTTCCCAACATTTACCAAGCTTTTACCAACAAATATATGTCCATAAAATTTTACTAACATAGATTAATTAATATTAATTTTATTTTGAAAGCACTGAACTGCCCAATAAAATCCGACAAAATGTAGAACTTTTTTTGTTGAGAAAAATCATTCTTTTTCTTGGCAACTTTTTATTTTTTATTTTTGGAATGTTGATCGAGTGAACAAAAATAAGTTGAATCCTTTATCAGTTGATTGATCAACGTAAGAATTGATTTGTCTTTTTCTGACTTTGAGTAGATCTTTTCTAAAATACAAACATGTACACATACAAACACATTGCAATCGATTTTGCACTGGGAATGTTGTAGCCCGTCTTTTTATTGGGTTTCTCAAAAAATAGTTTTCGCCGTTATCATGGTCTTGCACAAATATTTGCATTTCTCTTACTCGTTATACACAGTATATTTATGCTATTTAAAAATATGAAATATTCACTGGTAGGAAAAGCGACCGTCTGTTTCATTTAAAAAAAAAAACACCTAATTTTCATTTACAAACTTTTTTTCAAAAATGTATTCACGACAAATTTTAATATTCAGCACAAATATTAGCAGGCAATGTATTTTTGAAAATTCGACGTTATTTCTAATTATGTAAGTTACATATTATATATATATATATATATATATATATATATATATATATAGAGAGAGAGAGAGAGAGAGAGAGAGAGAGATAGATAGATAGATAGATAGATAGATAGATAGATAGATAGATAGATAGATAGATAGATAGATGGATAATATTAGTGGTAAATATACACATACATATACAAAATATATAAATATATATACATACATGCACACACATACATATATATTTTGTATAAAAATAAATTCCAAAAGGATAGAATCCAGGTAGAACTCAATGTCCAGGACAGAGTAAGGATATAATAAAAAGGCTTAAACACTAACATTTCATGGTCATAATTTATTCCATTGTAATCGTAAATACGATCCAATCATGAATTGAATGGTATTTACGATTCCAATGGAATAAATTATGACCATGGAATGTTAGTATTTAAGCCTTTTTATTATATATATATATATTATAATTGTTTTTTTTTTAATATATAATCATGGCAACACCGAAATTCCCATGTTTTAAAACTGAAACTTCAATTCAAATTCAATCAAAAAAATTCAACTTAAAATACAAAGTTCCGTACCATTATCAAGTGATGCTAAAAATAACTTTTTAGAAATTGATTTACTTTATTTACAAGTCCAGACAAATTTGATATGCGCTTCTGTTGTATCGAGCATTGTTTTTAAAAATAAAAATAAATGCTAACTACTTTGAATTATAAATCTCATTATTCTTTCCTGTTATTTTAAATTAAATGTGTGTGTGTGTGTGTATGTGTGTGTATTTTATGATGTACGTTATATTTTGAGAGTACAAGTGCTTGAGGAGATATCCTTCATTAAATTTAAAAAAAAATACATTAAAATTAATTTCTATAGGCCTAGACATTACTAGTTTTACTAAAGAAAATATACTCTCTCCAGTAATGTGGCCCACCGTGAGGCGCATGCTCCACCGGTGGGGAATGGTAATATTTTGGTGGGGCATGGGTAGGACGTGCAGCTTTCGGCTTACTATACCAACAGAATAAGGGGGAAATTCGAGAATAATTTATTGACAGTGAATTGCTTTCTAGTGAGTCTGAGTGAGTGTTAAAGTTAATGCGTCTTAATACATACGATGCATATACATACATAAAATATTTTGTGTGTATGTACGTACATGTGTAATTGGGCTACAGGATATTTCCCGTCTACGCACACTCGAGTCTCTTGGTCAACAAAGGAGTGGTTGTGATGTATGTCGCTGGAAGAGCCCTTCTTTTTGTCGGACAATCAGCGCATAGGAGCATTCAGTTTGCTTCCTTCACGTGAATTGCAGGAAAATTTTGACTATGTAAGAATTTCAGGGGGCAACAGAATTTTAGAAATAACAAAGTGGATCATGGCCCCAAAATCGGATGGGAACCACTGTTCTACACGAATCGAATCTGTATCTCCTTTATCAAAAAAAAAAAAAAAAAAAAAATGAAAATCTGTTTTCTGCCTGTTATCGAAAACGTATTCCCTTCATTAAAGAGACAATATTCGATTCCTGTCAAGAGGCACATCTTCTTCTCACTAGGACGGTAGGCATTAATTTTACTGTTTAAATACATCAACGTCAGATCAAACACGTTTACCCACTAAATTTAACCTTTATAGTAACAAGTGTAATTTTGAATGGTTTGCCTGTTTAGGAAGTATTCTCATCTAAATAATTTTTAGAGGTCACTTTTCCTATAAATGTCCATTCTACCCAGTAACAGGATTCTGAACAATTCAGAATATTTTTGTGTATTATCCTTCAGTTATCTATATTTCTTCTATGGGCTGTGTCTCCTCAGAACGTCGCCAATCATAGATCTCCTATCACTTGTATTAGGTTGGCGCAAAAATAATGACGTAATAATGACGTTTTTTGACGTATTTTTTAACGTCAAAAAACGACATTATTACGTCATTATTTTTGAACCAACTTAATAGCTTTTAGAAAAGTTTGTCCTTTTGCCATATCTCCCACTACTCCGTTCCACCATCTATTTACACGAGCTCGTCAGGTAGATGGCCCGTTGTTTTCCGTTGTCACTTTTTCCTTCGATATATCCATTTTCCTTAAGAGTTCTTCGCTGCTCATGCGTTTCATCCATGGTATTCACAGCATCCTTCTGTATAAGTTTTCTCTTCGTCTGTAAGGCGACTCACTAGCATTCACTGCCACATACGAGTATTGAGTCTTATACTACAAAAAAATACTAATAAAGCCTTACATATTCTCCTTAATAGTCACCAAGATACTTGGATTAGATTTTTAGATGGGTTTTGTGTCCAGAATCCAATGACTAAAAGTTTCATAATTCTTCATTTTTTTATTATTACTAATAATGGGTATTAACAAGAAGCGAACGTATATTTACAATCAGAAGGAGATAGTTGAGATTTCTGGGATGGAAAATGAGTATTCAAAGCAAAGATAATTTAATACGCACGGGTCATATCGAAGGCAAGAGAAGTAACGACAAACAGTAATTTAACGAATGTCTGTGAATAGACTGCAGAACAGGGAAGAACAGAGCTGGTAAATTGTAAAAAAATGCTTAAAGGTAAGAAGTTGTAGAGAGGCATCATCAGCCATAATCATGAATAAAATAAGAATAATGAGTATCTTCTGTATGGCTTTTTTTGTTAAATAGCCGTTTGAAGAATACAGTTTTCCTTTACGAATAGTCTAACCTTTTCGAAATGTGTACTTTTCTATTAAAACTTAATTAAATCTTTCAACTAGATAAATCATGTTAGCAGTCAGTCCCCTGGAGCAAGAGCTAGAATAGAAAGAAAGAAAATGGGGTGAAAACACTTAGACTAAAGAATAGGAGAAGGTTAGGGGTAAGAAAGAAAGGATAGGAAAACATTGGTTGAAAGATAGATAGATAGATAGATAGATAGATAGATAGATAGATAGATATTAGGTTGGTGTAAAATTAATGACGTAATAATGTCGTTTTTTGACGTTAAAAAATACGTCAAAAAACGACATTATTACGTCATTATTTTTGCACCAACCTAATAGATAGAAAGTAAGAAAGAAAGAAAAGAAGATGAAAACACTTAGAAAAAAGAATCGGAGAATATTAGGAGAAAGAAAAAATGTGTGAAAGAAAGAAAGACTAGGAGAACATTGGGTGATAGAAAGAAAGAAAGAATAAGAGAACATTGGGAGAAAGAAAGAAAGAAAGAAAGAAAGAAAGAAATAGAGGTTTAAACACTTTGATAAAAGAGTAGAAAAATATTTGGAGAAAGAAAGAAACTGCCGTGAGAACACTGAGAAAGAAAAAACAGAAGAAAAAACAAACAAAAGAACGACACCATTTTCTTAACTTCAAGAAATCAGATGTTGATTTGAAGGTGGTGACCTTCTCTTTGCATTTATTAAACAAAGTCCACAAAGAAGAAACTAAGAACTGTCACACTTTTTCGATAGGCGTCCATCTTCGTCACGTGTGATGCGTCCGCAAGAAGAGCGTCTCCTCTGTTTTGTGCTCCGTTTCAATGCATTCACAGAATTTATTGATCACACACGAGAATGTCCAGCACCGATCGAGGTGTACCGAGTAACTGAAGGTTATCCAGCGAATGATTCCATTGCACAAAGCAAAACTTCCAAATCAAGTCAGACGCAGCTCAAAGTCTTTGTAGTAGACAAACGACGTGACTGTACCTAATATGCACACTACATTAGAGGAGGCGGGACGTACTTGAGATAATCAATAGATCGGTCGTATTCAATGCAAGCCCCTCCCCCTGAAGAAGACCATCTTCCAGAAAAAGGAATTATACATTCAATACTCTGTCTCTTATTCTTGATGATTGGCAGTAGACAATCTAATGTAATGTTAATATATATATATATATATATATATATATATATATATATATATATATATATATATATATATATATATATATATATATATATATATATATAATGTTCAATTTCTGACCATGGGACCCGGGTTCGAATCTCACCACAAATACCTGATGCTATCAGTTTGGAGTGGGGTCGATCCCATTGTGTGGCACCTTTGGAAAGTGCCTGAAAACAATGCCACTTGGGGCCGGTAGTTGTGCTAGCATGAAGTCACAAGTAATCGTGACCGAGGGTTTGAGTGTGCTGGTGCTGTTCACATTGTTGATCATTTTAGATAACACGCTTTCTCCCAGAAACTGTAACTAAGGTTTGCTCAGCATAGTTGCAGTATAAACCCACGGGTTGGCTCTGTGGGTGTTGAACAAACACAAATGTGCCTGAGCGAGAGTTTGCAAAAAGGATTGGCTAGCCGCTGTAGTAGACGCGTATCCTCGAATACAAACTATTATATATATATATATATATATATATATATATATATATATATATATATATATATATATATATATTGACAATTGACAAGTTAACCTACGTCGGCAATTGCAAAAAAAGGCGATACTTAAGGCTTTAAATGAATTTTAGAAATGAAAAAAAAATGTTGAAGAATTTATTTTAGTTTTAATTGTAAACTAATATATTAAATTCATTATTTCCAATGAGCAAAATAATCTAAATCTAAATTGATTGGAATGATTTTTTTCTGATTATCTAGACAAATCTGTCAACATAACATAATTCTCTTTATTAACAAATCTTTCAAAAATAAAAATAAAATATTTTTCTGAAATGTTATTTCGAAAAATTAACTGATTTTAAGTTTAATTAATCTTAATTGAAATAAATATGAATTTTATTTTATAATGTCGGAGTAAAGCCTTTTTAACACGTAAGTGGGTGTTTTTATATGAGATTTTGATATCGACAGTCTGATGCTTGTGAAATTTATGTAAAGGGAAAATAATTGCATTAAAATTACAAGACGAATACAAAGTCTATGCACTTTTATATTTTTTAACTTCGAAGTAATGTTAAAATTTTAAAATATTTTAAAAATTCTTATATTTTATTCAATTTCAGTAACTTTGGCTTTATATTTTTACATACGAAAATGCACGTTGGGCAAATATTAGAAAGTTACTAATAATTTTTAAATTTACTATAGTTACCGCTCTTATTTTCTGATATTCTCGTGTTTACAAAAATGAGCGCGTTTATACAAACAGAAAATGATTTAAATTTCTTTTTAACATATTGGGGGTTGCTGAATTGTAGTAATCTGCTACATTTATTAGTAGCAAATACAGTTTTTATTTAAGAAAATTATCACTTGATCCCTACAAATTAATATAAAATTTCAAAAGATTTATAAGTTTGTTATTCTAATGAAAATTTAAAAAAATGAAAAATTGTTGTAAAAATTCATTGTTCATTGATTTTTTTCTTTTCTTAAGTCAATCGTGCCCATAATCTATTTTATTCCTAAAAGCAATTAAAAGCTTTTCTAATTTGATAATGGCTCAGTTTTATTGCATTTTTAATTTTATGATTCGGAGCAGATTTTCTGTAACTGGGGTTCCTGTTTGTCTAAAAATATTTGTTCATTTAAATTTTCCGGGGTGTTGTTATGATAACTAATATAAGCATTAAATGCTATAAAAAGAACTTTTCTAAATTTCATAAAATCAAATAAGTGGGGGTAACAAATGCAAAGAAAATATTTTTACCAATATTTTCTAAAGAGGGAAACATTTGAAAAAAATTGCATTCGTTTGTGAATTAATCCTGAAAGTGTCAGTAAAATCCAAAAAATATCTCATATTTGCAAGAATTTTCAAATCAATGTTTTTCATCGCAAATGACGCTCAAATTTTCCATACAAATTAATGATCCCACGTTGACGCTAGAAAAAAAATATTTTGAACGAAATTTCGAAAGTTCTAAAAAGGATTAAAAAATATTTTTTTCATAAAAAAATCTTTTGATGTTTCGTATTAATAAGATTTTGTTTTTAATAAATTTTGAAAATCTTTTTCATCAATTATGCTCAATTTTTAGTGAATCATTGGCAATATATAAATAATTTGTTTTTATTTTAATTAAACGTTATGTCATTTCAAAGAGTTGTTCGAACTCAGAGAATGCAAAATTACAACATGTAAATGCACTCACTGATAAAGATCATGATATATATAGAAAAAGGTACGTCAATAAGCCGGTAGACTCTCTTTTATATATATGATCATCATCGGCCTAATGATGAAGAAGAGGTTTATATAAGAAATCTTTTTTCAACTTGATCTTCTATATCAACGCACTTAGGTCAGTGATGAATATACATAATATAGATTGAATATCACACAGTGAAAATTTCAAATATGAATTCAGCCAATAACTTTTCGTTTAGATACAAACTTATTGATATACACACTGGCTGCCTACTCTCATTTTCTGAGCACACACATCAACTGGAGCGGCTAGCCAATCCCTATTGCAAATACTTGCTCAGGCGCATTTGTCTTTATTTAACACCCTCAGGGCCAACAAATAGTTGTTCCTGCAACCATCTTGATCAGATGTTAGTTACAGTTTCAGGGAGAGAGTGTATTATCAACAGTTCGAAAAAGCCCAGTAAGCCCAAGCTAAATGATGTGACTCCGTATTAGCACACTCGTCAAAGGCCTTCGAACAAATCCGTCTACCAAAATTCCTTCACAAGGTTTAGGTCAACCTGTAGTGTGGTTTACAGACACTTTCCGAACATGCCGCACGCTAGGATTGCCTCCCTCGTTCGATAGCATCAAGGATCGACAAATGGTTTGATTTGAACACGGACTTTTTTTGTGGTCGGAAAGCGAACCATTCTGTTAATTGTAAGAAAAAAAATTCTTACAATTAACAATAACACATTTCTAAAAACATATTTCGGATTACATCTATTCTTTCGTTGTCCTGTTATTACCGGGAAGTAAAAAACAAAAACAAATCTATTTCCATATCTGAGGATATCTGTATGAACAGAAGAAAGCGTGTAAAAAACAAAAAAAGACTTATACAACTGGAATTTATAAACAGGGACCATAACATTGATATACAGGTTCGGGGTTAATGTACTTTATTAAATTTGTTTGCGAAGATGTATTCTCGCCATTTATATCATTAACTTCTATACCTATGTTTTGTATGAACGATTCATGTAATATATATATATATATATATATATATATACTTATCTTACCTGCAGTGTTACATTAGAACATGCACATATCTACTACAAAATTATACATTTTTGTTTCAACGTCAAAAAAGGGGAAACCTTTTTTTTTTTAGACTTCTCATGAGGTGGAGAGTCACGGTGTTACAGAGTAACAGTGTTAAGAGCAACACTGTGATTCCCCACCTGTTGAGACGTCTAATAAAGGTTTTCCCTTTTTTGACGTTGAAACAAAAATGTACTATTTTGTAGTGGATGTGTGCATGTTCTACTGTAACACTGCATAAGATAAATAAATTTTTACGGCTATACTTTGTGTATTGAGCACTGTTTTTAAATTCATTTTCTGAACGCTGTAATCTTCGTTCTCCTACACTTTGGTATATATATATATATATATATATATATATATATATATATATATATATATATATATATATATATATACATGTATATTTTAATTTCAATAAAGGTGCAATTAATTTACAAATTCATGAATTATTCATACATAAAACAAATACAAAGGTTAATGATTTAAATGGCGAGAAATCCATCTTCGCGAACAATTTAAATAATATACAAAAACCCCGAACCTGTTTATGAATGAAAAGATCCTGTTTTATAAATTTCAGTTGCATTAGGTCTTTTTATTTTACAAGCTTTCGTCTGTTCCTACAGACATCCTCAGGTATGAAATAGATTATGTTCTTGTTTTTACTCTCAGTAATAAGTGGACAACGAAGACAGGGTTGTAATTAACCTTTGTATTTGTTTTATGTATGAATAATTCATGAATTTATATATATATATATATATATATATATATATATATATATATATGGAACTTGTATCACACTTAAGTAAATAAATATCCGCACACACATACATAAACACACACATACACACATGCATATATATATATATATATATATAATAAGAGATTTTGTTTCGACAAAACAAAATCGTCGACCAGTATATTTTTGAGTGAGGCTAAGGCTTTTAAGGTAAGCAGTCTTTTTAAGTAAAAAGCTCAATATTATTAAGGATTAGAATATTAATAGTAAATAAATAAAATATAAGGGTTAAAAAGAGTAGTTGAATGAAAATGTGGGCAAACAAATCTTTCGTAACATAACATCTACTTGGTCTAAGAAAGTGTTTTCAGACCTTTTCTTCCTTGCGGTCCATTTTTGGTGACAAAAACATTTCACCCCCACCAGCACAGATATAAATTTCAGGTAACAAGAAATACATTTTATTCACAAAAGGAAAATGTAGTAGAACATATAAATACCAACTAATGATTGCTCTGCTCCTGGTGTCTATCTATCAGCTTTTCAATTTTTAACTTCCAAGACTTGCTTGAGCTTCAGGCGTAGAAAATGTTTACTGCTATTGAATCTGTTTAAACTAACACACTTTATTCGCCTTAATCAGAAGCAGCGGGATGTTAATCAAAGGAAATTTTTATTTTCGTTCATTCCTGCTCTGCGGCACTTGGATAAAAATGTCTATATTAGGTTCTAACGTTTGAACAATTTTGTGATGTCAATTGTTTTCATGCGTTCACAGGTGTAAGTTGTTTCACGTGTTTGCTTTCCACGCGTTTGCCTTACACGAGTTGAGGTTTCGCATGGTTACCAAAGTTTCACGTGCTTATTTCTTTCATTTGGTTATTAGTAACTCTTTATACAATGTATCTTTTCGAAGTAATCAGAATGCTGACTAGTTTGATGAATTTTGATATTACATCACGGGGCTAGTTAACTGGTGATGAGTGGGCCTATGCTGATAACGTAGGTATTCATATCTGGGATAAGAATGGTCTTGAACAAAAATTTATTATCTTTTATAAAGTACTACAAGAAATGAGACTCAAGCCTTAGCAATAAAGAGACTATTATCTCTGTTACAGAATGCGAAAGCCGAGACCAGAATGGTCAGCGACTGACCAGAGTGCCTCTTGGGTGGGGCATTCTGATAATTATGGATCGTCTTTGACTGGGTTGGGAATATAAGTCCAAAACGTCGCGAGTTCAACAGAGGGGCTCAAGATTTCTGAAGCGTCGATATGACTCCCACACCTAAGTTTGCGACCAGCTAGTACAACCCGCGCAGGGACGCAGCGCTAACATGTGACAAGCGTTCCTGTGACATCAGTCTTCGTACTTAGAATCCGAGTTGACACTCTTAATAAAACGAATACCAAAAGTTAAATGACTCTTTTCGTTGATACCGTTTTATGAGTAGAGTGGGGATTCCGAAACAACACGGAACGCAACATCTTGAATTAATATGAAAGTAGTTATGTCGGTTACCCTGGATTTCTAAACTCTAGTCAATTGTATATAACCGCTTTTTCGGATCAATGATTAAAAATGACTTTGAGGCAATAAAACATGTAGGTCCTAACAGTGGCTACCCTTCTTCGAACGTTGTGGACTTGCGCTACAGAATCATAAAAAAAAACTGTAGCAAATGACAGAAAACACACCACTTGAAGATTTTAACAGCAGCAACAGCTAAAATGGATAGCACATGTGACTTGAAGAGAAAATAATGATACAATCACGGTACTGACGTTCCACACTACTTCAAACCAAAGGTTAGGAAGGAAATATAGAGCTATATGTAACAACAATCCTAACAGTTTTTTCTATCGCACGTCTGCCTTGCGGAATTCTCTTGCATCCCAGTCAACTTTGATCTTCAAAAATTTAAATGCAATGTCAATCGTTATCGTCTATCTTCTTAATTCTTATTCTTTCATTGCCCTCTCTACTTAATAGTAGCGTTTCTCATATTCTCTAACGGTCAGTAACTTCTTGCGTCCTAGTGGCTTTATTGCCTTGCTTGTGGTGAAATGGTTAAAAATATGCTGGAAAGACGAATAATAGCGAATGGACTTGAGAGACCTATTTTCCGAAAAAAATCATTTTAATAAAAAAAAGTTGCTTGAATTTTATAAAAATTTTCTTTTATTAAGACGATTTTTTAATATTAGCTGACTGAACAACCTGACTGTTGGGTCAATGAATGTCTAATATTTCTATGGAAGCGGCTAATATTATCAATATATCAATCTTTAAATAAATATTTACTTAAGAGTATTTTCATGAAGACTCTTTGTTTTTTGTTAAAGTCTGTTTGAAATAGTTTCTCTTTTGAATCTCAACTGTAATGAATATTTTCATTTCTATCTAATCGCTAAATTGATTTGACGATGTACTTAGCTAACAAAATTAAGTTTCTACTTAGTGTCTACTTAGTTTCTACTTAGTTTCTACAATGTTACATATAGGCATATGGACTTCTGCAGAAAGTATGACATTTTCGATATGTAGGCTGCCTTTTATCAAACAAGTGCACCTCAGAGAAGGTTGTGGAACAGAGAATTGGAGTTGCACACTGTGCTAATCAAAGGCGTCTTCAATAACAAAGATCTGTACTTAACAACAAAAATTATGGTCTTTGACGTTGTTGTCATTTCAACTTTGCGATATGGCTGCGAAACCTGGACTCTATATCGTCGCGTTCAATCAGGAACATCAAATGGGAATACGGTGCGTCTAACAACAATGCCTTGGAAAAAGCCAACTCTCAACGCATTGAATCGCGGATCATGAAACACCGTCTCCGATGGTCAGAACATGTAGTCAAGTTTCTACGTCAAGTCTTATTTCAGGAAGAAGACCACGGTGTTTCCATCTACGTGGATACAAGGAACTACTCAATTCAACACTGAAAGCCACTGGTCTTGAGCCTAAATCGTTTGAAACACAATCCTTAGTCAGTATCAACTGGCAATGTTCCATCACCATCGGAACCCAACATTTCGAAAGAAGAAAAAAGGAAGTCAAACAAGAGAGAAAGACTCGACAAAATCAACTTCGATCTCTAGCAACATTACCATGCAGTCAATGGCATCGGCTCTTCCATGAAATAATTGGTCTACTTAGTCATCAGTCTTCATAAAGGAAGCGATCAGCAAAAAGATATTAAATTCTTGGATACGAGAGAATGCTGACGATACATATGCTGCCAAAATACTTTTTGTTTTATATTCTCTCCAACTTTCCCAAAACATTACCTTGTAACTTTACAAATACGTTGCCTTGAAACGTGCCAGCTTTTTAAAAAAGAAATGGATAATAACTTTCAGGAAGATATTAGAACGTACATTAATCTAAATTACTGATTTAAAAAAAAAATTATTAAAGATTTTTTAAATATAAAAAATGAATTTGATATATTCTGGTATTATTCGATGAGGGCAGAATCTTTTAGAATTTTCGCAGTGTTACCTTATGACAGGATTACGTTATGACAATATAATGAGTGATCATTTTGAAGGTCAAGAAATTACGAGCAAAGTACATATATAGACAATGAAAGTGTGATACTAGAGCTGTGAAATCTTGCATGCATTAATTTCACCTCTTATTAATATCTGCATTGTTTCTTTCGAAGTAAATTGACATCTGATTTTTCAAAGAAGACTGTTCACCCTGTTGTCAAAAAAGTCATAAGCAACATATATGAAGTCATCATCACGTCGATACTGGTTCCCACCCAAGAGTTTTTTTCTTTTCAGGCTGGGGAGCAGATGATAGTCAAAGCTGGAGAATACGACGGTTGATCTACCAGTTCAAAGCCACATTCGCGCACAGCAGCCATTGAAATCAATGACTAGTCTACTAAAGCATTGTCCTGCTGAAACAAGACCCCCTTTCGTCAGTTCTCCTAGGGGTTTGATCTTGATATACCTTCGTAAATGCCTCAGACAGTTGGGATAGTACTCTCCATTGAAAGTGTGGTCTTTGGAAGAGTCAGTAAACACAATGCCTTTTGCATACAAAAAAAAAAAAAAAAAAAAAACTGAGACCATTACCTTCTCTCATTAATACTGCTTTGTTTTTTCCTCATATTCTCATACATTCAGTAACTCAGTAGCAGTTTAAGCGTGTGAAAGCGAAGAAATAAACGATCTTCAAGCAGAGATCTACAAATTTAAATAAATTTTATTATTGTGTATTTGTTTTCTTTGAAATTGAAAGAAACGAATCTTTGCGAAACAATATCACACAAAAATATTTTGTTTTTCTTTCTTTAAAATAGAAATTTATTAGTTAATAATTATTTCCCCCAATTTTTAAATTTTTATTTTTGAGAGGGAAAATATTTTTGATAATTTCCTGGAGTGATCGTAAAATTTTTGCAGACGATAAACATAGTCGTTTTGTTTTTCAAAGGCTTCAGCGCTGTTGTGATAACGTCGCGTTTTGGTTAATATGTGGAAATTCAAATTGGAACCTCTATTTTGCACAAAACTGAGTTAATTTTCAGTTTTAGTAATATTACTTAAATCTGTTGATTTTTTGTATATTTTTCTAATGGAGTTTTACGACCCCTTGCATCTTGGAGAGTAATAATAAAAAATAAAGTGCGGTTTTACATATTCTTAAATACGGCAATATGATGAAATTTTATTTAAGCTTTATTAAATATAAAAAAAGAGTCTGTTTATAGAATCGGTTGGGTAAACAATATACCTTGAAGCTTCGTGGATAGCATACGAAAATGTTACTGTGTGAGTTGAAGTATTTGCGTGCAAGTCTGTACGGAGAACCAATAAAGACAAATCGTCTGAGTTTTATTTGCTTCTCTTCCAACGGTCACGTCTTTTAAAGAAAGTGTCAGCTGCAGATTCTAATCTACATTGCTTGTCAAATAAAGCAAATTTTCAGTGAACGGAAACGCGAAACTTAATTACGGAGTTTGGAATGTGTCCAAGGAAAATCACAGCAAGCAGTTCATAGATGAGGAAATTCCAAGTACTTGTGTAATATTCTAAAGAAAATGAATAAAGCATAGATTGATTAATTTAGCGACATATCAACGCGTGTTCGGTTATTTAATGTCGAATATAATTCTTCTCGGACAAATATCATAAATGAATTAATACATAGGTAAATAGAGGTACGGTTTACACTCAAGTCAAGAGGTAGATATAGGCAGGGCATCGTTTTGAGACAGAAAGAACTGTCTAGACTTTGAATCAATGTAGATATGAGTCAAATGTAGACAGATGTAAAAAAAAACTAGACATGGGTCTGGTTTACGCTCGATTCAAAAGTTTGGCATAGGACCGGTTTACAATCAAGCAATACAGTAGACATCGGTCACGTTTGAACTTGAGACGAAATGTAAGCGTGAATTCAGTTTACACACATTTCAAGCACTGGTTATATGCCCTTGTTAAAAGTGTTAAAAAGGACAGGTTTGTTTTGTCTTTTAGGCATAAATCTGATTTACACTTGTGTCAAAAGGTAAACATAGACGCGGTTTAAACTTCATGTAAAATGTAGAATTCCAACCTGTCTCTAACCGGAAAGTAGTTGTTTGATGTGGGTTATCTTAACCTTCTCCAGGGGCACCTCCGGGTAGTGTAATGGTTAGCAATCTTGTCTCGCTAAAAAACAGTTACAACCGAATAGTGAGTTCAATCTTCAGTGGGTGCACCGTACTTTCGGCTTTGTGCCACATCTAAGCTACACTTAGAAAATCATTTGGGACACCTCGAGGCGGTATAATGGTTAGCAAGCTTGTCTCGCTAGAACAATTACAACTGAGTAGTGAGTTCGATCCTCATTGGGTGCTTTCTACTTTTTTGCCTTGTGCCACGTCTAAGCTACGCTTGGAAAAATCACTATCTTAACTTTCTGCAGGGTATGAATTCAGCGTATTCTAAACTTAACCGATGAAAAAGTCAAGTCAAGAGGTAGATATAGGCAGGGCATCGTTTTGAGACAGAAAGAACTGTCTAGACTTTGAATCAATGTAGATATGAGTCAAATGTAGACAGATGTAAAAAACAAAAAAAAAAAAACAAAACAAAATAGACATGGGTTTGGTTTACGCTCGATTCAAAAGTTTGGCATAGGACATTATTATAAACTTAATAATGAAGAATTCCATAGTGAGATAAGAAAAATGATAAAATCTTAGGGTTGTCATTGCTGCGGTCATACATTGTCTTTCCTATTGGCTAATGTTTTTCCTCGTATATTATTTAATGTTTTCACTCTGTTCGTTAAATGCTAAGTGATATTGATGTAGCATTAATGCCTCAGAGTTTGCAGTTAAGAGTACAAAGGATTTAAATATTATAATATTTTCATTCCGTTCTTATAATAGCAAGTAACATGTATTCTGGTTATTCATTTCTGAAAATCGCCAGTTACGGTGAACGAATATTCCCTCAAGGTGGGGGGGCACCGTGCCTTGAAAGTATATTGGGCCTCAAGCTCACACTCGACCTCAAGTGGAAATATTATATAGGATACATCGCTAAAGACGCAGGCAAAATGATTAGCTTCCTGTAACGCTCCAGTAAGTAGCTGACCCCTCACGCTATCCTCTACCTTTATAAGAGCCAGATCAGGCTGAAAATGGAGTCAGTCAGTTAGGTGCCATGCGTGATACTCGCTTAGGCGATCATGTATCTTTCTATACATGACTGACGAGGCAGATTTTTTTCCTGCAGTAGGTTGCCATTTCTTTCTGCTGTATACCAGTTACCATCCAAGGCTATAGAACCCGGTCTGTCCTGTTATTTACCCGTAGCTGGTGGGGAGAGAAGAAGAGGATTCATAACTTTCCCAAAGGTATTAGAAAGTAAGTGAATGTAATGGATTCGAAATGAATTCGAACTCGGCTCTCCGATTTCTCAATCCAAGCCGTTTATTTATTACTCCACGACTGTTATTGTATTGGGCAGGAGATACCGACCCTTCCCTTTCCAGTCTTGACAGAGTTCAAAAGCGTCTTCGAGTCCATTTTGGAGAAGAATTATTTTTCACCCTCCGACATGTCTCTCCTATGTGGCGAACCTGTCACTGCTCTATCGCTACTTTCATGGAAATTGCTAGGATGAACTACATTCTTTGGCTCCGCAAGGTAGAACGTCCACGGTTAAAAACCGCCATGACACTTACATAGTAGAAAACCACCCTCATTTCCTCCGTATTCCATCGGCGAGAAGTAAGTTTCACGCAAACAGCTTCTTCCTGTGAACCAACGCCCTGTGGATCAGACTCTCAACAGAATGTTTCCCCGATGACAAAAATCTTAACCTGTTAATGGCTAGAGTTAACCGTTATCTTCCACCTCCTATCCATATAAGCTACCCCTTAACGTAGCCCTATACAGGGGAAAACTTACTGTAAAAAAGTCTTTACTATATCAAAGATGAAATGCGATTTTTAATTTAGAAATTTAGTTAGAAAATAAGACGTAAAAACTTATTATCCTGTAATGTTCCATGTTTTTGGCTATATGGAAAGTCTTTGACCCCGCATGGTATAACCTGCACGGATAGAAACCGCCATGAAAATTACATAGTAGCAAACCACCCCAATTTCCACCGTATTCCATCGGTGACAAGTAAGATCCACGCAAACATCTTCTTCCTGCGAACCGTCGTCCTGTGGAACAGACTCTCAAGAGGATGTTTCCCCGACCTGTTCAAGGCTAGAGTTAACCGTTATCTTCCCAACCTATCCATATAAACTACCTCTTAAAATAACCCTCTATCTTGAGTGGCTACGGGGCCTATACAGAGGGAATCTTACTGTAAAAAAAATCTTTATTGTATCAAAGATGAAATCCGATTTTTAGTTTAGAAATTTAGTTAGAAAATAAGACGTAAAAACTCATTGTCCTGGAATGTTTCCAGTTTTTGGTTATATGGAAGTTGAGCAAAAAAAAAAAATCTTTAATTCAAATGTGAATATAGACGGTTCTTTACCTCGAAATTATTTCTAAAAGACAGAATTCTGTTCATCAGACAAATCCTTAGGACATCTATAAAGATATCAATATCCAAATATAACTCACTATGCAAAATATACGAGTTCGGCGAGACACGGGAAACGCTGGTAACTTGACTGATGAAAAGACTGATCGATATCCTCAGATTTTTTTTAGCTTTTACGTATCACCTCACATGGATCAGTCTCAGTATGCAACTTTTAATAATTTACTAAGTATGAGGCATGGTTGGACCAATGACACAATGTTGAAAGCAGACTCAGAAAAGAAACCAAACTCCTGCAGATGGCAGTGAAGGAAAGCGTGAAGGAAGGACTTAGCACCAAAATCTGAATGTATAATTGTAAGCAAAAAAAAAACCCAGCCGAACATTTGCGATACCAAAATCAAACAAATACAATGATTTATATGTCTAGCAAGTGTTTTAACAGAGGACGGATTGTGAAGGCGCATTGGGACAGCGAAAGATGCCTTCCAAAAGCTAAATAAAGTATTAAGAAATAGGAAAACTTCATTAGAAACAAAGAAAAGAACACTGAACTGTTATGTAATATCGGCACTTCTATATGGCGTTGCTTGCTGGACAATCTCCTCACAGATGAGGAAAAAAGTCTGGGGCAACAGAAAGACACATACTTAACATCAGAAAGAGACAGTTGAAATTTCTGGAGCATAAAATAAGAAAAGATGGATTGGAAAATTTGATACTCACAGGGCATACTGAAGAAAAAAGTGACATAGTCAAAGAACGTATAACTTATCTCACGAGTCTGCGTAAATGGTTAGCACAACAAGGATTAGTAGAGATAGCAAAAATACGAAATTTACTAAGAGCGACAAAGAACATGAAATTGTGGATAGCCATGATCGCCAACGTCCTGCAGGGACACAGCATACAGAAGAACAAGAACGGGACACCTAGTGAGGATCGAACTCACTACTCAATACTAATTCCTCTGTGGCATTAGTATGGTAACCATTACATTAGCATTGTACCCACCCTACATTGAATATAAATATATTTATCCGCGTTTTAGCCCAGTTAAGAACTAGAGTTTTCCCCAAGGTTTGTTTGATCTTATACTGTCACTCTGACCCACGATACCTTGGTAGAGGCTAAAATTCGGAATTTACCTTCCTTCCTCGTCCGGTTAATATCTCCTACAAGAATTAAAGTGTTCAATCATCTCTCCTATTTGACTAAAGGCAAGTGAGATTAACCATGAACAGTAAAAAAACAAATGAAATAACAAATCATTGTATCGTTGTCAGCAAGAGTAAAAGGCCAAGATACGAACTACGAATTGGAGAGATCAATATTAAAGAAATACAAACGTTTAAAGTATTTGGAAATGTTTTAACAAAGGAATGAAAATGTGATACTGAAAGCTGAGCGAGGATTGGAATAACAAAAGATGCCTTTCAAAAGCCAAGCAAAGTACATAGGAAAATGAATCTTTTTTTAGAAACAAAGAGTTCTGTATTGTTATGTAATATAACACTCCTATATCTGAACAATCTTCTCAAAGGGGAAGAGAAAACTGGGAGCAACAAAAATACCGTTCTACAGAAGGATACTGAAAATCCCATGTACGGAACGGATAAGCAACGGTGAAGTTTCAAGGAAAATGGAAACAAAAAGTAAACGTATACCCAGAATCAGAAAGAGAAAGCTGAAATTTCTTGGATACATAATAAGGAAGGAGTGTTTGGAGAATTTGACACTCACGGGACATATCGAAGACAAAATAAGCAGGGGAAGGCAACAGGTAATCGACCTGACGAGCTTGCATGAACTGATATTCGAACGATGGTGTGAGAGGCTTAGTAAAGGGACAGACATTGCTAAGAGCTACAAAGGATATGAAATTGTGAAAAGCCATATGTTACGTTCTGTTTCGTCTCTGGGCCTCGACGCCGCTACATAAAAATGTATTAACGAAAAAGGACGATTTCTTTGTGCTTATTCGTTTTTTATTAGAAGATAGTGTTGGCTGCTTGAATTCTAAGAGGCAGCGGAGTGAATGGCGTCCCGAGAACGCAAGTCGAACGTTGACTCAGTGTCCCTCCGCTGGTGATATTAGCCGATCTCTCGAACCTGGGTGTGGGAAGTATATCGACGCTTCAAAATGCTCGCGACCATTGTGAATTCGCGCCGTTTTGGACACATATCCAGAACCCAGACAAAGGCAATCCATCAATGTCAGAATACCTCGCCCACGAGGCACTCCGGTCAATCGCAGACCATTCTGGACCTGGCCTTCACTTGATGGTTCAAGTCCTGAAGGGACACGGCACACAGAAGAAGCTAGCCTGGAGAGGTTGTATAGGAAGACTTATGCCTTTTCAGAGGATATTACTGAGAAATGAAAGCAAGCGTTATGTTCGAATTTGAATTTAGCCGACTGATACCAATTACCACTCCGATATGGGTGTAGACAAGGAGGTGTGTGCGTGTGTAGGCAAAGGCATGAGTATGCACTTGTGTATACTGAAGAGAGTGTTTGCAAAAATGCCGGTATCGGCAAGCCCAATGCAATAAATGAAGAGATTATTATAGTTTGATTTCTGTGTTCATCGAGTCATGGGTGGGGGAGAAATTGTGATTGCTCAAAAATAATTAATGGGTTCAACTTTCAATTTTGGCACAAAAACTGACACAGCTAACTAGCTATATATGTATGAATAAACACAGTTAATGACCATAGTCAGATCGGATCTATCTATCTATCTATCTATATATATATATATATATATATATGTATATATATATATATATATGTATATGTATATATATATATATATATATATATATGTATATGTATATGTATATATATATATATATATATATATATATGTGTGTGTGTGTGTGTGCGTGTGTACGTGTGTGCGTGTGCGCGCGTCTGTGAATGAAAAGACAAACCTTAGTTTAACTGACGCGTTTCGTCATTCGACATACTTTATCAAGGCAAATGTGTTGATAAAGCTGAAAGAATCAAGTGCTTTGTTAACGACGAAACTCGTCGTCCAAACTACGTGTAGTTTTCCTCTTTCTGTCTTTTCATTCATTTTGTCTCATCTACAGATATATTCCATCTGAGAATATTTACATAAATATATATATATATATATATATATATATATATATATATATAGAGATAGATAGATAGGAAGAACAAACATAGATACATAGGTATATAATTAAGATATATATAGTTACGGCTAACACAGTTATAGTTAACACAGAGCATAAGCATGATGGCATAGGTAGATAGATAATTTCTGATTAAGATGATTTTCATTAGAACTTTTTTTCCTTATTCGGTAATAGATAAATAAGAACAAAACAGACATATTCATGCATAGGTACTGAACATAGATAGATAGATAGATAGATAGATAGATAGATAGATAGATAAGATAAGATAAGATAAGATCTAAATTGAATAGAAAGGAGGAGTTAACATAAAAAGACAAAGAAACTAACGATATACGAAGCAAAAAAAAAAAAAAACTACCCCCGCACTCATAACGTATAATGAAGAAATTGAGATTGGAAAATAATTTTTGCTATGGCGAAAGTGCAGATAATTTCTGACTTACCTTCGTAAATAATGTTTAGTTTCAATCTAAATCTTTTGAATCGTTCATCTCCTACATTGAGAAAAATTGAGGGAAGGCAAGAAGAATGTCCCTGCGTAGACATTATTCTCCTTGGGCGCATTAAAACACCATAACTGCACTCTATAAATGTGATCACGAAATCGTAAGTCGCCGACTATGGACAAAAGTCAACTATTAATGGTTATTTCTTGTTTCACAACCATACATAACTGGACACTACAATCTTGTTACCAGATGTCAAAGTGTCTCTTCTATAAATTCATTGTATTCTGATATGTCTGCTTCTCAGTACACACACACACACTCACACACACACATATATATATATATATATATATATATATATATATATATATATATATATATATAGATAGATAGATAGATAGATAGATAGATAGATGGATAGATAGATAGATAGATAGATATACATGCATGTATATTTGATATATATTTGTATATTTGAGTGTGAAATATGTCATACGCCGCACTTGATCTGCGTGTGGTGCAGACGCTACCCAACTGACCCTACTATACTCAAAAACAAGCAACGCGCCTGCGCGAAATTAAGAATATAAAATAGTGACAATTTACTCATCGCACCCTTTATGTATACTATATTTGTCTAAGGTAAATTTATTGTCAACGTAAAAGAGATAAATTGCTGGTTTATGCTGCTTTTTCATTTCGTCAGTAAATACAATAAAAATAGAAATCGGTGTAAGACAAGGATGTCTCTTCTCACCAGACTTATTCAACGTTTACAGTGAAGCAATCCTGAAATGTGAAGTCAAGAACAGAATTATTTTCAAAGTGATTATTTATAGTTCAAACTTTACGGATGGCCATATTGACCCCGAACTCCGAATATACTAAAGAAAATATAGATGGTGGCATCGTAATCCAAAGATAAATTATCTTCTTATTCAAGCTTAAATGATAATTATTGTTTTATTGTAGAAAATGGTGACGTCTTTTTAACGAATCGACTCGCATGAAGTTGTCAACATGTGGTTATTAACTCAGATGCAGTTATCTATCTGATGATGTGAAAATACACCAGCCACAAAATAAACTGATTATCCTAGATTCTTAATAGAATTATCTTTTTTTATTAAATGAAACATTGTTAAACACTGTTTTTTAATTTTAACTCCAAAATACTTTAATATTAAAAAAATATAATAAAAATATTAATTTTGTTACTCATAGTACTAGTTAAAAGCAAAAATAAGTATGGTCACCTCAGATTGAATCTTTGTACGTAGAATGAAATAATGAGACATAGTTAATATTTAGATTTCTGTAAGACAATCGGTGGGTGCATCGTCAGTGGTAGTACCCTTACAGCGAAGGGGTCGACGCTGCTGTATCCAGGTGAATTGGCATGCAGAATTGTACTGGTCCACAGCCTACATCTCACACATAGCTCCAAGAAGTCGCATAGGCACTGCGTCGGCCAGACCCAAGTCAACGGCATCGACTTGTGTGAGGATAGTCGGAAGGGTTTCCCGATCCGACCGCTGAAGGGGAACGACAATCCTCAAACGACTTGTGTCAAGCGACCATCATCTAGTTCCCAGCCTGGATATAGAAGCTGCGCCTCATAGGTCAACGGTTTTACGAGTGTTCGGATGAACTTCTGAGACGAAGTCCTTGTTGTGCCATTCATTTACAAAACATAGGCACGTCGCTCGATGTTTCCCTCTGTCCTTCTTGCTTTCAGTATGCCCTGTGAGTGTCATATTTTCCAATCCCTCTTTTTCTCATTATGTACTTTAGAAATTTCAACAACTCCGGTGCAAAAGGAAACGGCAGGCCATTGAACTATTTTGCCTTGAACGTTATCATGGAGCACGATTAGAAAAGAGGGGGAATGGTTATCACAGCATTACAAAATGCTCTGAATGAATGATGATGAAGACAATCAGGTTTAGCCAATCTTCTCTGATGTGAAATGGTCGAAATTTCAAAATTGACCGATGGCTTCTTTATTTTCAGTTTTATGCTGTCTACTCACTACAAATTAAATTTAAAATAAATACTAGTCAAATTTAATAATGTTTGTGCTACAGATTCCTATTTTCAAGAGAGCAAAAAATATCACCAGCTTCCAAGAATAAGCTGTATCTTGATTGCAGACACTGAAACATTCAGTAAAACACGCTACAAATCTTAATCGATTTTTCCGTTTTGAAAAACTAAGATGCAACTTTTCAATTATACATCTCGATATTTTTAAGATTTTATTTACTACTTAATTTATTCAGATAATCTCTTATAAATGAGTACAAACGTTCCACTTTTGAAATAAAAGTTAATTTTATTGCAAGCCAATCATGTATTTTATTTCCAGTGGAACATTCAGTCGGTTATGTGCCATGCGTGATACACGCTTAGGCGATCATGTATCTTTCTATACACGACTGACGAGGCAGATTTTTTCCCGCAGTAGGTTGCCATTTCTTTCTGCTGTATACCAGTTGCCATTCAAGGCTATGGAACCCGCCCTGTCCTGCTATTTACCCATAGCTGGGGGAGAAGAAACCTAATAAAAACGGATGAATATTTGTTAATGTTTAGAACCAAATTCCAGAGAAATGAAACCTTTTGCCAACATGGAGTTTGCATTGAGTGACATGGTAAACGGTACTCTCTGACCCGTTAAAGTTCAAGGATATGAGAAATTTCTGTCCACTCAATGCAAGTCCCAAGAGCCACTCAAGGTAGAGGGTTAGTGTGTGGTGTTGTATGAGCGTAAGAAATGTTAAAAAGTGCAGGAAAGATAACGGTTAATCCTAGACTTCAAGAAGTCAAAATGGTGGTAAAATATCTTGTAAAATATCCATATAGAAGCAATTCTTTGGAAGAAGCTGTCCGTGTGGAACATACTTCCTACCATAGGAATGTGAAGGGATTGGGGACAATTCACCCTAGTATACGTGGCATGGTGTATCCCAGTTGTAACAGTCAGGGGTGCTGTGACTAAGGAATGTAGTTTGTCAGAACACATGCCATGCGACAGGCTCGCAAATTTCGTCTGTCGGAAAGGCGTTGTAGGGTGGAAAATAATTGATCACCCCCAAGGAGACGCTTTTGAACTCTATTAAGGCAGGCAAATAAGGATTGGACAGCTCCAGTCTAGAAATAGCATTCATACTCCATTTTTGGCCTGATATGGCTCTTGTGAAGATATCGTATAATGTTGTTGTAGCATACCTACGGAGGATAATAGGTATGTCCCCATTCACATAAATACAGTAGTAAATACTATATGTTGGTATGCAGTCGGAGATTCGTCTTCAGCTGTACTGGTCAAACTCTCAGCCTCCGGGCAGAGAGGATCCCCAGACGAGGCTATATCGAAGGGCAGAGTCTTGTCTCGGGAAACAATTATCCGACCCCGTTTTATACGGGGAATTTTTGGCTGAGCCTACGAGCTCGGACACCCCACTTTGAATTTGACCTTGTGCCACATATGAACACCTGGGGAGGTTGGTAGATGCCCTGCAGTTGAAGATTCATTGTGGAATTCACTTAACTCACTTCTAATAGTTGACTACTTCTACGCGCCGCTGGCGAATCTTTCATGCGTTTTTTTTCTTGTCCATAAGCATTAACCTTCATTACCAACCTTCGTGTGATTATTCTATTCGGTAACCTTTTCCTAGGTAACAACAAGTGGTTTAGATATTTACTGGTGAGGTACAATGGACCGACCATTTTACCAACATTTTAGCATCGGATATAAGTTCCATTGCCAAATCTCGGGGCCTAGAATAAAGGACTGCCTTAGATGGGGATACAAATCACGGATACAAATTATTGAGCATAAGTTGTACTATGGTAAGTGATCAACTATGATGCTTGCGGCAAGGTATAAAAGTTTTTTTTGTTTTATATGCAGTCTTGCTTAAGCAAGTAGGAGAATATCACTCTCCACATCTTCTAATCCTTTTTTAGCTCGAAGCAAGGTTTGTCTCCTTACTGCCCCTCACAGTCCATCTACCACCATTCATTTACACGAGATGGCTAGCTAGGTTATACGATGTTTCCCTCTTGTCTTCAATATGTCCTGTGAGTGTCAGATTTTCCGAGCCCTCTTTCCTCATTATGTACTTTGGAAATTTCGACTGCTTCTTTTTGATGTTAAATATAAATGTCCGTCCTGTTTCCATTCTCTCGAAAACTTCGTCGTTGCTCCCATATTCGGTCTCAGCATCCTCCTGTAGGACCCCGTTTCTGTTGTTTTTCTCCATCTGTGTCCCTGGCATATAGGACGACCGATATTAGATAAAAGCTCATTATTCGTTTTTTTTTTTTTGAGTCCAACGAAATTTTCCTATTTGATACTTTGCTTAGTTTCTGGAAGTCAATTTCGCTATCCCAATGCGACTTCTGATTCTATGTCAAACTTTCCATCCTCTGTTCAAACATTTCCCAGACATTTAACTGTCATTCCTTGATTTTGAAATCTTCAATTTGTAATTTGTATGTTGGAATGTTTCTTTTGCTGACGACCATACTTTCTAAATTCTTACATTGGATATTCAGTCCTTTCTTTTAGCTTTCCTTCAGTTCTGTACGAGATTTTGTAGTTTGTATTTTATGTTAAGATTATGACGACCAATAATGAATCCTATTAGGACATTTTAATTCTCTTCGATTCGTTTTACTGTATTGGCTGAATTCAGAAAAAGTGAAAAAAATTGACACAGTGTAAACGAATGTATATAATTAATGGTGTGCTTGAACGCATGCGCAAACATTTGTCTGCGTCTCTCTCTCTCTCTCTCTATATATATATATATATATATGTATATATGTATATTTGGCTGAATTGATGTGAGTTTGCGATCGTCAGACAAACTGATTATGTCCGTACACCCGTTGAGGAACGCCAGTGGCGTAGCTACGGGGGCGGATCTCCCCGGATGCCAGCACAGGAGGGGTGACACAATTTCACCCACAACAAAATTTTTCAACCAGGCTAAGGTGCCAAAAATAGTCTGAAAACAGTGGTGGAGACACAGGGTTTCGCAGGCGGGCATATGACTCCCCAGAAATGATTTATGACCCTCCAGTTTTGTCCCCAAGTCAGAAATTTTATAATAAATTGTCGGGAAATTTGTGAGTAGGAAAAATAGCAATGTTTTCAGCTTTCATATGTTTCAGTTGCTACAATCTTGTAACAATCTTTGTAACATTTTATCGGATGATATGGTGTTTTAACGCTACATCATTAATAACAACAAAGCGAAATACGAAGTGCAACAATTTTAGTCTTGCCCGTGTATCAATTCACCGAGATACAATTTTCCATTGAGTGAGCGATATACTTTTGAATATATCTACTTTTGTTGGGACGATTAATCGAGAATTGGAATCGAGAATCGGAATCGAGAATCGGAATCGAGAATCGGAACTTTTTGGGGTTATCGGAAACGGTATCGGAATCGGAAAAATTTGTGCCTATTTTCCGATTCCAAAAACGATTCTTTTAAATTTTTAACTTAATTTTCCATTATTGGTACTAATGATAAATATTTATTGTTTTTAAATTATCACTAAAACTAAAATCATAATAACATCAAAATACGATGTAAATTTATTTTACTTGTATGAAGAAAAACAAAAAAAATAAACTTTGCATAAATTCTCTAGGTAACCTTTAAAAGAATGCAGTTGATTTACAATGTTCCGAAAAATGCTCAAAAATTAAATAGAACATTTTTGTCAAGAAAAATACTTTCAAGCATCATTGTTGTTATCACATAACATATATGAGTTAAACAGTAGGACGTGAATCTTGAAAAAAATCATTGCTATTCTAAAAAAAAAAATGTTAATTTTATTCTTTCAACTACAGATATTTTATACATTTTCCTTCCCAGAAAATGATGCAACGGAAAATTGGTACCGGAAAATTAGCAACAGAAAATTACGTCAACCATGAGCCAGTCGAGACTGTCGGATCTGGCTGTGCTGTTCATTGAAAACGAGCTTACAAGACAAACAGATTTTGACGATGTCATTGACGACAATTGCCACAATGGAAACAAGAAAACATTCATTCTAAGATCATAGTATCGAATTCTTTTGTGTATTGCCGTGTTTTGTATTTAGTTGTTCTGAAAGTGAACAGTTGCATTTTAAAAATTTTTTGATTTGAACTGATTATTTTGTGGTATTGGATTTTGTATTGGATCATACATGTAAACAGTAACGTGCCGGTCAGTAGAGTAAAGTAGAGGTAGAGCATGTATGAAAATTTAGCTACAGCTAACCATTCAGCATAGGGTGAATCGGGGTCATTGGGGTGACATTTGAGAGGACCGCCCCGGGTGACGTTTACTCTAGCTACACCACTGAGGTACGCAGACACACATACACACTCGCTCGCCCGCTGGGTCTCATACAAACATAAACATATGTGGACAGTATGGGACTTGACATATACATGTATATGTGTGCTGCTATCTATATACATGCGCATTTGTATGTTGAAATTCAAAGATCGGAAGTGTAGCGAAAATTGTCAACAATCAGGTTATTTGCTTGTTTTTTTTTTTATGACAGCGTATATGTAACTGGTAGAAATTGTAGTTTGTAATCCTTATTGGTTTTTATATGGTGGTATTAAATATGCTGGGGGTGGGGGGAGTAGTTTACGTTAATAATTATAGATGGTTTATATGATAATAGTCGATGTGATGTGGTAGCAATGGTGTTGGGGATTGGTGTTAATGATAATATTAGTAGCTAATAGTTATCGTAAAGTGGTAGAAATGATTAGTAATGGTGGTGGAATATGTTAGCTCTATCTCTGATATTGAGCGCTTTCTAATAAGTACCGCGCATATAATATATAAACAATAATATATATAAATATATATATATATATATATATATATATATATATATTTATATACACACACATTTTACATATATATATATATATATATATATATATATATATATATATATATATATATATATGTATATATGTAAAATGTGTGTGTATATATATATATATATATATATATATATATATATATATATACATATATTTATATACACACACATTCTACATATATATATATATATATATATATATATATATATATATATAACGTTGGTGCAAAAATAATGTCGTTTTCTCACATATGTTAATATGTGAGAAAACGACATTATTTTTGCACCAACATAATATATATATATATATATATATATATATATATATATATATATATAACGTTGGTGCAAAAATAATGTCGTTTTCTCACATATGTTAATATGTGAGAAAACGACATTATTTTTGCACCAACATAATATATATATATATATATATATATATATATTTATTTATAGGGAGAGAGAGAGATAGTTCAGCAACGGTCTGTTTTTCCTTTTGCTGAACTGTGACGCGCTTCAGCACCGAGTGGCAAAGTATACTGAATCAAACAGTGATTTTTGTACAAAGGGAACTCAGCCTCGATTTCCGCCAGTGAGCACATATTCTTCATTAAGTTTTCTTGAATACATAAAGCCGATAGACAGTTTGGGGCGTCTATTAGGTTGGTGCAAAAATAATGTCGTTTTCTCACATAAAGTTGAACGTCAAAAAACGACATTATTTTTGCACCAACCTAATATCTCAAATAACATTATCCACTAAAATAACGTTGTAAGTAATTCGCATATATATATATATATATATATATATATAAAAGGTGCGATGGATAAATTGTCGTCTAAATTGCGCAAAAATGGCACTGACATCTCATTTTAACAGGTATATTTGCCAAAATTACACAAAATTATCTTTAAATACGAAAATGTAAATTTATTCAATAAAATCTTCATTGTCTTCCACCACAGCCTCGAGATGACTTCGGAATCTCCTGCAACTCCTTCTGGTCGGTCTCTTTGTTTAAGCTGGTGAATGCTGCCATAATCCTTGCTTTCGGTTCATCTTCGGTGTTACAATGAGTTGGTCTCTTCTTCAACTGCGCCCACACATGATAATCAACGGGGGTTGCAGTCTGGGGAGGCCGAATATAAAGGGATATGGTCCTGAAATTGTGTAACAGCTATGACTGGGTTCTCCTGCTTGTGCGGCATGGTGCAAAGTCTTGTTACCAGATATACCTCCTTCCAGCATCCGCCCTCTTGACCCAGGTCAGCACTATCTCCTCAAGGAACTTGATGTAGTCTGAGGCCCTGTGGGAAAATGAATTGAAGCATAACGTCGACATCACTAGTGATCACCTTCGTATTCACCATTAGGCTTTTCCAGCTCTTTCCGTTCTAACACTGAAATTTCCGTGTTGGAATTTCCAGTGCTAATGGAAAGCACTACAGCATGTTGTTTCCACATCTGACTGCGTGGTGCGGTTGATAGATATCCTGTAGTTGGAGATTCGTCTCCAGCGGTGCTGGGCACACACTCTGACGCTGGGCAGAGAGGATCCTCAGATGAGGCTATGTCAAAGGGCAGAGTCTCAACTCGAAAACAGCTACCGGGGGAATTTTTGGCCGAGCCTACGGGCTGTGATATTCCACATTAAATTCGTCCTTGTGCCACATCTGACTGCGTGGGGTGGTTGGTAGATATCCTGCAGTTGGAGATTCGTCTTCAGCCATGCTGGCCAAACTCGGAGGGCAGTGTCTCGTTTCGGGAAATAGCTACCCGACCCTGTTTTACACGAGGTCTACGGGGAATTTTTGTCCGAGCCTACGGGCTCGGATACTCCAGGTTAAATTCAGCCTTGTATCACATCTGACCGTGTGGGCGGTTGGTAAATATTCTGCAGTTGGAGATTAATTGTGGAATTCACTTGACTCGCTTCTAGCAGTTGACTTCTTCTACGCGTCGCTGGCGTATCTAATATGAGTTCTAAGTATTATCGTTCATTACCAACTTTCGTTTGATTATTCTATTCAGTTACCTTCCGTAAGTTACAACTATATATATATATATATGTATGTATGTATGTATACGCGCGCACGCGTGTGTGTGTGTAGTGTGTGTGTAAAACAATTTCAGGGTTGATATTGAGGGACAGAGCATTAATAATACTACTAACAATAATAATTCTGAATCCGCTCATCTGGAAACAAATGTATTTTTCATTTATTTTCATATGCCATATTTTTCTTAATGTTATAACGGAAAAATATTTGAATTTGTTTTTCTTAAAAGACGTTAGTTTATAACGTCCGCTTATTTGAATTTATTCCAGAAGTTCGATATCCATGTATACAGATATGTTTATAGATAAATATTTCTGTGTATTGCTGTTCGACTTGTTCACCCTTTCTTCAGGGAAATTTATTCATGTCTGTTCTGACCTCTTCAGCAGTTTTTTTTCTATACTTACCTAGTTATTACCCCCTACATCGATGAATATATTGATCGCTCTATCAGTATATTGATCTAGGACTAAAATAAGATGTCCTGCGAGAAGCTTCTGTTTAATCATACACTTTATACTTATGCTTTCTTCTTTTTCTTCCCACTGATATGCTCTATCAATATCTGTCCATCAATCCCGATATGTTTGTCGCAAAGACTTAGAACAACCAACCAATGGGAAACAAGAATTCTGTAACACAATGACAAATAAGCCATTTAACACATATCCTTCTGGCGAAGCTTAAACTAACACCTTTCTTCCATATATATTGACTATTTTCCTTAAAGTCCACATTTAATTGACTGTTGACTGGTTGTTTTTGTTTAGCGGCATATCAACCTCTATGAATTATTTAATGCTGAAATATACATATTTTGTACATGATTTTATAGCTTCAATTAAATATATTTTTAACGCAATTACATACCTTAACTACATACTACACACACACACACACATATATATATATATATATATATATATATATATATATATATATATATATATATATATATAAAAGTGAACATTGAAGTCAACACTCAGAGGCGCCAGGCTGCTTCATGCTAGACGCAATTGTCAGGCGGTCTGACGATTGCGTCTAGCATGAAACAGCCTGTCGCCTCTGAGTGTTGACTTCAATGTTCACTTTTATATTTATATTTACATACGCTCTATCTCTGATATTGAGCACTTTAGCCCATAAATATAGCACACCTTAAAACTATATTTCTTCACATATATATATATATATATATATATATATATATATATATATATATATATATATATATTCGCTTTCTTACCATGAGACACGGGTTCGTATCACATCGAAACTTTCTGATGTTATGAGTCTGGAGGGGGACGATCCCAGCGTGCGGCCCCTTTGGAAAATGCCTGAAAACCATACCACGGAGTGACCTAAGCCTTGTAAGTGAAACTGGGTAGGCGGAGCACTTGGGGGACCGTCGATAGCTGTGCTAGCACGAAATCATAAGTCATCGTGACCGAGGGTGTGAGCGTGCTGGCCTTGTTCAGACTGTTGATCACGCTAGATATCTCGGTCTCTCCCAGAAACTGTAAGTAAGGTCTGCTCAGCATAGTTGCGCAGTATAAACCATAAACCACAGGTGGGCCCTGTGGGTGTTGGACAAACACAAAATGTGCCTGAGTGAGAGTCTGAATTAGGGATTGGCTAGCCGCCCTAGTAGACGAGTATCCTCGAATACGAGTTGCCAAGTATTATATATGTATATATATATTAGATAATCCACTGTAGGTATTATGTTTTGGTATATACCTATTTCTTTAAGCTAGATCATTATGTTGATGGTTTCATTATTTCCAAATAGTTTTATCGTGTTGGTTTCCTTGTAGTATTCATATCTTACAGGTGCTAAATAAATTCATTAAACTGTGTTTCACCGTGAACTCGGCTTGCCATGTTGTACATGTTAGTTGATATACATTCTTCAGCAAGTATGAATGGGTGTGGTATGTATGACCTATGTGCAGTCGAGCCATCGTTATTTCATCCTTTTTCTTTTCTAGACACCTACCTTCATTCACTCAGGTCCGGTTTGGTTGTGCGAAGCTTATTACTTCCGCTGTCGGTCTAGAGCTTTGCCATTTTTGTTGAATGAAACTATTTATTTTACTTTTCAGGGTCGTATAAGATCCTGAAACTATTATCAAGGATTTCATTTTCGGTAAACTTTTCGGTTGAATCTTCTCGGCCATTTCCTCTAATTCCTATGTGGCTTGGGATCCAGCATTGTACTATTTCTTTAGTTTTAGATAGGGAATCCAGCCTGCATAGGAATTTCACTAACAGTGGGTTAGCAAGATTTATTAACTTTTATTGTTATTATAATTTATAAGGAGTCAGAGAATATTACATACTTTTTATTTTTATTTTCTAGAGGCTTGAATGCAATTTTACACCTACAGATATTTTTATACATAATTTTATACTTTCAGGGCAAACGTATGTTTTATAAATATACAAGGTGTCCATGAATTATAGATAGGACTACCACAGTTTACTGTATCCCAGAGTTAAGATCTATCAATACACTTTTTTGTATGTATAGGAATATTATTAAAGTTTTAATTTATATATAGTTTATTCTTTTTTTTTAATTCAGTTTCGTTTGACTTTTTCGGTAGTTATTAAAGGGGGTTATCATTGATCCTTGAGTTTGAAAATGGCCAACATTGCAATAGAAAGCGCACTGTGTATCCCGGTTCACAGAGACCAAATTGGACGCTCGCGTCCAGCACAATTACAATAAAAAGTATGAAAAGAAAACAGATATTGAGTTTCATCTAGATGTGTTTTTGCAATCAATAGAAGTGTTCCGTTGTATTTAAACAAAACTTTATTTGTTTACTTATTTTTTTTCCAATAAAATGTGTAATGTTATATTTATTGTTTCATTTCTTTACATATAATTTATGAACACCCTGTATAATTTGTATCTTTTTTAATTTAGTTTCTAGAAATGAAGTTGGGTGCGAGGTCGATTGCGCAAATGTCTTAATTGAAAATCACAAGTTTCTTTTGGCAGATGTTTATATTTTGTTTTATTTCAGATGAAACTTTAAAATTTTCCAATACATTTCAGTCAACTTTTCACGTTCCAAAATTATATTTTAAATTTAAGAGTTTAATAATATTGAAAAAAGCGTCAGTGCAAATTGACACCAGAATGATATGAGATAAATAACTTTGATAAAAAAATATTATAAAAACAACACAGATGGCAAAAGTCGTCAATAAAATTTACAACCAGGAAGTTGAATATACTGTGCTTATCATACAAGTTTCAATATAAAAAAAAAATAGATTTATTCGGTTTTTTAACATTTGCTTGTGTCTACTAGTGTCTGTTGTCTTAATTAAGTGTTGTATTTTCGATTTTTTCCGGTTAAATCTACGTAACCAGAGTCTCAGTAAATTCAAACCTTAATTCCAGTTTTCCAGACAAACTAAAGCGTTAGTTCGATTTATGAAGCAACCCTAACCCTTATCCACCTTTTCTGTTTGTAAAAGCTGATTCATAATCGTGAAGATCGAAAAATGCGTTAACTTTTTTTTTGTCATTTTATTTGCTAATCATTCAAATGATCAAGCAACCATGTCATTATGACAGTTATCCTATTGACAGGGTAAAAAAAAAATACCACGATTGCATCTCCTGCAAACGAGTAACCGTCTTCCCGCTAAAGAGGGCACCTTTCGAGGGGATACTTATATATATTATTACTTAGAATATGTACATGTGCAAACCAAACATAACTTTGTTTTCCCAAGCCACGTTTAACGATTGAAGTCACGTTCAACGATCGAAGTCACGTTCAACGATTTCGCTTTCAATGAGGTCTTCTACATTGATCATCAATTGTGTCACAAGTTCACCCCAGACCACAAGTGGAACTTATTTATACAGTCTATTACTAAAGATGACGCAACTATTTACTTGTGTCTTAATAGTAAGTCTGATCGCTTCGATAAAGTTCAATTTGTCAGCTGATTTCAAAAATTACCTACAATCTGTTGTTAAATATCCCAAGCAGACAATTTTCCTTGTCAGAATCTATTTTACATATTTATAAGTATACTATTCGTTCTGCTTTGAATATTGCTGTCACATCCGGTCCGGTGTTCCTGCTGTACATTTAGAGTTTCTTGATAAAATCTAAGGAAGAATCTGCAGTGTCATTGGTCCTGACCCTGACGTCTTGGCTTCAGTCACTTTCTTAACACTATTGCAATATAGCTTGTCTGTGCTTTTTCTAAAATATTTTATGGTAATTCTTCTGATGAACTTTCCTCTTTGGTACATAGACTTTATGAATTTAAGTGCAGTACTAGATTGACGGTTAGGTCTCATCATTTTACAACTGAAATGGCTGGATGTTAACGTAACCTCTATGATAACAGTTTCTTCTATAGCACTTTTCTCTTTGAACTCTCTTCCGGCATCTTACTTCCCAGTTACCTTTGATCTTCAAAAATTTAAATGCAAAGTCAATCATTATTTTTTGTCTTCTGAATTTTAATTCTTGTTCTTTTATCGTCCTCTCTGTTTAATAATATATTTTTTCTCATATTTTCTAACACTCAGTAACACCTTACGTCTTATGGGCTTTATTGCCTTGCTTAGCGATTTTTTTTATAAAGATATTGAAAATGCTGACAATATGGACGGCTTATACAATCACCACAGAAATTACCTGATTCCTTTTGTCATACTTTATCTTTAAGTGTGTGTTTAGGCCAAAAATGAAATGTTGCTGCGATATCTGGGCTGGACGTGGTCAATTATTACTTTCCATCCTTGAGAGACTGTAAAATCATTTACACTCTTTTATGGAGAAAGACTTATTCCCCACCCTGCAACCTCTTTCCCGCAGATGCAACGTCACAAGGTTATTGGTGTTTCCAAATCAAATGTCAAATTGAACATCACTCTTTGCTTCTACCAAATCAGACCTTTACTGCTAGGTCATGCGATGCTACTCCCACAGAGTCGAATCACTCGCATTTCTGCTTTATTCTAAATGTAAGAAGAAAGTTCCACTCGGAGAGATTTTTTTTTTCAGAAACTACCACCTTGTGAAACGAAGTCCCGTGTGTTTTTCTGTATTCTCTTCAAGAATCAATTGTCATCTATCCTCCCCATTCTCATAATTTTCACTTCCTTGCATATGTGACTATTACCCTTTTAACAGTAAATCTTTACCTTGAGTGATTCTTAAGCCTTGTTTTTCGATGTATGTCAGTATTAAAAATTTATTAATTCATGGTGATTTTGTTCTATAAGCCTCACATTCGTCATTAAATAACTCAACGAGAGTTGATAGGTCACCTAAACTGTTATTTCGTTTCGTCATTTTACGCCAAGCAAGGCGATAAAATCCACTAGGATGCAAGGAGTTACCGAGAGAGAGAAATAAGGAGGGCAATAAAAGAACGGGGTTTAGAAAGACAGAAGAAGACGATTGACATTGCATTTAAATGTTGTTTTTTGTTTTTCAGTGCCAGACATTTGATAAATTGATCAAACATATGGCCTCGATGAGTGTTTCGATATGAAACACATTAGCCGGTTAACCAGATAAGTCACTTGAACTTTTCTTAATCTATTGAATAAATATATATTCCTACAGCTTATCCTGCTTTGTTTATTAGAAAAGGATAAGTTTTTCAACATTTTACCGGCAAAATATTTAAATGATATTTGACTGGTGTCACGGTTTTTTGATTCAATAAATGCACATTTATTAAGCAACCTTTGACGTCAGAGACAAACTGCAAAACAATATGTGCTGTTTTGCTTTTATACGTTTATCTTTCATCTGTTCTTTGAGGCAGCTACTAGAAGCATTAAGATTTGACCGGGAAATCCAGGGGAAAAAAAAAGAAAGAAAAAGAAAGATTAATTCTGAGAATATTATTTATTTGTTATAAGTGTTATTAAATTGATTTTGATGCATGTCAAATGAATGACATAGTTTCAAATTTCTTCCTTTTTTTACGCATTACAGAAATATTGTATTTTACTTGTCGTATCTTCACTCTTTATCCATACTGTGTAATTCTATTCAATTTCTTTTCGCTTTACGTTATTTTATTCAATCTGATCCGTTTGAAGAAGAAGAGAAAACTCTACAGAAATCTAGTTCTCTAATTTATAGTCCATTCATTTGCTTTCTTTTCATGCCTTTTCTCAGAGGTCCTGTTCCTTTTCTTCTGTTTTTGGTATCAACTCAGTGTCATCTGCGTATCTAATTTTTCTTTCTTTTTTTTTAACTAATGTTCATCCAATACAAGCTCCAAGAGCCACTCAAGTACTACTGAACGAGGTTGTTGTATGAGCGTAAAAAAGTTAAAAAGTGCAGTTTATGAGGATATGTAGGAAAGATAATGGTTAATCCTAAACTTGAAAGTTTAAGATTAAGTGATCAGGAAATTATCCTCTCGGGAGTTTTTTTTTTTTTATACAAAGTAGCTGTTCTTGGGAAGAAAGTCTCCGGGAAGGAATGAGAATGGTTCCTCTCATTGCACTTGGCATGGATATGAAATTCAGAAACTGGTTGAACCGAGGAATTGTCAAGATTCTACCTACTAGATATGGTCTCCCGCGCCCTGAAGATAGTTTCACAGTACAAGTTGAATTAATCCGGCGAGAAGCTTTATCCTTGTCTCACTGCCTCTTCTATTTTTATTCACCAAACATACTTTCTATTGAACTGCCCCCTTTTGTAATATAATTTTACGTCTGCGACAAGAAAGCGGAAAGAAAGGACTAAACACCACTTGTAATAAGACAAAAGGAATGGTTGTCGGCAAAAGAAAAGGCTCAAGATATGTGTTACGAATTGGAGATGCCAAAATCAAAAGAGTACGGATGTTTGAATATCTGAGAAGCACTTAGCAGCGGATGGAAAATGTGACACCGAAATACAAAGGCACATTGAAATAGCAAAGAAACCTTCCAAAAGTTAAGCAATGTATCAAGAGACAGGAAAATGTCCGTTAGAAACAAAGAAAAGAATGCCGAACTGCTATGTAACATCTGTTCTCTTATATGGTAGGGAATGCTGGACAATATTCTTACAGATGAAGAGAAGGAATGAAGGGAAAAAGATGGGGTTCTACGAAAGGACGCCCACAATACCGTTGACAGTGCCTATAAGCAGAAAAAAAACTTTTAAAGAAAACGGAGGCAAAAAGGACAACTAGAAATAAAATCAGAAAAAGACAATTGTTCTGAGAGACATAATGAGGATGAAAGACTTGGAAATTTTGACACTCACAGGAAATATTAAAGACAAGATGGACAGGAGAAAACAGCGAGTAATCTACCTAACAAGATTTGTATAAATGAAAAACAACAAGGGGGAAAATAGTAAATACGATAAATATATCTAAGAGCGATGATACTTAGGAAGTTGTGGAGAGCCATGAATCTAAAGGGACACAGAACATAGACGAAGAATTTGTTACAGTTTTTGTATATTTTATGTAACTAGTGAGCCAGTTTGAATGACACGACTCACTTTATAGTCCACCAATAGAAGGTTAACCAATCACAAGACATACAACATACAATCTGTCGTGTATAAAAGCGGCCATTTTGTTCACTCTACCTGAATGTCCAGTCTAGCTTGTCAGGCGAAGACGACCAGAAGGACGAACTATGCTCTGCTACTTTTATCGAAATATCCACTGCTAACCTGAACAACGCTTTCCTACTGTGTTCGAAATATTCACTGCTAACCTCTGGATTCTATACTTGAAGACGACCGTCATGATGAACAGCATTATATAACAGAAATTCCATTTGTTTAATTATTTTCTTACTATCTGTTTATCTAAACTGTTATATCACAGGAAGAATTTATCAAATAAACTATTATTCCTGTTTCATCATCCCTGCGTCCGCTCCCTAAAAAATAAATATGATGACATTATTTGAGTCATTAGTAATTTCCGTTTCGAGGAACCAACTGTAAATGACGAACTTATTATCTGAAATACAATGATGTGTGACAGTTAAGAATAATTTCGGAGGACACGAACATATGACAATGTCAACGCAAAATGGCAATGAGTTGACAAGAATAAATCTCCGACAAAAAAGCTGAGCTCCGTTGAAGAAAGCAAACGTTGTGCGTGTGGTGGAATCGTGTATTCAGTTATAGATCTTAAAGTAAACTGAGGCGCTAAATGCACATTTATACATCTAGCAGGTGCAACGTGTCCATAAAAGTTCATTCGAAAGGCACCCTGCGTTTGTATATAGAAAAATATTTTTTGCATGTTAATGTAAGGCTACATAGAGCAAGAATAATACAGGAAAATATTTTGAACTCAGTTGATCAGTTCTACACCGGCCACCATATTATGCTCCTGGGCAACATAAAGATACATAACAAATGAATAACAGAGAGAAAACAATGGAATTCGGTTAGTCTGTTTTACACGTCGCCATATTATTCTCCAGGCCAACATAAAGATACATACAGTAAGAATAATGAAGGGAAAAAATGAAACTCGGTCGATCTGTTCTACTCCAGTTGCCTTATTACTCTCCAGGGGAACATAAAAATGCACACAGAAAGAATAACACAGGGAAAAAAAATGGAACTCGGTTGGTCTGTTCTGCATCAGTCGCCATATTCTCCTCAAGGGCAACATAAAAATGCACACAGAAAAAATAACGCAGGGAAAACATGGAACTATTCACCGAATCTTGCACCGATCGATTATTAACTTTTTCGATCACTGCAAAAACTTGTATAGGGAAAAATTTTTCAAATAAAAGCCAGATTTAAAGGTTCGCCGAAAACCTTTTAACAACAACCCTTGCCGAATTTTCTTCAAAAGGTAACGAAGAGACATCTTTGCAAATAATGGTGAATGTATGATTGAGTAACATGTGATTATACATTATTTTTAAAGAATAAAGTTGATAGACAAAACGGAAATTATTTATCACGCAACGTAATGAGGAGGCACGGTGGGGTAATAAATAGCGGCTCGGATTGAGGAATCGGAGAGCCGAGTTCAAATTCCAGTCGAATCCATTACATTCACGTACGTACTGGTACCCCGGGCAAAGGTATGAATCCTTTTCTTCTTTCCCCAGCTATAGCTAATTAGCAGGACGGACCGAATTCTATAAGCTTGGATGACAACCGGTCTACCGCAGAAAATAATGGCAACCCACAGCGGGAAAAAAATCTGCCTCGTCAGTCATCTATCGAATGATACATAATACCATGCGTGATACACGCCTGTATCACGCACAGTACATAACTGACTGTCAACGTATTTCTGCAAGCGTAAGCTATGATTTTTATTTATGTAGTTAACTCGTGTGCCTCATATGAGAATGAATGTTTCTTTTGAAAATTAATAAATATAAATAGAGTCAAAAGGTAACTAACATGAAAGCAAAGAACTGAAAAGTAATGTATAATGTCCCTAATCTTGCTTACTTCCTAATGAGATATTTGGTTTTTATATTGTTATCACAAGTATTTGTATCGATCCATACTTTCCGTTACTGTAGATATACAATATACATTAGTTTACCGATGCCATCAAAATGAAGTCATATTTTGTTATGTTCGTACTGTTATTAAAAGGTTTTCTCATATAAGACTTTAAATACATACTAACATCTATTAACCATTAGTGCAAGGGAGATATCTATAGAGCAAAAAATACCGACATGTTACATTACGTATGATGGTTTGTCTTTCTGTGTATGTATGGCTATTTCTAAAGCCTTATGCAATGTCGCAATTCAGTATAAGTAAATATTAATTTCATCGAACCAGAAATCCCTGAAATTTATTTGAGACCGGAATAAGAAATCATTATTGTTCTATGTTGGGAGTAAATGAATTATTTACAGATATCTTCCGAGAATTGATCAAATTAAACTTTGACTAATTGCGAAAAGTCAATGGACAATGTGCAATGATTCGTAAATGTCTGATCAATAATTCACTTTTTTGCTTTGATGTGAATAAAGTTAGGCCGTGAACGTTCATCCCCACGTCTTCATTCGTCATACTGAAAAATAATCCTTCCACCCGCTTTAGAAAATCCATAATATTTCTATACGCAGCCCTGCAGTAATAGTTGCCAATTTTTTTTTCACAAAACTAAAAAAGGACACCCAACCAGTTGTTAACTGGGGCAAGAATTGGCTTGTAAATTTTGACGCCGCGAGAACAAAACTATCATTTAATCACCACAGAGAACCGTTTCTGCCTTCCGGATGGCTGATGCTGACCTCCAGGAGAGCAACTCTTTGCTACCATTCGTCCGTGCATTGGATATTTCTGGCATATCTGGTCTGGTGCTCCTACTATATCACAAGAAATTCCTTAAAAAATCAAAGAATAGCCTGTAATATAATCGATTCTGGACCATCATCTCGACTTCATTGACTTTCACACCGATGTGACGTGGCTTCCCTTTGTCTTTTCTAGAAATATTTTTACGGTAATTGTTCTGACGAGCTCTCCTTGGTTTATCGATTGTATAAATTTAAGCAATGCTACTAGATTGGCAAACAAGCCTCACCGTTTTATTGTTGAACTAGATGAAACGGTATGCTCTATTCTAATAGTTTCTTTCTCGCACTTATCACCTGTGGAACTCCCTTCCGATTTATTGCTTCCCTGCCACCTACAATCTTCAAACATTTAAATGCAATGTCAATTACCCTATTTTATCTTCCATAAATCTGTTCTTTCTCTTCACTTCTCCACACTGAACTCTTCTCTTTCACTTTCACTTTCACTTTCATTATCTCCTTGCGTCCTAGTGGCATTATCGTTTTGCTTGGAATTAAATGATTTTAAAATCTTTTCATTCTAGTGAGTTCGATCCTCCACGTATCTTTCACACTGATGCTTGTACGAATCCTAACGCGACTCGATAGCAAGCTTCTTTCAGCGATCGATTCCTCTGTGTCCTGTGTTCGATCTTCTCTGAAAGTAATATTAATCTGGCCTTGTAAAATCTAAGCTTCGTAGATATCAACCGTAAATTCTCGCGTTTCACGCGACTTTTGAAGACTTAATTTTGAAGTTAATTTTAAGGGTGGTCGAATCATGCACGAGATATAAAATTAGCGTATGTACTGCTGTCCCTGGCTACGCTGTTGATCAAAATATAAATTCATTTACTATAGTCAAATTAGCTTGAAAATTATGTCTTCAAATGTCGCCTGATATGCGAGTATCTACAGCATTTAATGAAGATGATCAATGTTTATCAATGTAGCTGATCTGATAGATTCTGAAATTTTATTGGATCTTCTGTATTTTAAAGTTTGTATCAGAAAACGCTCAATTTATAAAACACACAGAAATGAAGAATATTAGCTGAAAACTAACTTCATGAAAAAGACGATAAAAATATCATGTAAAATGAGAAAATGTTAGAAAATATTCTTTAACATAAACATATTTTTCATCACATCGTGTTTATTGATATACCTTCTCAACGGGGATATGCAGGTGGTGCGATGGAATGCGAAGTGGGACAGCAGTGTTCGAATTCCAGTCGAGTTTTTTATATTTATTTATCCGCACACCCCGTTGGCAAAGGTATGTCTCTTTTCTGTCTGGTTATATGGTAAATAATAGAACTTGTATTTGGGAAAATCATTGTTATCGCCCAAAAATCGATAATGGAATATTGTTTAAAAAAAAACGTAGTCTTAGAGTCCAAAAAATATTTCGGCTTTAAATAACCAACAAAGAAATTATAAGCCATAAAAATCAATTCCAACAATCAAGAAAACTTTCTCAACGGATTTATTTAACCTATACAGCGAGGGGATTCGAAAGAGAACTAGAAGTCCTACTTCTTATTATCGGCGGGCTCAATCTTAACAATATATGATACGCAGGTGAGACAGTGTTAATAGTGGACACGAAAGAAATCTTCAAGAATTTCTAGACAATAAAGGAAAGCAAGAAGAAAGGACTAGTTATCAATAGTTAGGTACAGGCGATGAATTAGAGACGTTAGAATCAAGGAATACAGAAATCTCATAAATTGAGACTAAGAAGACACATTTAGCCCGCTGTTTTGTTTTCAATTTCAACAAAAAGCGATGGAGATGAAGTTAATCGGCAACCCACGTTATAGCGTTGTGAATTATAATTGAAAGAATTTTTTTTTAATTTACAGCCTACTGTAGAAAATCGAAAATGACGCACTTAAATGGGAAAATGTAAATAAAACTAATTTAAGAAAGAGTTTATTTAGGACAATAAAGGAACATGTTTGATGCATAATATATTGAACCAATTGATTTTATATTCTTTGAGACGCTGTTAAAAGAAAAGCAAGCGTCTTCTTCTTTTACTATGTGCTATGTCCCATCAAAATATTGGCGATCATGGCTGTGCTCACAATTTCGTATCCTTTGTAGCTCTTAGAAAATATTGTCTTTTGTGTTATCTCTTCTAAACCCTGTTCTGCCATCCATTTACACAAGAAGGTAGGTTATGCGATGTTTTACTCTGTCCCACTTGACTTCAATATGTCCTGTCGGTGTCCCATTTTCCAAGCGTTCTTTTTTTATTATATCTCCTTATTATGTTAAGTATAAACCAGCGTTTGTATGTTTCAATTACAGATAAAATTTATCTTTTACTTAAAGATAAAACATTTAGCTCTTTTCTTAAAATCCAGTAAATTAATGATTAAATTAATTATCTCTTTCCATTCCATTTTCTTGGTGTGTCATTTATTTTTTGGTGGGAAGGGAATAATTTTTGTCGTGGCGTAATAAGGGAGAATAAAAAATAGACGCTTAAACGGGTATGTTCATAAATGAAACATCCACGGGTGTATACAAGTAAAATAAACAAAACCAAAATAGAGCTTTCAGGCAATCCCTAACAATGATGACACACCCTGAGAGTATAGACAAGATGAATAAACATTTAATTTTTTTTATTACGATCGATTAATGCTCTATCTTTTGATTTCGAGCATTTTAATTGCAAGATTCAGTTAAATGGCATAAAAGAGTCACATTTGGCGGTCCTGTCTTTTTCGATTCATGACTGCAGAAGATTTTCCTAGAGTAGGCTACTGTATCTTTCTGCAGTAGACTGGCAGCCAACCAAAGTTACAAGACCCAGTCTGTCCCGCTATTCCACTTATAGCTAGCAGAGAGAAGGGATGGATTCATACCATTCAAGGGTATTTGTGCGTAAGTGAATGCCACGAACCCGACTTGAATTCGAACTCGGATTTCCGATTTCTCATTCTAAGCCGATATTACGCCACAAAGTCACATTGCAAGACTTAAGTGATCTTGCATTTTGCAGAAATATCCAATTTCGATTTTTTTTTTATTAGTATGTGTATGTATATGTCTAGGTGGTTGTGTCTATGAGTGTGCTTGCAACTTTTGCGGGATTGATTGTGTCATGGATTTATTTATTACTAGCAGCCATACCCAGCTGGTAGATCAGAAAAAAACGTTCAATTAAAATGGAGCAAAAACAGCATCATGTTTAGATCTAACAGAGTCGATCTTCTTCGATTACTTCAAAGCACTTTCATTAAAAAACAGTTTGAAAAAATGCAGTTACTGATATAACTGAAGTGGTCGGTATTTATTCAATCGAAGTTACTCCAGGACACGATAGGGTAAAACAGACAACATGAAAACCCACTTCAGAACTGTTTTGGAATTTTTGAAATTCAATTTGTCAGTGTGCTACTAGGGATGTAAAAGAGGATACATTTATAAAGCAATTGTTAAGTTTGTTGAAAATTGGTTGAAATACCAACTAAAAATAAGAAAGAAACCAGTAAAAATCGCCATTTTTCGCTATTTACGCGGATTTTGATTATGTAGGTGGACTCAGTTATCAAGTTAAACTTATTGTTGGCTACAACTGAGTGAAGTTTGTATTAGATTGCTTGAAAATTGAGGGAGTTTTTAGTTTAAAATTTGTGTTGAAATCGATTTTTCGTTTTTCTTAGTTTTTCGCTAAGCGCAGTGGCGTAGAAATAAAAATGAGGTATGGTTAAGCACGTCATGGTGTAATTAACCTACATACCGAGTTTGAACGAAATCGGAGGAAAAAAGGTTGAATTTATTGATTTTTGATCGACTTTATCGATAATTGATTTTTTTAAGAAGAACTAGGAACCTATTTCTTACCATGTACAATGTATGTGCAAAGTTTGGTCAAAATCGGTTGGAGGGATCTCGCATGAAAAGGTATATCACAGACAGACACACAGACATCCTGTTTTATATATATAGATTGTACTTGCCTTCAATAATTAAAGAAGTTTTTCAGTTTTGTCACTTAGCCGCAGAAAATCGCAGATGATGCACATGTACAAGAGAAGTCAAAAGAAAAAGTTGGACAAAAACATTAGTAAATTATAAATGCTTAAAATGTTTGAGCAATTCTGCTTAAAGAATTTTTTACGAGACTATGTCGACAAGAAGCAAACGCCCGCTGTAAATGGATGCACATATTTTCCAATTGAAATGTAAAAGGTAAGTAATTTTCGCAAAATCCACTATATTCATTCTTTCTTATTTAAGATAGCTATTTAATTATAGAAAATTTTCATTTAAAAAGTTATATTTAACTGTCGCCAAATCTGTCATGGCGTAATGATGGATAACAAAACATTTAAATGCACACTTCAATTCCAAATGCACATCAATGCTTATATATATATATATATATATATATATATATATATATGTATATTTGTGTGTGTGTAGATATATATATATATATATATATATATATATATATATTTGTGTGTGTGTAGATATATATATATATATATATATATATATATATATATATATATATATATATATTTGTGTGTGTGTAGATATATATATATATATTTGTGTGTGTGTAGATATATATATGTATATATAAGTGTGTGTGTGCGTGTGTGAATGTATATATATATACATACATATATATATATATATATATATATATATATATATACACAGTGTAACCCGGATATAAGAGAACCCCGGATATAAGATAAACCCGGATATAAGATACTTCTTCTCCGGTCCCGACAACTCTCTTATATCTGGTTTACGCTGTATATATATATATATATATATATATATATATATATATATATATATATATATATGTATGTATGTATTTTGCACAAGGAATATTTAGGCACCAAGTGTTCATCCAAATAAGTTTTATTAGATTAGTTGTCAGTCGGTTTAATTCTTTACTGCATTTTTCCAATTTCAATAATGCTGTGAACGTTGCAATTTATATATTACTTTCGTTGTCATCGCATCGGATATCTATCTATTTATTAGGTTGGTGCAAAAATAATGACGTAATAACGTCAAAAAATGACATTATTACGTCATTATTTTTGCACCAACCTAATATCTATCTATCTATCTATCTATCTATCTATCTATCTATCTATCTCTCTCTCTCTCTCTCTCTCTATATATATATATATATATATATATATATATATATATATATATATATATTGTAATGGATAGATCTATACGGAATATTTAGGGAGCAAGTATTCATCAAATGTTTAATTAAATTTAACCGGCAAAGTCTGTCTAAATTTTTTTTATTGTATTTTTTATTGTATTTTCAAATTTTAGAATTAGATGCTGTATATCAGGGTAAAATTTTGGATAAACTGTGCGAAATTCAAGTTTGTTCTACTTCTTTCGTCTCGGTTTTTACCAAGAACCACGTTATGTCAGTGGGACAGCCAAAATTCAGTTTGTTGAATTCTTGAATTTTGACTTGTCGGTTGAATTTAATCAAATTTGTTTATATATATATATATATATATATATATATATATATATATATATATATATATATATATATATCAAGAAGGAAAAATTTAACACATCATTGAAGAATTCGGCAATAAATTTATTTCAACAGATAAGATTTAATATTTGCCTCATTAGACCGAAATTCTAAAATAGTTTAAATTTATCCAGACAATATATTAAAAAATGATTTTAAAATTAAATCTTAATCATTTTTTAATATCTTATATTAAAAAGTCCTGCTTGGATTATCCTTACCACTTATGTATTTGATATATATATATATATATATATATATATATATATATATATATATATATATATATATATATATATATTCTAAGTGTCATGTCCCGTCAGAAAGTGGGTGATCATGGCTCTCCACAATTTCCTGTCATTTGTAGCCCTTGTCTTTTTTTGCTATATCTCCTAATCCCTGTACTCTTAACCATTTACACAACCTCGTTAGGTAGTGTATGCCTATTTTCTTGCCATAAATATGTCTTCAGAGAATCAAATTTTCCGAGCCCTTTTTCTTCATTATGCACCTTAGAAATATCATCTTCTTCAGTTCATGATATTCTCAGCATACTTCTTTAAAGCCACATTTCTCTTACTTCAGATATCTTCTTCATCTGGGTGGAGATAGACCTGCATTCACTGTCATATACTAGTAAGGATAATACGGAAAGAGCAAATGAAACATACACCATATTATTTCTTTCTTTCTATGTGCCGTGTCTTTTCAGGGCGTGGGCGATCATGGTTCTACACCGCCCTCTATCCTTTGCAGCTCTCAACAAGTTCCTTCCCTCTGCCACCTCTCCGAGACCACGTTCTACCATCCACTTGCATAAGGCCGCTAGGTATGTCATGCGTTGCTTTCCATTGTCTCTCTTTCCCTCTATTCGACCCGTGAGTATCAGATTCTCCAGGCCCTCCTTTCTCATTACATGTCCCAGAAACTCCAGCTGCGTCTTCCTGATGTTAAGTATAAGCCTCCTCCTTGTTTGTATCCTCTCTAAGACCTCATATTTGCTCACACGCTCGGTCCATGATATCCTTACAATAATTCTGTAGAACCACATCTCCATTGCCTCGAGTCGTTCCTTCATCTTTGAAGAAATCGTCCATCATTTGCTGCCGTAAAGAAAGACAATGTCCCGTAACAGCTCAGTATTCTTTTCTTCGTTACCAAATATATCCTCCCGTCGCGCAATACCCTGCCCAGCTTTTGGAATGCGCCCTTGGCCATCCTAATATGTCTACTCAGGGTCGCATTTACCGCACTCCGTCAGAACGCTTCCCAGGTATTTAAACTTCTGACTCTGCTTCATTCTAGTGTTCTCGACCTGCATTTCGGGCTCTTCCTTTTACAGATGACCATGTATTCTGTTTCCTTGTAGTTTATGCTTAGACCCCTCTTCACACCCTTCGTCGCTACCTTCTGTAGGAGATACTACATAACAGTTCAGTACTCTTTTCTTTGTTTCTAATTAAATTTTCTTGTTTCTTAATACTTTGATTAACTTTTCTTCACAATCTCAAAGCGACTTCGGATTTCGCTGTCACATACTCCATCCTCTGATAAAATACTTCCTAGACATTTAAATTTCTGCACTTGATTAATTTTGGTATTGCCAATTTGTAATTCGCTTGTTCTGCTGTTTCGTTTAATGACAGTCATACATTCTGTCTTCTTACCATTGATGTTTAGTCGTTTCTTCTCGCTTCCCTTTACGAACTTCAGTAGGAGTTCATGTAGTTCCCTTTCTAAAAGAAAACTTCAACTTTTTCTCCAATTCTTTGTTTCATATAAAAAAAGAAAACAAGTTAATCATTGCAAGGTTTGAATGTTGCTAATGATATTCACAATTTTCCACTTTTATGCCTTCTTTGCGCCTCTACACCTGGCGACTGTGGGCGGTTGATTGAATTAATATAAACCGGAGCAAAATATATCTTCCGCTTATGATCTTCAGCCAATAGTGTGAGTAATTGAATACACAAAATGAAGAGGTTATAGTAGTTCCAACGAGAGAAAATTGTGTATATTAAAAAGAAGAGAGAAACCGCAAACGTTTTTGGTTGTAATGTGGATTTTTTTTTTTTTTTTTAAATATTATGCTTTATTTTCCATAATTTTGCTACACGGGTTTCCAGTCTCGCGACCGTCATCAGGCAAAGAGTGGAGATTTCCATATATTATTAAAAATAAATTTTTTTCCCTTTATATTTTTCGATGTTAAATATTCTCGATATGAGACATTCTCTTTTTTGTGTTAGTGACCCAAATGTTTTTCTTGAACTGGCAGTGAAAAGTTCTGCGTGAAGGGTTATACAACAATTAATATTGGTCCGAAAAAGAATGGAGTAGTTATCGGCATACTTATCTTTTAATGACCCCTGTATGTTTTCTTAGATCTATTTCCATTTTCGTGTGTTTTTGTCAGCATGCGTATATATATGTATATATCCCCTCTCCATACATACATACACACTGTCTACGAGGAATCAGTGAACACATTTGTACACACACACACACACACACACACACACACATACACATACACAAACACACGCACACATACCGTTCCATTACAAGGAATCAGTACATACACACACATACATACATACACATACTTCCCAAGTTATATGGAATCAGTACACATACACACATACATACACACATATATACGTACACACATACACACATACTTCCTAAGTTGTGTGGGGTTTGTGTGCTTGCCTGTGAGTAGTTCTGCTTTTGTCAATATGTGTATATATATATTCGTGCTCCACAGACACCCGCACGTGAGCGTGCATGCATGCATGTGAATAGTTTGTTCACTCTATTTGGCCATTATGTGTGCATGTTGTGTGCTTTTACGTGTGGGGTTATGATCTATTTAGTTCTGGTTTAAATTTGTTTATGATTTTTTTTTCTTGTATTTGTAGGTAAGAACAATTGTCTGTTTGATATATTGTCATAATTTAATTTAATTTAATTTAATTTTGTGATACAAAAAGTTTTCTGTTGTTTGGTAATTTTATGTTGCTTTCGTGTACGGAAACCCTGTTGTTCAGTTGTTGGCTGATACATATATATGACTTCTTGCATTTTGTGTATTTAAGCACATAAATCACATTTCTGGAGTTGCAGTTTAAGTTTTTATTTATTATGAATGTCGTTTTGGGGTTTTCAAAAGTGTAGAAATTTCATTCTATAATGATGTCATAAACCCCGAGGCTACCCCACAACACTAATTAAAAAGGTTTTGAACTCGCAAAAAAATTCCTTTAGACCAACTAAGAAATAAAAAGAAACGTAACGTCGAACAAACTCTAGCATATGTCTCAACATACAACAAAAACAATCCAGAACTATTCACAGAAATTACAAAAAATCTAGACCTACTTAGCAAGAATAATAAAATGAAAAATATACTGAAAACAACCAAAATAATTAAAAGCAAACGCTAATCTAAAAATCTAAAACACATATTAACCTCATCCAAATTTAACCAACACACAATACAGGGAGTCACAAAATGCAACAAAAAAAAAGATCTAGGGTTTGTGACATCATTATAGGTAACCTCTGTGGGAGTTGAGCAAAACGCAAATGTTCCTGAGCGAGTGTCTGCAATAGGAATTGGCTAGCCGCGAGAGGCCAGCTATTATATATATATATATATATATATATATATATATATATATATATATATATATATATATATATATCAACAGAACTCAAAAGTGCCGCAAAAGAATTTTAAAAAATCCAATATCGTTGTCAGAGGAGCCGACAAAGCTAGCACACACGTAATTCTGAACAAAGTAGGTTACTATAATAAATTATAATACAACATCAATGACCGATCTAAATTTACCAAATTAAATAAAAACACCTAAAAAGATCCGTCAACAAAGTTACACCATCAAACAATGCTGACATTGGTTCCTTGAAAATCAACTAAATCATCGGAGATTACTAACTACGGGTACTTATACAGAAATATAAAAATACATAAAACCAGATACCCGATCCGACTAATCATTTCGAAGAACCCCAACCCTATCTACGAGGTGTCAAAATTCCTTAACAATATCATCACTCCATATCTACCTACCAATTATAGCATCACATCAACTCATAAATTCCTTAAAATTCTAAAACCTATACAACCAAACGCTGGAATTTTAGCGTCACTGGACGTTGAAAACCTATTTACAAACGTCCCCGTTGATCAAGCCATCGACATAATCCTTAACTCTGTGTATAAAAATAATTCCATTCCACCTTCATCTATCAAACCAAATATCCACAAAAAACTATTGTATACTTGGGTAACTAAAGTCCCCTTTTACAACCATAATGGCAATACCTACACCCAAACTAATGGTGTTAATATGGAAAATCCACTCGGCCCATACTTTTCCAACTAATACATGTCCCGCGTAGAAAACGCCATATTTAAAAAGAGTTACTAAACCCAAAATATATGTCCGCTATGTAGACGATATTTTTATTTTAGCGAAAGACAAAGAAGAAATTGATAATCTCAAAGCCACATTCGAAAAAACTTTGTCTTTAACTTTAACTATGAAGTTAATAAAAAAAAAAAAAACTCCCTCTCTTAGACGTTCCCGTAGAATTTATTAATAATACATTCACCATTTCATTATACAAAAAAATACCCAAAACTCTTGCCACCTTAATTTTAAGAGTGAATGCCCACTTTGTTATAAAATAGTAGTTATAAAAAATTCCTAAAGAGAGCACAGGAGAATTCATCCTCTCGACGCCTTTTCTTTAAAAAACTCAATAATGTAAAACAAACGCTAGTTAACAATGGTTTCCCTGACTACCTCATCGACCACCAGATTAGAATATTTCTTTCTAAAGTAACTTATATCAATACTGAGCATAAAGATAAAAACAATAAAATATTCTACAAATGCCAAATACATGTTAATTCCAAGCAAGATGAATTTTCTCTTAGAAATATAATAAAAAAAAATACATAACCCCAGTCGATCAGAACAAGAAAATTAAATTAATTATTTATTACAAAAAATTTAAATCAGATAACCATATTATAAAAAAATAACAACACACTCGCAAAATCAAAAATACAAAGAACCAATATTATTTACGAGTTCAAATGCCCCTTAAATAACTGTATTCCTGATCAAACACAACCACAGATCAACCAGGTTTCATTTAAACACATATGGCAACCTACCAAACTTCATCCGAAACATACTCGTAGAAAATAAAAGTATAATAGCATCATCCACATGTAAAAAAAAAAATTAAAAACAATAGCAGCCCTAATAATAAAAAAGGAAAAGTCGATAGTCAATAACATTAGCTATGAACACGGCCGCAATTTGCTGACCGAAAAATGAAATATTACTATAAATTAAGGCACTAAAACACAAAAAATAAATAAATAAATATTATGCTTGATAATGGCTAAAAGAATAGCCGAAAGCGTTCGGATATGCAGAACTTTTGGACAATTTTTTCACACTATGACCAGAAAAGAAAACAATAAAAAATAAATAAAAAGCTTAATCGTAGAAACTTGTCAGTCGTTTTTAAAAAAGGAATTGCTTCCCATATTCACAATATATATATATATATATATATATATATATATATATATATATATATATATGATATGACGATATATCATTTGTATAATTTTATATATCAACAAACAGTATTTAAAAATATGACGCGTCACATAAAACTTTCCAGTTTGTCATATTTTTCAATACATATATATATATAATTTCATATTTGTATTAATCCTATATATATATATATATATATATATATATATATATATATATATATATATATATATATATATAGGATTAATACAAATATAAAGTTTGTTACTTAGCTGATTGATGTCATATTCAGCACGCCGAGTTTGGTAGACTGAACCTTTTTCTAATCGTTCGCTCCACTCGTCAGAAGGTTTAAGCAATTGACATGCAGTCCCCTCCAAAAGTACTGGAAAGTCAAGGCCAATTCCTTTGTTTTTGTTGTTCACTGAAGACATTTAGGTTTAAGATCAAAAGAGGAATATGAGACAAGAGTTCAAAATTTCGGTTTTTATTTCTTAGTATTTAGATTTAGATGTATGAAACAGTTTAAGACATACCGTCATTTGTATCAGATCACCCTATTTTAGGTGAGCAAAGGCAAAGGACCAGATAGACTTAAAGTAATAAACATTTAATATTTGGTTACATAAGCCTTACTTGGAATAACTGAATCACGCCTGTGACCCATTGACATCACTAAACTGTTGCATTCTCCACTTGTGATGCTTTTTATCTTACATTTGACGCAGCCTCTTTCTGATCTTCTTTATTCCGGAGTGTTTCTTACTTCAGTCTCCTCTTCATGAGATGAAATTCATGATCTATTCGGTTAAGGGCCGGATTTCGGCAATCTAAAACTGTCCACTTTTTCCCTTGAGGAAGTCCTTTGTTGTGCTGGCATTATGCTTTGTGTCATTGACCTGCTGCATGATAAACTTTCTCCCGATTATTAATTGGCAGACAAAATGCCCTGTAGACTTTCTGAAATCATTCTTCTGGTGTCATCATGAGTTACATCATCAATAAATATGAATGAGCCTTTCGATTCTTACTAATGATGATGCAATATGGCTTCTATATTTCTGCTTTTGAAGTCTTCGTCGAACAGTGGATTGTGAAACCTTCACCCCTACACTGTGGGGGTTGTTGGCGATGTCACTGTCTGTTGTTTTTAGGATTTTTCCTCACAGCTTACCCGTCCTGGGTAAGACGATAAACTACATCCGCGTCCTGGGTAAGACGATAAACTACGTCCAACAGCAAGGCCTCTGATCAGAAGATTTTAAGAAGCGTGGAACCACCTCTTAATTGCTGGTGTTCCCAAGTCCGCCCTGACCCGGGGTGGTAGGACCTGTTAGGGTCCCAGCTATGATCAAATAGTTAACCCCGAAACTGGGGTAAAAACACTATGAAAGTGTAAAAATAGTTTTTAATACTAGAAATACTTTGTAAAAAATTATTTCCATCAATAAATTTTTGAAGAAAAAATACTATTACCAGCAATATATTTTTGAAAAAAAATATTACCAGCAATATGCTTTTGGAAAAAATATTACTAGCAATACATTTAAAAAAAACAAAACATTACCAGGTATACATTTTGATGAAAAAAATATTACCAGCAATAGTTTTTTGAAAAAAAATTATTACCAGCACCACATTTTTGAAAAAAAAAATTATTACCAGAAATAGATTTTTGACAAAACAAAATATTACGAGCAATAGATTTTTGTCGGCATTAAATAACCTATGACCTATTTTATATACCGTAAAACAAAACAAAACAAACTTCACAGCTTACACAATACATCTGTCATTAACTGCTGTTCTTTTCCTTTGGCTGACCTATTGCTCAGTACACCAGTAATTTAGATGAGTCAAATGGTGATTACGGAGGTACGAGAGTTCGGAAAACTCACTCTGATTGTTATGATAAGAAAAGAACTCCGGAATTTATTGCTGTAGGCTTCAGACTCAACATGAAGGCCTACATCAAGTACCTTGAGGACGTAGTGCTGATCTGGGTCAAGAGGGTGGCTGCTTGAAGACCCTATGTCTGACAGCAGGACTCCGGACAATACCACACAACCAGGAGAACCCAGTCATGGCTGTTAGACAATTTCTGTGACGACATCATCCCTTATATTTCGTCAACTAACTCCCCAGTCTTCAACTCCCTTGATTATTATGTGTGGGGCGCAGCTTAGCGAGTGACCAACAAAACTCCTTGTAAGACCAAAGAGGAACTGAAGGCAAGGATTATGGCAGCATTCACCAACTTAAACAAGGAGACCAGCCAGAAGAGTTGCCGGACATCCCGAAGCCAATTGTCATTGGATCCAATGTCGGTTTTAATCTTTAGTATTTTAAGATAGTTTTACTTAATTTTGGTAAATATATCTGTTAAAATGATATATCAGTGTTATTTTCATTTTTGCTTATTTTAGATTCCGATTTATCCATCCCTCCATATATATATACATATATATATATATATATATATATATATATATATATATGTGTGTGTGTGTGTGTGTGTGTGTGTGTGTATGTGTGTGTGTGTGTGTGTGTGTATAAAAGAAAGAGGTTGTAGTGGTTCCAACGAGAGAAAAGTATGTATATTAAAAAGAAGAGAAGAGAGGTGCCGCAAACGTTTTTGGTTGTAATGTGGATTTATTTAGAAAAAAATATTATGCTTTGTTTTCCATAATTTTACTACAAGTGTTTCTGGTCTCGCGACCGTCTTCAGGTAAAAGCGGAGATTTCCACATATTATTAAAAATAATTAATTTTTTCCTTATGTTTTTCAATGTTAAATATTCTCGATATGAGACATTCTCTGTTTTTGTGTTAGTAATCCGAATGTCTTTCTTGAACTGGCAATGAAGAGTTCTGCGCGAAGGGTCATAAAACAATTAAGGTTGGTCCAAGCGAAATGATGCTTGGACCAACCTTATTGTTTTATGTGAATGTTAATTTTACCATGCCTTCTTTCCTCATTATGTGCCCCACAAATCTCAACTCTCACTTTCTGATTCTAAGCCAATTTTATTTTCCTTTTCTTTAAAACTTCCTCGTTACTTACATGTTACATCCATAACATTTTTAACAGCTTTTGCGTAGTACCAAAGCATAGGGCCACATCACGATGAAACACCAGTCACCATCGCGGAACTTAAGCGAAGTCGAACCTGGTCAGTACCTAGATGGGTGACCACTTGAGAATACCAGGTGCTGTAAGCTAGGATGTGCGGGTGGTGTAACGGATAATGGTCATGAATTGTTAATTTAATCAGATAGCCGAGTTCTAATTCCCGTTAGGTTCATTATATTCATTTACGCGAGAATGGTATGAATCCACCTCTTATCCCTCCAGCTATGGGTTAATTAGTAAGGCTTGTATCACTAAACCATTAAACCTCAAAAAAAAATTTGACAATGTAAAAATACTTTCTGGCCTTAAATAACCTGCAACGGGTTGATAAACTTTTAAAAACAAATCAGTCAATCTGTAGAACCACATGTTTGTCACCTTCTTATTATCTACTGCCATATTTGTAGATTGCTATTACATAAATGTACAGCATGTCTTCTATTAAACATTTTCTGTTTCTTAATCATTTGTTTGGCTTTCTTACTGTGAATAAACATCGAAGTATTAATAAAACTCGTCACTGGTTTTGTTGGTTAATCGTACAGTGAATGGTTGTAAGCATATTTCTCGGAGTTACCTTTGTATCCTTTGAACATATATATCTGATAAGCATTGTCTGCTTAAATCTTCTGACGTCTTGTCATAGATAACTCACATTAATATTGCTTATTCACGTACATCCGACATTCTCAAACGACGTATCGCTTTCTTTATTCGACAAAATATCTCGTCTGTACGTTTGAACTGGGCATTTGTTTTGGAAAAAGGTCGCCTGTCCTCTTTATTCCTTCCACTGCAGCACATTATCGTCATCCGTGTTCAGACTTAATGGTCGAGCTTTAGACGAGAGAACAATTTCGACAAAGTGCTGCTCTCGCAAATCACTCAATCCTCGTTAGATATCCGATGAAAAAAAAAAACCAAAAAACAAACGAACAAAACTAGTACAATAGTTCTGTCTTAGGTCACATTTCTACTCTGACGATTGCAAATTTTCTCAATTCGTCGTCCATCTTGAATTTTTTAAGCATTATAATTTTAATTTCAAAGTTTAACCTGTGTGTCCGAATAGAAAACGATGTGTCAAAAGGACGGTTTTCCTTAAACACCGCTATTACTGTAAACTCTATTCACTCCCTCTGCAGTGTTTATTGTTTTAAAAAGCGACGATTAGAATGTTAATCAAACCTAAATATATGAAAGTGAATTTGTACATTTTCTTTGTTCTTGGGATTTTACAACAAAACTATGAAACAGTATTTATTTATTAGATTGTTTATTTACAAGAATAAATGTATATTTACAACATTCTAAAACTTTGAAACAATCAATACCATGTATAAATCTATAAAGAAATATATATGAAAACAATTTTTATTCATAAATTTATAAAACATACAAATTTATAAAAGTATGGGAACCATGTATAATGAAATCTTTATTATTTACCATTTTATAAAGTTTGAATTGATTGACAATTAGCTTATATTTTGGAATCATTCTAAAGAACATAATTCACTAACTTCAGCAACTGCTTTAGTCAAGGTGCTTAGTGTCCACCTTTCATTTAAGATTTCTTCATTTGTCAGTACAATAATTTTTTTTTAATAATGATTAATTTTTTTTTAATGAGTAGGAAGAGGTAACATAATTGCTGCGGTTTCAGGCATTGCATTTCTATTGTGGACCGCTGATCCTAGAAAAATAAAAATGGAAAATTAAAACAAAATGTAATCTGAGTCATAACACTATTTAAGAAGCCTAAAAATACCCGAAAAAAATCGTATTTATTTAAATTTTCTTCTTCTATCGTTCACAGATAAATTTTTTTTAATAAAAATTATGAATAAAATATGGCTTTTATATTTATTTATAAAATGGAAAATAAATAATAAATATTACACTATAGTTGGTTTACTTATTTAAAATTATGTAGATTTTTATCATTTTTTGAATAAAAATATTTTTTTAAATTTATTTCTTTACTTGGTTCATATATTTTCTAAATACAAATTGACGAGGGAGTTAATATAAATTAATAGCGAAGTCAACAGGAAAAAAATTGTCCTTTTGAAACACCGTTCTTTGCAGGTACATTTACTTGAAACCTCTGTGACATCCACTTTTTAAACTCAAATAATTATTAACATTAAAAAAAAAATGAGGGCAAGAGAAAGGGTATATACCAAAATGGAAACTGATTGATTTGTCGTTTTTAATCAAAACTTTGTTGGTTATTTTAAAGACGAAACATATTTTAAATTGTAAGAAAAATTCTTTTTTTACTTATCAATATTTCATTAAAAACATTTTTTTTAGAATAACAGTGATTTTCTTATATACAATCCTTCTATATAACATATAACTGGAAGTGGAGATAGGTTTATACCTTTCCCAAGGTCATTTACGCGTAAGTGTGATCTAATGAAGCCGACTGGAATTCGAACTCGGTTAAACAGTTTTTCATTCCGTATCGCTATCCATTACATCAACCGCACATCCACCAAAATCCGGAACCAAAGAAAATAATTAAAAAAGACAAGTAAATACCTGGGATACATTTAAAATAATAAATAAAATAGGAAAATTAAGGGTTATGACTATAATTGACATAAAATATTCACCACAAAAAAAAAAAAGAAGTGAAGCGTTTGGTTTCCTTCTTCCCCAACTTCCCTTAATTACACAATGGCCTCTCTCTTCTTTCTCCCTTTGTCTCTCTCTCTCTCTCTCTCGTCGTTTTATGAAAGTCACCTTTTCACGATCCAGTTTGGTTTTCGTTCTGGTAAAGCATGCAATGATGAGATGTTGTCATCAAATAACTACAAGAAATTGCTTACATCCCTGTACATTGTATACTTGCTCCGTCGACTTCGCAGCAACATATGACCCCATCAATAGAGACTTACACGTCCCACCCATTACAACCAACCTTCTAAGCTCCGAATCCACTGAATACATCGATCGAATAGAGGAACTGTATCGATCTACACAATCTTACATGTCTGGTGAAGACAGAAAGATTTAAAATCTCAGTAAGTGCACAAGGAGGAAATGGAAGGCCCAGTATATTTAATCCTTCCCTTAACTATGCCCTGCGCATTTACAAACACAGATGGGCATAACAATTTAAGCGTTCCATACCACATCCTAAACGAATCTACCAATAGATGACAACGATCCTGTTTTTCCTCCCGATGTCAATGTACTGATAATGAGAAAAGCTATACTGAAATGATAGTTATTCATAGTATGGATAAGAATAATACTGACCAGAAAATCAATATCCTCTATCAAGTGTTCCAAGAAATAGGACTCAAGATAAACCTTTACAAAACAGAAACTATGATCTGGAATTGGATATGAAAACAGTGATGGCACCTACCCTGAATCAATCATAAAAATTCGGAATATAGAATTTGTAAATACTAAAAACTTCAAATAACTCGGCATAAAGATCAGTTATAAAAATGTATTCTTGAGGAAAAGGAAATTGAACATAGAATTGGTTGCGCCACAGTTAGTTTTGACCAACACCGTAAATGATTAAAAAAAAAAAATAAATATCAACTTGATAACTCGGGTTATGTTCCTAAATAGCCTCGGCAGATCGAGACTTTAATATGGATGTCATGGTGACAAACCCGTTCAGAAATTTCTAAGCTGTCAACTGTATGCAGCCGTTTTCTAAGATCAATGATTAGAAAAGGCTTTGAGCGTATGAAGCCTGAGGGTCTTGGCAAATTATTCTTCTTTGAACATTTTAAACTGGTGATACAGAATCACAAACAAAGAACGGCACGAAATAACAAAAAAACAAAAAACAAAACAAAAACACATCACTTGAGGACAATCAATAACGGCAACAACTAAAATAGATAACACTTGTTGCTTGCAGAGAAAATAATGACATAATCAAGACATTGACATTTCAACTAAATAAAAAGATTGGGAGGAGGAGGACCCTTCACCCCAATTAATACTTGAAAGATCGATAACAGAAACTGAGGTTGAGAAACCTATTTTCCTGAAAAACTATTTTAAGATCAAGATTGAATTTCAACCTGTTGAGGGGTCTACCCCTTTTTACACAAATGGACTCACCCAGTATATACATATACTACGGCTACGTGAAAACACGAGATAGCAAGACCTCCGAGTCTAGCTGAGTCGTGATACAGTCTTTGACTGTTTGCGACGTCTGTCGAACACTCTGCGTTAGCAGAGAGGGACCCGGACGAAGCTTTGCCGAAGGGCAAGGTTTCGTCCGGGGAGGTAGACAGGGCCTGAACCCGTCTAGGCGGGTTCAAAGGCTATATTTTTGTCCGAGCCTACGGGCTTGGAGATACCGACATTAAACCGGCCTTGTGCCACATTCAATCCTCGTGGGTGGATCGATAAATACCGAGCAAGACCGAGGAGTCGAGTCCAGAGTGACAGAGTAAAAGGTTGTAGGTAACCGGAAGAGTGAGGGTGAGGTAACAGCGTTGTAGCAGTCACAGTGAGCGAGCACGTAGACTCAGTAAGAAGTCATACAGCGATACTTCAATACCAAAGACTATATATATTTTGCTACTAACCCGTATTCCTGGAACTACTAACCTGCTTTACCAGTTTGTATTATTACGTTAATACATTATTTTCATATATTCATTCTTGGCGTTTGTTATTTATTGGTACCGGATTTCATCCCGGAATCCACAACACAACCGAAAGCAGTACTGGCTGCTTGGCCAAACGTTTCTTTGAAAGGAGACGGCTGATATTAGTATTATCATTATATAGAAAAAAAAGCATAATGTCACACGGCATGAAGAGAGCAATGAGGTGTAAAATTAACAATTACCATAGAGTGTTGATTCCTATGTCCATAATATCCATATCTGTTAAAGCATTGAACAATCTTTTACCACAAATATGGCAATATAAAAAAAAACATTATGGTACTAATAGATAAAAAAGGATTATTAGTAATAGCAACAAACATGCTATCACTTAGTGTTGTAGTGAAATTGAATTAGGAAAAGTAAACTGAAAAGATAGGATATTAGGATAGGAATAGGGATCCTGATATATTTTGTAGAATATGTTTAGAAATTTTGAGAGAATGAATAAA
>OZ010578.1:32034655-32067155 GCA_963932145.1 Acanthosepion lycidas | reverse complement strand
CTCTCTCTCTCTCTCTCTCTCTCTCTCTCTCACACACACACACACACACACACACATACATGTATATGTATGAAGAAATATAGTTTTAATGTGTGGTATATTTATGGGATAAAGTGCTCAATATCAGAGATAGAGCGTATGTAAATCTAAATAAAAAAAAATATAAAAATGAACATTGAAGTCAAAACTCAGAGACAACAGACTGTTTCATGCTGGACGCAATCGTCAGGCCATCCTGCTCATATATATTATATTATATATATATATATATATATATATATATATATATATATATATGTGTGTGTGTGTGTGTGTGGTATATATTAAAATATTATATATATATATATATATATATATATATATATATGTGTGTGTGTGTGTATGTACTAAATACTAATTCCTTATAATAAGATATAAGTTTGTATGTATAGAGAGGGAGTACGCATGTACATGCGCGTACTGGTATACATATGCACATATTGACAAAAACAAAACTGCTCACGGGCACACACGCGAACCCTTCACAGCATAGGAATAGTGTATGTTTGTGTGCATATGTATGTATGTGTATGTGTGTGTATGTATATGTGTACATATATATATAGGAATTCCTTATAAGACAGTATGTATGTATGGGGAGGGAATATCGTATGCGTACGCATGCTGACAAAACACAAAAAAATATGGAAATAGATCTTAGAACACACAGGAGTCATTAAAAGATAATAATATAGATATCTTTCTCACCCTTTCTTGGAGCAGTGTTAATTGTTTTATTACCCTTCAAGCTGAACTGTTTCATTATCACTTCAAGGAAGACATTTGGGTCACTAACACGCAAAAAAGAGAATATTTAACATCGAAAAACATAAGAAAAATTAATTCCTTTTAATAATATGTGGAAATATCCACTCTTTGCCTGATTAAGATCGCGTAAATGGAAACTCGTGTAGCAAAATTATAGAAAATAAAGCATAATATATTAAAAAATAATCCACATTACAAGCAAAAACTTTTGCGGTTTCTCTCTTCTATTTAATATATATATATATATATATATATATATATATATATATATATATATATATATATATATATATATATATATATATATATGGTGCGGCAACGGTAACGTCCTTTATAGTTTATTAACTTATATTGAACAAAAATAAATTTCTATAGCATAAGAAAAATTTTAAATATTGCTACATCAAAACAATCTTATTCGTTAATGTAATTTTCTAAGCGTAGCTTAGATGTGGTCCAAGGCCGAAAATACTATATAGTATATATATATATATCCAGTGGGGATCGAACTCACTAATCAGTTGTAATTTTTCTAACGAAATCAGATTTCTAATCATTACACCATATCCGGTCGCTTCGGATGATTTTTTATCATTAATAAACTATCTAACATGTTCAAAATGATCTTTTACATGTTATATAGACCATACTTATAAATATAGTTATATATCTATAAATCTATATAAATATATATCATAAATATAAAAATAAATATATATTATTTATATACCATAAATCTATAAAAACAAACTATTTAACATGTTTAAAATGATACTCTTTATGTTGAATAGAACGCTGAACCTTATCAAGAACACTTCTAGAAATTATTTTACACATTTCTATATTAATTTCGGTAAAAAAATCTATCAGAAATTGCTTATTTTACTGAGGGAATTGTTTTCGGTGTGGTGTTAGGTTTGATAATTTTGATGGTCACTCAGTTGCTCCACATCGTCCTATCCACCTCAGCTCGATATAAAGAGCGTTACTTTTGTTGCACCTTGTGCAGATATATAGTGAATACAGAAGAAATGAAAGCGCAACTACAAGTTTCACGCTAAAGCGATCTTCGTGAACAATGTTCGCTTTTAAATTTGACATCCTCTGATAAATCGATGTATAAATATGCATCTGAAGTAAAACCTCTTTTAAGGAACTTATTGAAGGGGAGAGTGTGTTTCTTAATTTCGATGAATCCCTCCTTTCATAAACAAGAAGCATGTTATTTTGATCACAGTATTTAATGAATATAATTTTGTTAAATCCAAAACAAAGCGCAAATGAGTAATATTATGGAAAACTTTTTAAAAATATCAAACAAAACAAACGTACGTACTTTTCCTTGCTCATATTGCGATGATTTTTGAAAGTGGTGCTGTAGATATAATCTGCACTGGAATTTACTTTGTACCCACAACCGAGGCTTACAAAATTTCCAAACTATCATACGTAAATAATTCTATCAGTTTTGGCGGGTACTATGCAAACCATACCCTCCACGGTGTTGTCAGGTTAGGTTCGTTATTTATAGTAAAATATATCTTTAAAAATAGCTGAAATTGACAAGATTTTTCATTTCCAGCTAAATTTAGAGCGAACACGGTTGACAAGTACTTAATAACATAATATGGACTCCATAAATGGTTTGGTGTTTGATGTTATATTTGTCTAACTTCGTACAGTAAAAATGAAACGTCAGTTCGTTATGGACTAATCTCATGGAGGTTAGCATCAGCCAGGCTAATGGAAAACAAAAAAAATGTTTCTCCCAGACGATTAAAATAGTGCAGTTTCGTTTTGAAGGCATTAAAATTAACAAGCCATTCCTTACCGCAGTTAATAACAGATTATAGGTCATTTTTTTTTTAAATCAGTTGTTAATTCAACCTTATCTAACTGATCAGACTTACTATTAAGACAGGAGTAAATAGTTGTGTCATCAGGCATAGATATGAAGTTGAGAACGGATATCAGGAAGGTCGTTGATGAAAATTAAGGAAAAACGTCGGTCCAAGAGTAGAGTCCTGGGGACCCCCTGTATTAATGCAAAAAAGGTCTAGAACAGTGGCTATTCAAAACAATTTTCAGAAAAAACTGAATCAGTTAAAAAATTCGTCTAGAAATGCCATAACCTTTCAATTTATCAAATGCCTTTCAGATATCCAAAGTTCACCCTTCTTATCTAAAGTTTGATAAAGTCTTTCGGCAGTAATTGTTAATACACCACTATTGACCTGGAGAAGCGAAAACCATATTACTTATCTGAAAGAAATCCCCGCGAGATGAGATGTCTAACCAGCTCACAGTTAATTAGAGCGTTTAGTACTTTGCTAGAAAGAAGCAGAAAGCTAATAGGCCGATAGTTAGAAGGATCTGGCGGCTCACCCGAGTTCTTAAATCTTAGAACTACAAAAGATGATTTCCAACAAACAGGAAAATAAGAAGCAGCAATGCATTTATTGTAGAGTTTAGAGAAAACAGGAGCCAGTTCGGGAGCACATTTGTTAAGGATTATTGCAGGGATATCATTAGGTTCAATTGCTTTGTGGGGATCCTGTTTAGAGATAATAGCAGAAAGCATGAACGAAGTCATATGGATATCACTTAATATCGACTCAGTTTTAAATGGAAAGTCATGCAAGTATATTCCATATGGATCAAGAATAGAATCTGAAGAGAATCTACGAGCAAAACCTTGTTTTATCAGCAGAAGATGATAACACATCAAATTAAGTAAAGACCGGAGGGATAGAGGACTTACCCTATCTAACGCACTATTACAAAGCCTCCAGTATTCACAACAGCCAAACATGTTATCATCTAAGTGATGTCTAATCCTTCCAGTAAACAAAGACTTTTTGAGGACACCTTTGCAGTTATGGCGAGGCGCTGCTGTGATCAGAACTATCACGCTGGCACACCCGGAGAAAGTGATTCCTGTTTGGCTATAGCGGCCGAGCAGGTCTGTGTGAAACAGGAAGATTGTGGTTTCACTCTGTATTTACGAGAAGGTACAAAAGCATTAATGTTGATTTTAACCTAAAAAGAAAACTCTGTGTTACAATTCTCAATAGGAGAGTTAAGAATATCAATCCAAGGGAGTTTTGAATAAAGTTGCGAAATGAATCCCAATAAATACACTGGCAATAGAAAGTCTTATGAATAGGAGGTTCCTTTCTAAGAGACGACTCAAAAAAAATATCAATAGATACTACAGTGTGATTCGAATTTTCAGGAGGCCAGAGTTGTGATGTTCTACAAGATCTAGGACAGGTGGTAAGGAACAAATCAAGTAAAGAAGAATGTTGAACATATTTATTAGTGAAATGAGTACGGAAATCCATTATTTAACTGAGAGACTGAGCAACAGATGAATGTAGAGAAAGAAGGAGAGCGCTAAAAGCAAAATAGATAGCCAACAGACTGCAATAACGAAAGCCGAAAGCACATGATAGAATCAGCTGGGGATTCAAGAGACAGTTCCTTTGCAATTGGGAGATTTCCCCTAATATAAACACCAATGCAATGCATATGTACCCTTGAATATTTTCGACAAAGAGAAACGTAGCCTAGAACAGAGAATTCATTGGTACCGATCGAAGAAATCGAAGAATTTAAATTGGTTTCGCAAATACATACATACATACATACATACATATATATATATATATATATATATATATATATATATATATAGATAGATAGATAGATAGATAGATATATAGAGAGAGGAAATCAAATATTTGAAATATCGATGGTTTTACCAGAAACCATTGTAGCATTAAGGTCGGTATTTCAAATATTTTATATCATAAATTGCCCTACATTCTCGTCTTTTTGAAAATTGTATTGAGCAGTCTCTTTATTTAGTTGTTCTTTTTAACAATTATTACTTTTTGTCAAAGATTGAATTTCTAAAGTTTATATATATATATATATATATATATATATATATATATATATATATATATATATATATATATAGTCAGTAAAGTGCTATTTGTGTGATACACGCTTAGGCGATCGTATCTCTCATGAAGATTTTCCCGCAGTAGGTCGCCATTTCTTTCTGCGTAGACCGTTTGACAACCGATAGTGCTATGGGAAGGCGGAGAAGATAGTTTTGGCATTTGTGTGCAAGTGAATGTAATGAACTCGACTGGGATTCGAACTCGGCTCTCCAATTTCTCATTCAGAGACTGTATCCATTATGCGACACCGCATATCACATAAAACATCTTTAAAATTAATAATAAAAAGTATTACTGATTTTTTCCGACAAATTCAGAACGCATTCACCATACGAATAAAAGACATCTTAATTCGCCTTTTGGTGTATGGACATATTTCTGATTTTGGTAAAGCGCAATGCTAAATGGGGAGAAAATAGAAATCGGAAGAGAAGACTATGTTGGATAGAACGTAATCGCCGCTAGTAAGCAGGTTACTATCAGTTTAGACTAACACAAGGATCAACTAGTGGGTTATCTGTAAGGACAAATCCACTTTGCTATCGATGGAATGGAAAGTAAGATTGTCCAATAACGCAAAAGTCACGAAATTCTTTACCTCGCCTTTTTTTTTTCTGGTCGGAATAGAATTTTGCTAAATATTTATTAGTTGTGCTTTTGTAAAGTTTAAATATTAGGTTGGTGCAAAAATAATGACGTAATAATGTCGTTTTTTGACGTTAAAAAATAAGTCAAAAAACGACATTATTACGTCATTATTTTTGCACCAACCTAATAATACGCATAGATATGAGAAGACAGCAAGAACCAAGTTCATTTACTTTAAACAAATGGTTATTTCTGGAGATAATATATTTATGTACGACCATTAGAATTTTTCAAAAGTGAAAAAAGCGGCGAACTATTGACCATTAAGAAGAAAGAAATAGTATAAAAGGAATAAATAAAAATCAATAATTACAATATTAACGACAGTGACAACAATAACAACAACAGCATTAATCCCATTTTGTTTAATTTAACAAAAAAACTTCACAGTTTGCTTTCCTTTCCTTAACACCGAGAGATTTTCAAATATTTTAAAAAGTTCTCTAATTGACATTTGGACGAATAACGTTATTTCTTAGCACGATATTTTTTATATGCATCAATACAGGTTCCTAAAAAAGTTCTACACTTGCTTTGATAACATTCCTTAAGGAAGGAAACAGGTTGGCATAGAGGGTTTTCCTCTTGCTATATATATATATATATATATATATATATATATATGAAGAAAAATATGCGGAAAAAACAAACAAAAATCCTTATATGCAATTATGCTGTTTTAATGTTAATATGTCAACGTCGGACGTTAAAACAGCATAATTGCATATAAGGATTTTTGTTTGTTTTTTCCGTATATTTTTCTGTCCGAACTATATCCATATATTTGCTTACATATATATATATATATATATATATATATATATATATATATATGTATATATATATATATATGTATATATATATATATATATATATATATATATATATATATATATATATATACTGCTGCTGCTGCTGATGCAAGACTCTTCTTTAAGAAGAATCGAGTTCTCCGGTCACTGGCGTCTTTTTTCCAAAAGTAAATACGTTCAAATTCACCTTCATCCCTGCCGTGCGCCAATGGCTGAGGGATAAAATTTCCGACTGATACCAAATCTGTCGGGTTTCGCAATCGGAAGTCTAGTCACACTGATGAGCTGTGAAACAGCGAAACAGTCCGTCTGTGGATGACAATATATATATATATATATATATATATATATATGTATATATAGCCTGGCATGGCACAAGGATCAAATAGTGGGTAATCTGTAAGGAAAATAACCATTGGTTATTAAATATTATTCACCCGCTATCAATCTTAAACTATTTAGAACTGGAGATAGCGTTTTAAGCGTCATTCCCAGGTCAACCGGTGACGCATGGCACGTGACCGACAAAAAGAATACAACACGCACCGAACATACTCCATACAGCAAAACTACTATATAGAAACCGCAAAGAGAAAATCAACATGCCAGTTCGGGATAATGGCTAGAGAACTAATCGAAAGCACTCGGTACAATTATAACGATGGACAAATACTATATTCTTAAACCTGTAAAAAGAAAACATGTTAGAATGCAGGAAAAACTCAATAAAAGATTAATTAAAATAAAGGTTGCTACACAAATACACACACACACACACACACCCACATATATATATATATATATATATATATATATATATATATATAGAAACGGACACACACGTACGTACACACGCACATACGCGCACGCGCGCACGCACACACAGACACACACACACACATATATATATATATATATATATATATATGATGCAGGTTTTAGTCCTGTCGGTGGGCGCATATTTTCTCTGATAAGATTCTCTAATGTTCAGACTGGTAGACGAAATTAAAATACTGTTCAATAATTAACGGTGCGTCTACTCAAATATGGGTATCCACTAAAACTAACGTCGAATTAAAAAAATAAAAATCCATTACTTCTTTAGAGATTACTTTGTTCACGTTTCGCATAAGAAACTGGGCAGTTGTGAACTTTCGATGATCTGGCAGAGGAAAAATGTACTTTGATCATGACGCTCTTCGTACCCGAGTTGGCTAAAGCACATCGGACATAAGGGCAATTTCTCTTGCAATGGAGGACGCAGGTTCGAATCCTGCAGGAGCACACTTTTTTCCTCTGCTAAGATTTCTAGAATGTTCAGACGAAATTAAAATAGTGTTTAAAATGAATAAACGGAGAGTCTACTCAAATATGGGTATCCATTAAAAATAGCGTTTAAAGTAATAAAAATATGTCAGATTAATAAATAAGCCTTTACTTTTTAGAAATTACTTTATATGTCCGTGTATGTGTGTGTCGGAGAGAGAGAGAGAGAGAGAGAGAGAGAGAGAGAGAGAGAGAGAGAGAGAGAGAAAGAAAGAAAGAAAAAAAGAAAATGAGAGAATGAGAATGTGTGTATGTGAGAAAGAGTTAGAGAAAGAGAGGTCAATGCCGACCGATCTTGATTATTTACAAACAACTACAAAAAAGATATTTCTATTAGGTTGGTGCAAAGATAATGACGTAATAATGTCGTTTTTTGACGTTAAAAAATACGTCAAAAAACGACATTATTACGGCATTATTTTTGCACCAGCCTAATACATAAATCTAATAAGCGCAAAGGTTTCTGTTGATTTTTCTTGATACTGAACTATCGAAATCATATAAAATATTGCTTTGAATAATGTCTTGTTTATATTTGCCAATGATACTAAAAAGAAAAAAGACTTTGTCCAGAAGAAAACCTCAGTATTTTGTGCAAAGGTTTGTTTAATGTTTCTTTATTAAGGTTGGAACACCGATTTTGTCTCTCTGTTCATGATCGCGCCTTTCATCACTTCCTCTCTTTTTTTCTCTTCACTTTTTTCACACTTCCTCTTTGTCACCCTCTTTTCTTTCTTCTTTTTTTCTCTCTCCTTCAATTTTTCTATTGTCAACTTTTCCTCTGTAGTTTTATCGCTCTTCTCTTTTCCCCTTTCCCCCTCTTTTTTCTCTTCTAGTTTCTTTATCTCTTCTCCTTCTTTCCTTCTTCTTCGCTTCATTTCTTCGATTTGTCTCTCTTATTCTTATTTTCTTTCTTTTTTTTTCTGTTCCGCCGCATGATTAGCGAAGTTAAGCACCGTCGATCCTGGTTAGTACCTGAATGACATTGATGCTGTAACCTTTGATGTGCGTGTGGTGTAATAAATAATGTCTTGGAATGTTTAAGCGGTGGGCCGAGTTCATATTACTGTTGGGTTCGCTGTATTCACTTACACGCAAATAGCCTTGTTAATGGTATGAATCCGCCTCCTCTCCCCATCTATGGGTTAATTAGTAAAACTTACACCACTAAACCGTTAACTCCAAAAACATTTTTCTTATTTCAAATAACCTGTAAATGGTTGATAAATAGAAAAGGAATCAATCAATCAATCTTTGCTAATTTCCATATTTTTCGGTGATGCTTGCTTAACGGTCGAAGAGGAGTTAAACGACCTTGCAATAAACAATAAGAAAATAAAATCCAGCCAAATAGTAATATTGACAGTATTAATCTAAGAAATTTGAACAAGATTTTTACGACGACTACTATTATGTGTAAACAAACAATATATCGTAGAATGTCGTATCAGCAGAGGATAAAATACGCTGACTTCATCCCACGCAGAGGAGACAGTGAGAGAGAGAGAGAGAGAGAGAGAGAGAGAGAGAATCTACAAAGACGGATGTGAACTAAACTATGTCCTCTTTTTTTCACTTCAGTGTAAATCAGATGTATCTCTACTGTTTTGTGTATCGTGCAGATAAGGCACTTACCTAACTTTCTTCAGCTAGTTCTGAACAGAAAGTTGCCTAAATTTTGAGAGTAATGCAGACCCGACATTTGTCTAACTTTTTTTAGGCTAATGCAGACCCAGCCTTTGTCGAAGTTTTTGAGTCTAGTGCAGACCAGTTCTATGTTTAACTCCCGTGCAAAGCAGACCTTTGTCTAACCTTTGAGTTGAGTACAGACCAGTAAAATCTTTTTGATTCAATTACACACCGGACCCCTGTCTAACTTTTGAGTCTAGGTCAGATCAAAATGATCAAAAGGATAAAAAAAGATACCTTATTTTTTTTAGTCTAGTACAAACCGGAATTTTGTCTAACATTTTGAATCAAGTGTTGAGCGAACCTTCTAGCATTTTTAATCTAGTGTAGATAGTAACTTTGTCTATCTTTTTGAGTCTGTTTCAAATCGAACTTTTGTTTAACTTTCTGAGTTTTGTGAAGACCGGGCGTAAATCTGACTTGTTGAATACTGTACAGACCGTTTCTATGTGTAGACCAGAACTTTATCTAAACTTTTGAGTCGAGTGCAAACCAGACTTTTGTTTAACTTTTTGAATATAGCGCAGACCCGTTCTATGTGTAGCTTTTACTTTCAAACAAAACGAAACTTTGTCTAACTTTTCTGGTCTAGGGCAAACCAGAAAAACTCTAATTTTGTGAGTCTAGTGTAGATCGTAGTGATTTTTTGACCCATTAGATGGATGCATTGCTAGATAAAGAGGGAAGAAGCTTTGTCATGAATGAAACGTATAAATCAGTATATATTCGACTGTTCCCCCAAGGATTCTCTTCTACTAATCTTATAGTAGGTGGAAGAGCCCAACATAGACATTTTAGAGGAAGGTCACCACAACATGCTTCTATGGCAATTTTCATGTAGTTTGCGGCCATTTTGTACTGGCCAGAGTGAGAGCCTATAGCTGGCTACCACGAATAGGCAGGAAGATTCTATTGGCCAGCGTGAGAGCCAACAGCTGACTGACACGAATGTTAACTAGCATGCTAGCATGCAAAAAAAAAATCGATAGCTGCATTCGTCACAAGTGGGAAAAATTTAAATCTGCATGGCACTTAACTCCAATTGGTTCATTCGCTTGCTTAAACTCAACGTTGGTTTTGATTCCGCAGAACTGGTTTTGGTGTGAAAAAGTATTTGATGTTAACATTCTTTTTTCATTCGGTTTTTCCAGTTAGGAATTCTTTTTTTAAAGCTGATCGTTTTGTGTTCGTTTTGTTTAGTTCTTTTTTCGTAACATATTTAATGTTTAGTATAAATCTTAGAAAAAATTCGCAGTGTGAGATAGGCAAGAAGTAAGGCATGTAGCAACACCTGCACGGCAAAGAGCACTCCTTTAAAGGCAAAGAAGGGCAAAAATATTTTAAGTCAAGTGATAGCGATTGTTGTATGAGTCGTACGAATTTTGAATCAAGCATGGGCCACGCCGGGCCACACACACACACACACACACACACACACACACACACACACACACACACACACACACACACATATATATATATATATATATATATATATATATAAGTCCCTTCAGCTTTCTGATTGTAACTCTTCACACATTTTTTATTATCAGTAAACTGACATGGCTTCTTGGGAAAGATAAAGGAATTGTTTCCTATTTCTTTCTCCAAACATAAGAAGAGAAAGGAAAGAATTCTTTCTTTCTCCAGCGGTATTAATGGGAAAGGGTACGTAATGAACGAGGCCGGAATTTGAAATCGACTGCACATCCCGATAAGACTTTATATTTCTCGGATCCTGTCAAGGCTGACAATAAGTCCAACATATTCATAGTTTTAAGAGTGCCTTGAGGGGTAATTATATGTGTATGCGTTGTCTATGTGCATATTTATCTATTCTCTTCTCTCCCCCAACCCCATTATGACATGCCAGGGACAAGAAATTACTAGTAATCATACCTGGCAGGTAAGAATAAATTTGGAGAATATTATATCTGAGCAGCTATCCATTACACCAAGCACACATATCACCCGATTCACAACACTCTTCTCCGGTCGTTTGGACAGGAGTAGAGGTTAATCCCGTGGTCCCTGTTTAGGTTCTTTCTAAAGTCTTTCCTTTCGTCTTAGCGCCATTATCGCCTTGCTTGGGGTGAACTGATCTTGAAAAATTCTCACTCCTAATAGTTCGACCCTACCTGAAATTTTCGTACTGGTGGTTATAAAAATCATACCGCGACTTGACAGTAAACTTCTGTCAGGGACCGGTTCTTTGGTATACTTTGATTAATTTTCACTGGGGGTGGGGGCTTTCGTTAATTTGATCATGTGAAAAACTAAGCTTGGTATGTATCTTTTTTATGATCAATGTTTACCAAACTCGCTGCTCTGATCATTTCTGAAAACACACACACACACACACATATATATATATATATCTTTGTGATTGCGTATATATATATATATATATATATATATATATATATATACATATATATATATATATATATATATATATATATATATATATAAAATGTTAATGGTCAAGAAACATTAGTATTAAAAAGTGCTCAATACACGTGTGAAAAAAATAAAAATAATAAGTAGAGCTTTTGACTTATATATATATATAAATTATATATTAAGTTTTAAGTTATATAGAAAGGTGTGTGTGCCTATATGTATATATATATATATGTGTGTGCGTATCTATGTGTGTGTTTGTGTGTGTCTCTCTCTCTCTATATATATATATGTGTGTGTGTGTGTGTGCGTGTGTATTCCTGAATATTATGACATGAAAAAATCGATATCATATAAACTTTGGATAAAAATGGAAAAAAATGACGCGTTTCGTTCCGAGATATATCTTCTACAGACTAATAACGGTTTTGTCGTTGATATATATAGAAACGTCAAATTCACGTTCCAGATTAGAAAACATTTATTCTGTCCTAACACAACTACCTCTGATATAATGTGTGATAATTAAAAATAACAGCCATAAAAATAAAAAATAAAAATCTATAAGTTGAATCATATCAGCTAAATTAAACATTTAGATTCACCAGTCGTCAAAATTTCAATTTAAAGCTGTATGTCTGTACATCTTTAATGTTTCGATATAAATTTTCTGCTACCACTTCTCCGTTCATATACATTGTTTGAAATAGTGTAAACATAATACGCGTACTGATTTGTGAGGCAAGCAAATTTTCCATCTTGAAAAATTATCATTTTTTTTTTGTCTTTGAACAGTATTTAACTCCGCAGTAAATATCGTCCATGACAGTGGTTGAGTTCCGATAAATGACTTTATAATAACGACTTCCTTTCCTTTTCAAGAAATTAAAAGAAAATCTGCCCAGAATCAAGGATTTCAATACTCATTTGATATATTTGGATAAATAAATGCAACTCTCAGTAAGAAGAGAGAATGTATGGTTATCAGCGACAGAAATGGCCCACGATGCAAACTACGACTTGGAGATGTCAACATCAAACAAATACAGAGGTTTAAATATCTGGGAAGTTTTTTTTTTTAGCAGAGGATGGAAAGTACAACACCGAACTCGCCTTGGAAGATCAAAAATGCATTCCACAAATTAAATAAGGATTTAAGGAAGAGGAAAACTTCTTTAGAAACAAAGAAAAATGCTGGACTGCTATGCAAAATATATGGAAGTGAATACTGTACAATATTTTCACAAAAAGGGGAAAATCGGAGGCAATAGAAATGTGGTTCTACAGCAAGATACTGAGAATACCATAGACAGAACGCGTAAAAAACGAAGTCTTAAGGAAAATAAAAACAAAAAGGACACATATTTAAAATCAGAAAGTAGTTGTTGAAATTTCTTCAACGTAGAATAAGGGTTTGGAGAATCTGTCACTCACAAGCCATACTGAAGAAAAAAGTTAAGACAACAGGCCATCTACCTAATGAACTTGGATGAAGGAAAGGTGGGGGATCGATGGTAATGGGGTAAATGTTGTCTGTAGGATGTTATAAGGGATAGAAGGTTCTGTAGAGCCATGATTGAAGGAACACTCCTAGTGGAATCATAAAATATATAAACGCATCTCTTTTCAAAAGTCTTTGTAAAAAGAACAAAGATCTTCCTTGGGGATAAGTATCAACTATCCCGTCATGTTTTCCTTAATTGTATACACTGAAATTCAAAATCAATTTTAGATTTGAGAAAATCAGAATAACACACCTGAAATTCCTGTCACACATAATGGACATATAATGAGGATAGAGGGTTTGGAAAATTTGACATTGACAGGGCATATCGATGACAAAAGTAACAGAGGGAGAAGGCAGCGGACCACTTACCTGACGTGAGATGGATGGGAAAAAAGACAAACGTTGCTAAGAGCTAAAGGAGATAGAAAATGTGGTGAGCCATAATCGCTCACTTCCTGAAAGGACACGGCTCTGAAAACATTCTAGTAATGAAATTCACATTTCTTGAAGTACTGTCTAGGACAAAGCAACACAGTTCTTGCCCTACTATTAGTCTAATTCTGCTACAAAATCTATTATGACAGGAAGTATGCTACGACATAAATACTTAGTGATAACAATATAAGGACGGAATATCTCATTAGTAAGTAAGCAAAACTAGATATCTAACATATTGCTTTTTAGACCTTTAGTTTTGCGTTAGCTATATTTATTTTGAATGATTTTAAAAGCAACATTCTTTCTCATGTAGCAGTAGAGTTGTGTTGAATGATAAAAAATTTCACATTTTGTCTATGAACTTTACGCTTTAATAAAATAAAGTAAAATTATATTTTATTTAAGTATATATCCCCCATTATTTGCAATGATCTTTTGACATTTAGAAGGCTGCCCTTTAGTATCTTTTGACCTGAATTCCGCAAGTTTTTTTTTAAAGTTTTTCTCGCACCTTTAAATCTGGTTTACATTAGAGAACATTTTCAAAGCTCTCTGTAAAAAAATGCTCTTTGGGGATCAGTCTCATCTGTCTCATCTGTCTCATCGCGTTCTCCTTAATCATACCCACGGCAGTTCAGCAGCAATTTTAGATTTGAGAAAATCCAGAGACAAATCTGGAGACGAGGCGGTGACTGACGGATTTGGTTGATACAATGTTTTACCCATACATCTTACAAGGAACGTGAAGAATGTATCTCCAACGTCATTGTGATTGCAACTATCGTATAATAAACAAGCCCTCTCAATGGCGTCCCACTACCAATTAATTTCAAGAAGGTTTTTTTCGTTAGTTTGGTTTGGTTCGTTTTACGGTATATCAACCTCGATGGTTTATTTAACGTCAAGAAGATTTTTATTGCTGGTAATATTCTTTTTGCTAAATGTATTGCTGGTAATAAATTTATTTTGTTCAAAAATCTATTGCTGGTAATAATTTTTTTGTTCAAGAATGTATTGTCGGTAATTTATTTTTTAAATGTATTGCTGGTAATAATTTTTTCAAAAATGTAATACAACTATTTTTTTAAATGTTTTGCTGGTAATAATTTTTTTGCTCAAAAATGTATTGCTGGTATTTTTTTTTCAAAAATGTATTGCTGGCAATAATTTTCTTTTACAAAAATCTTTAAGTGGTAATAAATTTTTGTTCAAAAACATTTTGCTGGTAATAATTTTTTTTTTTTTTCAAAAATATATTGCTGGCAATAATTTAAAAAAAATGTAATGCTGGTAATATTTTTTAAAATGTATTGCTGGTAATATTTTTTTTTCAAAAATGTAATACAGGTATTTTTTCAAATGTATTGCTGGTAATAATTTTTTTTGTTCAAAAGTTTATTGCTGGTATATTTTTTCAAAAATGTATTTCTTGTAATAATTTTCTTTTACAAAAATCTTTAAGTGGTAATATTTTTTTTTTTGTTCAAAAATGTATTGCCGGTAATTTTTTAAAAATGTATTGCTGGTAATAATTTAAAAAAAAATGTATTGCTGGTAATATTTTTTTTCAAAAATGTAATGCTGGCATTTTTACTATAAAAACCTATTTTTACACTTTCATAGTGTTTTAACCCCAGGCTAGGGGTTAACTATTTGCCCATAGCTGGAACCCTAACAGGTGCTACCACCCCGGCAAAGGTTTGTCTGTTCTCACATTACTAAGTCCGTGCAACCGGTTCTTACACCAGCTTGGTAGGTTTCGGACATACTACGGGAGAATTATTATTTAGATTTTTTTTCTTTCAAATCTATTTGTGTTTTGGTACGATAAAAGAAAACGTAGACGTTAATTAAGTTTGATCCATATCATGGTTGGTAGAGCACATTTTACCTCATTTCACACCCTTTTTTTTAAAATGGATACTTGTGTTACACTAAGCAAAACTTAGTTACAGAATAAGGAGAACTATAAGAACAAAAGCAAGAATAATTCTTTACATCTTTGGAAATGGTATTATAAATGTGAGTTATTATGTTCGTAATTACAAGAACGCAAAGAATGGTCCCTTACGTATTCGAAACGATAAGGATCATACGTATGGTCCCATACGTATTTGAAACGATAAGGATCATAGCAAATGCAGCAGTAGTTTGGAGTGCCATTGTGAATAAAGGAAACGTTATCAGCCGTCATTGAAACGTATATGGCCTTTCTTAATTACATTCAGTATTATTTCCCGAAAGTATGAATAACTTGTAAAATCCGAAACTGCTTTCTAAAGAATTATCATAAAGAGAAAAATGTTCGCGGAATAGATTAAAAAATAAAAATGGTTGAAATTTTCCTATAAGTGAAAAACAGGATTTCCATAAAAGTATTTTATACCGAGGCACACAAAAGACGCATACAACCACACAAACACGCCTCTTAAACACGTACATACACTCATACAAAGACACACAGACAAATATACAAACAAACATTAACCAAATCCCTACATACGAACAAATATGCGAGTAGACGGTACATTTATTTATTAAACAGTATGTTTATTTATTTTCGTCTATTGGCCTGAATATTCGAGGAATCTCATTAAAGAAAAATATACAGGGTTCGAACCCGCTTCCTTTCTGGGCAGTCGTTAGAGCCAAGGCGCCTTAACTAACACAGCCACGGAGAACCCTTACCGATCGAGTGAAATCTGAAACATGTTTTTAAGCGAAATCCTTCTCATCATAAATTCCTCGACATTTTCACTTAGTTTCGTATCCAAACGTAAACAAAGTAATTTCGTAAGAAAAGGAAATTTTATTCGTCTACTTAGGCGTCTATTCAATTATGAGTATCCACTAAAAATAAGGTTTAATGTGATACAAATTTATCGGATTAATGAATAAAAATCTATTGCCTCAGGAAATTATATATGTATTTACAATAAAAACACACAAACATATACAAACACACATAGAAAATATGCATATGTACAAACATACCAACACGTACATAAACACACTCACTCAAACGTATACACAGATGTTAAAACAAACACTCAAACACATACACAGTTGCAAACACACATACGCAAGCACACAGATGCGAACACACACACTCAAACACATACACAGATGCAAACACCCTAAAATACACACTCAAACATATACACAGATGCAATCACACACGCTCAAACACATACACAGACGCAAACACACACACTCAAACACATACACAGATGCAAACACAACACACAAACACATACACAGATGCAAGCACACACACTCAAACACATACACAGATGCAAACATGCACTCAAACATATACACAAATTCAAACACACACACTCAAGCACATACACAGATGCAAACACACACTCAAACACATACACAGATGCAAACACATCCCCTAAAACACACAGGCTCGAACACATACACAAATGCAAACACACCCACTCAAACATACACAGATGCAAACACCCGCATATGCAAACACAGATACAAATACGGGCAAAAGCATACGCACATACAAACACGCGCAAGCGCATTTACAAATACAAACATGCGCAAAGCCATGCACTCATTGAAATACACACATATAAACATGCACAGAAGAACATACACATATACAAACACACAGAGAAACACATACACACTAACAAGCATGCACACAAACACACGCACATATACAAACTTACAGACAACCACAAACACTCGCAGTACGGCAAGAACACGCACACACATTAATTTAAATTATACTAAGTGCGAAATAATAATAACTCCCTTTACCCACTGCTTTCAAATTCGGAGGAATGAGAAAAAAAGACGGAAAGGAATTCGCAAGACAGTGTGAAATTTTCTTTGGATTAATGAAAACCTTGTCTTCACAGAAATTAACCGTTGAGCCAAGAAGAAAGAAAAGAAAATTTGATATAAAATGTGGTAAAAAATTAAATTAAGAGGCGAAGACTTTGAAATCATGTGAAAGGTTTCGTTTCTGTTTACCGCGCCAAGCGTTGAAGTTTTCTAATGTGTCAAATTACTCGCCAATTATATTATCGGCTTTTAACCAAGCACGGGGCATTTCAATTATTCTTCCATCAACAATGCAAGAATTCTATTTCAAAGAATTACTCCTCGTCTACTTTTGAATGCATGAAACCGTATATAGCTTCTGTGAGCAACGGACTTTTTTTTACCTTTGATTTAAACATATTTGAATATTCTTTTGCCATATCATTTAATCTATTATATGAACATTTTCTCTTCATGACAATTCCTTAAAACTACGCACTTTAAAATTTTCTGATTTATTTTCCTGAAACGAGCTAGTGTACGAATTAAACCGTGTAAATTCGTAAATAAATTCTATATCATGTTTTATTAAAAATTACCCGTGTGTTGCCTCGTCATTATCAAACTCCATTAATCTTCCTGGCGTGGCTAAATGAACTGTTCTTTCTAACTTCGAAGCCCCACACCATAATAAAATAAATGCGTATGCTAAAATCAATTATAAAACTTTCCACAATTATAACCGCAAACACGGTATATTAGTATTATTCTACAGGACGTCCCTAAAGTATGGACGCATAGAAAATCTCATTAACTCTATTTTTTTACCTCCTATAGTTTAATCGAAAGAAGAAACAATTGATTTCTTTTTCTGGGGCATGCTAAAGGAGAAGGTGTACTCAATGAAAATCACAGATGCAACACAATTGACTGAACGCATAAAGAGTGAATGTGCTAAAATTGACAGCGAAGTTGAGTTATTTCACACAATACACGTGGATCTTGAAAAGCACATCATGCCTTGCATCACAAATGATGGAAATTATATTGAAAACATGGATTAAACATGGCGTTGTCGAAAGCAGAAGGAATTTACTTCTTTTTCGGGAGTATGCTAAAGGAGAAGGTGTACTCAATGAAAATCACAGATGCAACACAATTGACTGAACGCATAAAGAGTGAATGTGCTAAAATTGACGCTAATGTGGATTCATTGCTTTGAGTTCACCTGAAACGTGCAAAGAAATTCAACCTTTGCATCACAAATGATGGGAATCATATTGAAGATGTTATTTCTTAATATTCCAAATCAATAAAATGTTTTTGAAAATTTAATTTCTTGAAAATATGCATTTTTTCCCCCTAGAGTGTCCAGACTTTGAGGACACCTTATATAACCTAGTAGACAATCAAGAAATAACACTGGGTTTGTTTTAGGAAATTTCTCGATCAATGCCCTTCCAGGATTAACTAAAATCTGTGTACTAGAAAAAAGCAAAAAAAAGAAAACAGTTTATTAATGGGGATTTTATGCTACCTCAACTAATTTAGAACGCCACTGCTCCTTTGATAGTAAGAAGACGTCACCCTTTGAAACAAAATTTTCAAACAGGAACTCGTGAGTTTTTTTTAATTATTTTTTATTGAAAAAGATATCCCGTCCGTCGCCCAACCTATGAAACACATGGAATAGCCCACATAACAAGACCAAAATAATTATTGATTTCAGCATATCAGTCTTTTAGAGAAGGCGATTTACGACAGATCTTACCACTACTATGAATCTGATCAACGACCACTTGTAGCTAAACAGATAACACCAACTAACGAAATAGCTGGCTTCTTTTCACATAAACCACTATAGACACCTAGGTAGAGTATCCAAGACCTAAAAATGAAAGGATAAGTTTAGAACTCTGCAACAGAGTCTAAAATGATGTTCCTAAATCTTGACAAAAAAACGCCAAAAAACACAGAGGAATCAAATAATAGTATCATTTTCATTAGCCGAAGCACATGAGACTATTTCAAAAATACACAGATTGGAAAAGATACTCCCGTGTGACGACAATATTGAATTAAAAAGATTGATATAAGAAACAAACAGAAGAGGAGGAAAAAAATGAAAGGGAGGAAACTAAACAATTAATAAATGAAATAAAAATTGTAAATTAAATTAATGAAACCAGGCAGCATAGACAATGTGTTTGAAGTGTGGAGAAAAGCGAACAATTACAATAAAATCATATAACTGAAACCAACACAGAAGAATTGTCCTGGCCTCAAAAAAAAAAAAAGCCTTCGAATCACATTTCGACCCATACCACACTAAAGATGCCATTCAGAAATAAAACATATACCAATATGGAAAAAGGCAAAAGGATACCTTAGCTTAACCGAAGCGTTTCGTCCTCCGAGGGACTTTATCAAGGCAAATTTGCTTATCGGCTAAGATAAGTTTTTCTTTTGTCTTTTTCTTATTGTCTGTTACAGTTATATCTGAAATTTTGACATATACCAATATACACCCAATCATGGCAATGTCTGTTTACAATCACAAACAATAACGTAGCTTCTGACGAGGAAGTTAAGAAATCTATAAGAAGAAAACTAAGGAATAATAATGCATTATATTCAGGCTGAACTTTTGAAAATAGATTCTCTACGAATGCAATAGCAAGTTTCTCAATTCGATAAAAGAAATCTTGAATCACAAACAAATCAGGATCTATTACGCATTAATGCAACATGGAAAGAAAAAAGCGGTTCGACATATGCAAAAGTTTTTTCTGTTTATACTTTGTTTTAAGGATACAAAATATTTGAATAAATTCTCTGTTTTAATTAAACAATATGAATTACATTTACCGTCCTGAATGTACGAGAAACTTCGTAGAAAATATACGTTCTCCGACATGATTCGAATTTTTATGCCATACGGAAATCGTCATATAGTCTGACATACCGTTAATCATTCAGCCACAGAGAACTTTCCGGTTAAAGTTCAAATTACTGCTTATAAACACACATTTTCGACGATCTTTCTCGATATATCATTTCTGATCCGAAATGTAACCTATCGTAAACAATGACAACATATCTTATTTTCAAAGATACAACTTATTTGAGTAAATAAGTTGTATCCATAAAAAATAACGTATAAACAGAAAATATATTAAAATATTTGTCGGATTTAATCCATTTCATCTATATACAGAAGTATCTCAATTGGATCCCTTAGGATGATTGTACTAATGAATATTGCCTTAACTAAGTTCTCACCTTTTTATGAAAGTCAACTCATCACAACCTAGTTTGATTTTCGTTTTGGTAAGAGGTGGAAACAATTCAAGGAAAGTGCATAACTCTGCAATAGAAAATAGTCTACCTACTATGTCGACCTCACATATGGCATACTCGATAAAGATTTCTTGGCATCTACAAGAAACCGACTTCCAAAGGAACTACAACGTTCCAAACAATCGTACATGTCTGGTTCGGACCTCATCAGGTAAACATTCCAAGCCTCATCAAGGACACAGAAAGTAGAAAATGAGAGCTCCAGTTTCTTTCATATTTTCTTAGACAACAGACTGTGCACCTACAAGCACAGATTTGAAGAGCACCGACTATTTAATCATTCATATCCCAAACAAATCCACGAATAGAAAATAGCGATCCTGTTTCCCCATTCTAGATCAATGTACTGATGATGAGGGGATATCTATGACGATCATATAGGTATACGTGTTTTGGGATAAGAATGATCTTGACCAAAAAATTTCCAGGAAATATGATTGAAGATAAACCTTCCTAAAACAGAACCGATTTATCTGGAATTGGAATGAAAGCAGTCACGGCATCTACACTGAATCCATGATAAAAATCCAGGATGAGGAATTAACAAATAATAAAAAAAACACTTCAAATAGCTTGAGATATGGGATCAGTTATGACAAATTTAGTATAGGTGATAAGAAAACTGAATACAAAATGGGCGACACGAGGTGTAGTTTTGTACAATACCGCAGGTTGCTACAAAACTAAAACATTCACCTGAAATCTTAAATAGCCTCTTCATATAGAGACGCTCATATGAATGTCATGAATGTTGTCTGACTCGTTCAGAAATATCTAAACTGTCAGCTGTTTATAACCGCTATCCAGGGACCAATATTTAAAAATGACACTGAGCGAATAAAACCAGTAGAGCTTAGCAAGGGCCATCTTTCTTCGAACATTTGAAATGGTTTCACAGAATCACAAAGAACTGTACCAAACAGGAAAAACGAATCCTTTGAGAACTTTCATTGAGAAACTTTCTTGAGAAGTTTCATTCCAATTCCAGAACATTGATTCTGTTTTGGAAAGGTTTACCTTGAGTCCTTATTTCTTGGAATAATTGACAGAAGATGTTTTTATTTTCAAACTTATTCTCATCCCAATTATGAAGATCTTTCTCTTAAAACAATTTTCAGCAAAATAGGTTTTTCAATCCCAGTAACTGGTATCGGTCTTTCCTGTATTGATGGGCGTTTTCTTCCTGACCTTTTATTTGAAGTTGTGTGGAACGTTAACTTCATTATGTCATTATTTTCTTAACTAACATTCTCGAGATTTACATATGAATGTCATGAATAGCGCAAGACACGTTCAGAAACGACTGTTAGCTGTAAGGAAATGCTTTCTAAAATCAATGGTTGAAAATGGCTTTCAGTGAGGTAATCTTCGAAGATTGTCGACTGGCGCTATAAAATACAAATAAATAAGTGTAGCAGATAACAGAAACCACATCACTTGAAGATTTCCAACAGAAATAACTAAACCGAATAGCGCGCGTAACTCGAAGAACAATAAAAAACAGAAAACAAAAAAAAAACAATGGCATAATCAAGAAGGTTACGTTCCCCCATCAGTACTGGAAATGAACTTGAAAAACCTATTTTTCTGAAAAATTGTTTTAAGAGAAAGATTTTATAAATTCCAACCGAAAGCAGAATAGCAAATGATTTCTTATAAGAAAACGCATAATATTACCATTACCATTACCATGTCTATCTATCTATCTATCTATCTATCTATCTATCTTATTCCTTTTCATATCTATCTATCTCAGTCCTTTTTCATGTCTATCTATCTATCTATCTATCTATCTCAGTCCTTTTTCATATCTATCTATCTATCTATCTATCTATCTATCTATCTAATACTCTTCATTTTCTATCTATCTATCTATCTATCTATCTATCTATCTATCTCAAAATTACTCTATTTCGAACCACTATAGTTTGTTAAGATGATATATAGCTACCGTCTTATCTAATTATCTATTTATTAATATCTTCATAGTACCTGTTTGTGAGAATGTTAACTGATTAAGCTTTTGTTATCATATATTATTCAAAATATAAGATACGCAGATGACACTGTATCGATGACGTACACAGAAATAAAGTTTAGGGACACGTGATCAAAGAAGCGGGAAGAACAAAAAAAAACTTTTAATAGAAAGATTTATAAATTTCAACCAAAAGTCTCACTTACTGCTCAGTCAATGAATTCAGTATGTTTCCTTATAAGGAAACGGATAATATTACTATTACCATTCCCTCCAGGCACCTTTCAATGTTGGTGAACCCTAAAACTACATCTCCTAAAGGAAGGTAAGAGCACCCTTAAATATGCCACCTTCTGGGTGAATACTTGTAGATTCAAATATAAACCCGACCAATCTTTACCTTTAGATTCAAGTATAAATCCGATCAATATTTTCCTATAACTTCAAGAATATACGCAATAAACATCTTCCTATAGACATAAGTGTAAACACAAACAGCGTTTACCCACAGACTCAAGTATAAACATGCCTAATGTTTATCTATGAACTCAAGTGCGAACACAAACAATGTCTACATATCGATAAAAGTATAAATACAAGCAATGTTTACCTATAAAAAAAGTTTAAATCCAGTCAATTTTTTCATAGAGATTCACGTATAAACACAATCAAACGTTATCTACACGCACAAGTGTAAACAGCTATATTTGCCTATATACATTAGTATAAGCACGATAAGTGTTTACTAACAGACTATATAATCAAGCCTTTAACCCGACCAATGACTAGCTATGGACTTAGTATTAACTCGACATATGTTTATTAGCAGGCTTAAATATAAACAGAACCAATGTCTACGAATAGAAACAAGTACAAAACTGACCGATGTTTGCCTTTGAATAAAGCATAATAACTACCAGTGTTTATTTGAACTTGTATAATAAAGTGTAAACTCGGTCAATGATTACCTGAAGATTCAAGTGTAGAGAACCAATAGAGGCAAACATAAAACTACTAGTGTTTACTTGGAGACTCAAGTATGAACACAGCTAAATTGTTTATCTTCGGCCTAAAACATAAACTGAACCAATGTTTAATTCCAGAGTTCTGTATAATCCCGACAATGTTCGCCTATAGATGTAGGTATAAGCACGTCCAATGTTTATCAACAGACTTAAATGTAAAACTGACCAATGTCTAAAAAAAAAAAAAAAAAAATGACTCAAGTACAAACCCAGTCTATAGACTCAAGTATGAACAGAGCCAAGACATTTGCACATAAAGGAATATGACGAACCCGCCTGGAATAGGAACACGGCTCTCCGATATCCATTTCTGGGCCGTTATTCATTACACCACCCGCACAACCAAGCTTACAACAACAGGTATTCTCAAGCGGTCACCCATCAATGTAATAACCATGCTCGATGTTATTTAGCTTCGGTGATCGTATGAGAACAGAATAAGCTTTTTAGTGTGACGTAAACTGCTAGCCTATCTTTTTTCTTTTCTTTTTTTTAAGCGTTTCACCCCAAGCAAGGCGGGAAGCCACTAGGACGCAAGGGGTTACAAAAGATTTGGAGTAAGATCAGATAGGTGTGATAGAGGAAAGAATGAGGAGAAGGATAGTGGATAGATCAAGGCAACTGGAGATGTCGATTGACATTACATTTGAATAGTTGGAGATTATAGCTCTCAAGGAAACTGGAATAGGAAAGGGAGTTCCACAGGCGAGAGGTGCGAGATATGAAGCTATTGGAGTAGAAGAGACAACTACATTTAATAGTTCCAACAGTGAAAGGGTGAGAGCGGGATGCCAGCCTCGCAGGGCGCTTGAATTCATGAAGTCTGGGAACCAGCGAATTCAGCTCCTCGGAGCAATTACCATGAAAGTATTTGTAAAAAAGACAGAGAGAGGTCAAAGCGCGTCTGTGAGAAAGCAACTGTAGACGAGATGCCAGAACAGGGCCAATTATATTGCATATCCGCCTCTGGATCTTATCAAGAACCCCAAGGCAAATAGAAGGGGCTCTAGACCATATATGGCCGCAATACTCCATGCAAAGGCGAATTGTTGATTTGTAGATCTGAAGGATCGATTCCTGGGAGAAAAATTTCCTGGCGCGGCATAGGGAGCCAACTTTTCTTGCGGTGGACGAAGCAATTGATTCAATGTATTTGTTCCATCTCAGGTCAGCAGTCAACGTGAGACCGAGCAGCTGCAGAGAGGTGCTATCGAGAAGTTCAGAGTCAGACATTATAATGGGGTGCAGGGAAGGATCTCTGTGGTGATTAATAGAGAGCAGTTTTTTTTTAGGCATTAACTGTCTATGTAACGCGTTCCTTCAGGACGTTGGCGAACATAGCACTCTACAACTTCATATCCTTTTTAGCTTTTAGCAATGTTTGTTTATTTACCATACCTCCTATTTCTTGTTCTCCCATCCACTTATACAAGTCGTCAGGTGAGTTACTCGCTGTTTCCCTCTCCCCCGTTTGCCTTCATCATGCCTAGAGTGTGTCAAATTTTCTAAGGCTTATTTCTTCGTTATATGTCCTAGAAATTTTAACTGTCTCTTTATAATGAAAATTATAAGTGTCCCTTTCATTTCCGTCTTCTTAAAACTTCCTCTTTTTACATCCTCCATCCATGGTATTCTGAGTATCCTTCTGTAGAACCATATCTTTTTTGGCCTCAAGCCTCCTTTTCATCTGGGAGGAAATTGTCCAGAATTCTCTGCCAAATCGGAGTATCGATATTAGATAGGAATTCAACGCTATTTGTGTTCTCGGTATCTTTCTGTAGAATCACGTCTATTGCTTCAAGTCTCCCCTTCATCTGTGTTGAAAATGTCCAGTATTAACTTCTGTATAAGAAGATTGATATTGCGTAGTTGTTTAGCATTATTTCCTTTGTTTCTATCGAAATTTTCTATTTCATAATACTTTGCTCAGATTTTGAAAGGCATCTTTTGCTATCACAATGCGATTTCGGTGTCACATTTTTCGTCCTCTTTTTTCCTTCCCAGAAATTTGAACTTCTGTACTTGTTTGATTTTGACACCTTCAATTCGTAACATGAATTCTGGTCTTTTTCTTTTGCTGTCTCCTTACTATTAGGGGTTAGTCCTTTCTTCTGACTTCCTTTTACTATCTTGTCTAGGAGTTCCTCCAGTCTCAACACGACGAGAGAATTCATCTCTATTTAGGGTTATGACATTTTGAATTTTTGTAAAATAATTTATTTCCCGTATCATAATTTGATGAACTTTTGTCCGAAAATAATGAAGTGTTTAAGTCATCCCCAACACGAAATTTCTAAAATCGTATGTAAGTATACTAGTAGTATGACTTACCTGGTACATATCAGAGGGTATCGCCCAGACAAGTCTCTGTCTCGGGAAACTGACTCGATTTTTACGTGGTTTATAGGGAATTTTTGCCCGAGCCGACGGGCTCAGATACCCGACTTTAAAACTCGGCCTTGTGCCACATTTTGCTGCGTGGGACAGTGTGTAAATAATTATACTAGTAGTATGACTTTTGTCGCCTTCTAGAATTTTCTGGAACATTCTAGAAATTTCTGGTGCCTTCTAGAAATTTCTGGAAATTAATGACAAGCATTTTGTGGGACTATATAAGCGCGTTGTCATTTACATAAGACGAATGAGTAAAGTGTGTTGTTTTTGTGATCAAATATTTTTTGTATTATTTCAGAGTATATAAGCTTTCTGACTGAGAAACGCTGATTGATTTGCTGAAAGATCTCCAAGTATTCATTTTTAACCATGATGCATCATAAAAAAGTGCTTCTACCACTGAAAGAAACAAGACGATCTGAATGAAGAATCTCATTCCAAGATTTCAAGTATAACATAAGAAAAGAAGAATTGTTCCACTAGAAGAACAATCATTGGAAAACAAAAGTAGGATACCCCTCAAAATTCAAATTGTAGGTCACTATCTCTTCCTTGGAGCACTCAGCAAAGGAACGAACGAATGTATAATGGAAATTGCTAAAGAAGTAACAAGTTTATGGGAAAATAAATTAAATTTCCCATATTTTATTGAGTCAAAGAAAACATGGATCAAGCGCTGAACACCTACGACAAATGTGGGAAAAAGGAATGTGATTCATTGAATGATATTTTTGACAACACCAAAGGAAATTTTGAATGACTGCGTATTGATGACAGACGTTTATATCATCTTCAAATTGAAAGCAAAAGACATGCTGGATATACAACTGAAAAGACGATGAGTTCCAACACTATTCATCCATCTAAAAGAAAAGTGACCTTGGAGCGAACTTCAACAAGTGTAGCAACAACAACAACAACAGCTTCATCTTCCGAATCAGAGTCTGAATCAGTGACCCAATTAAAAACAAAATGGCATCCAAATTAGCAACACCTTCAAACTTATCAACTGGCAAAGCAGCAAATGTTTGTCAGTAGTTATTTCAAAGAGGGATTGACGTTGAAACACATTCCCAATCCGGTATTTATAGACCCACTATTAAAGAATCTGTTAAACCTAAAGAAAAAAATGAAATAAACGCTACACTTAGAGAATTAGTCATTGCATTTTGATGGCAAACGAATTGATGAACAAGAATATGAAGTGCTTGTTTTGAAGAATGAAAGAAGAGAAGTTAAGTTAGAAGCATTATATCTACCAAATGGAAAAGTGGATAGTGTTGCCAAAGGTATAACAGCCGTTCTGGATTAATACAATTTATGGAAGAGCATAAAGATGATTGTTACGGACACTACGAATATGAACTCTGGAAGCAGGAACGGGATTGTCCTTCAGTTGCGAAGACTATTTCCTCAAAAGAAAATGAAATGATTCCAATTCTTTCGTTGTCAACATCATGTTCTTGACGAAGTGCTTTGCGTTGTACTGGATGGCGAACTTGGAGTAAACAACACATCGGCCAATATCTAATATCCCTTTATCCGTGAACTTGCTCAGGAAGAGGTTCAGGAATGGTAAAGAAATTATTGAAAAAACAGGATGGCGGGATGATATGAAATTTCTATTTCGTTTAACTCGAGTTTTCTACTTTGGAAGATTTCTTAAAGTGAAGTTTAAGAGAATATCTAACTTCAGTCATGCAAGATTAAATTCTAGAGTAATACTAGCTCTTTTGGCATTTATTCTTCTACCAGAGAAAAGAGACTCACGACACAAAATTTGTAGATTCCTCTCTTACAGATGTCTGGGCCATTGGTTTACTGACAAAATATATAATGTAGATGATTATCAGAAGCTATATAGCAGCTTGCAGTCTCATAAAAACGCATTAAAGTCTGGGGAAAATATTTGGAATCAAGAACCAACGATAACAAATCAATGTGCAAAACGGGCAATAAAGTGCTTTCAAGATTTTTATGACGTTTGTAAAAAGGAGAATGTGCAGGTCATATTTATTTTGTCTAACAGAACACAATAATTGTAAATTAGGCTATAATTATGCTAGATATTTCACATTCTTTTTCTTTATATAGCCGGTCCTACTTGTAGATGTACGTCCTTAATTGTATATGCAAGTGTGTAATTTTTGATTATTTGTAAGGTTATATGTTATGCTTTAGCTATAAACTGTTAGATGAGTTTAAATACGTAAGTATTATCCAATTATATTATTAGCAAATTGAAAAAAAGAAAAAGCTACTGAAATAGTCCGATTTTTTAACCTTATTGCGTATTTGGTAAAATCGAATTTTCCGTTTGGGGGTGACCTTTTACAAGAAATAAAACAAATTAATACCTATACTATTTCTACATTTTGGATATATGTGCCATCAGCTGACCAGTGTATAATATCTATCTATCTATCTATCTATCTATCTATCTATCTAATACTGTTCATTTTCTATCTATCTATCTAATACTGTTCATTTTCTATCTATCTATCTATCTATCTATCTATCTATCTATCTATCTATCTATCTATCTATCTATTCATATCTATCTATCCCTCCCTGTCTGTTCATATCTATCTATCTATCTATCTATCTATCTATCATAGTCTCTTCATTATCTATCTATCAAAATCTCTTCATTATCTATCATAATCACTTCATCTATCTATCTATCTATCTATCTATCTATCTATCTATCTCTCTCTCTCTCTCTCTATATATATATATATATATATATATATATATATATATATATATATATATAAACCTTCCCAAAACAGAGACAATGATCTGGGAATGAAATGAAATGAAAGCGCTGATGCCACCTGCCCTAAATCCATCATAAAAATTCCGCAAGTGGAATAAATAAATACTAACCACTTCAAATAACTCGGTGTATGGATCAGTTATAATAAATTTATCATAGGCTATACTAGGAGTAGTTTCACTCAATACTGCAAATTGCCACAAAGCCACGACTTTTAACGATCGAGGCTTTCATGTGTATATCATGCATGGCACAAAACTGCCAGCTGTATAAAATGGTTCTATAAAATAAATGGTTCAAAATGGCATTTAAGCGAGGGAAACCTGTAGAACTTGGCGAAGACCATCTTTTGTCGAAAATTGTCACCTGGCTCTATAAAATAAAAATAAAGAACACATAACATATCACTTGAAGACTTTCACCAGCAACAACAAATAAAATGGATAACAGATGCATCTTGGAGAAAAAAATAACAGCTACTGGAACTCAGAAAACTATGTTCCTGATTTTTTTTAATGGAAAGATTATATAAATTTCAACCAATACTGTTTGCTCTGTCAACGAATACCAAATATTTCCTAAAAAACAAAGGATTAATATTTCTATAACCATTACCATATCTATCTATCTATCTATCTATCTATCTATCTATCTATCTATCTATCTATCTATCTCCAAAAAGTTCATATCTATCTATCTATCTATCTATCTATCTATCTCCAAAAAGTTCATATCTATCTATCTATCTATCTATCTATCTATCTATCTATCTATCTATCTATCTATCTCCAAAAAGTTAATATCTATCTATCTATCTATCTATCTATCTATCTATCTATCTATCTATCTCAAAATTATGGAATAAATACATTGAATCAATTGCCTCGTCCACTGCAAGGAAAGTTGGCTCCCTGAGCCGCGCCAGGAAGTTTTTTCTCCCCGGAGTCGATCCTCCAGATCTACAAATCAACAATTCGCCCTTGCATGGAGTATTGCTGCCATATATGGTCTGGTGCCCCTTCTGTTTGCCTCGGGGTTCTTGATAGGCTCCAGAGGCGGATATGCAATGTAGTTGGCCCTGCCCTGGCGTCTCGTCTACAGTCACTTTCTCACAGACGCGCCGTCGCCTCCCTCTGTCTATTCTACAAATACTTTCATGGAAATTGCTCCGAGGAGCTGCATTCGCTGGTTCCCAGACGTCATGAGTTCCAGCGCCTTACGAGGCTGGCATCCCGCTCTCACCCCTTCACTGTCGAAACTCCTAAATGTAGCCGTCTCTTCTACTCTAATAGCTTCATGTCTCGCACCTCTCACCTGTGGAACTTCCCTTCCCTTTTCCTGTTTCCCTGTGAGCTATAATCTCCAGCTGTTCAAGTGTAATGTCAATCGACATCTCCAGTTGCCTTGATCTATCCACTACCCTCATCCTTTCTTCTATCACTCCTATCTGATCTTGCTCTAAATTTTCTGTAACCCCTTGCGTCCTAGTGGCTTCCCAGCTTGCTTGGGGTGAAATGCTTAAAAAAAAATTTCAAGCCACTGTAGTTTTTTTTAGAAGTTATGTAGCTTTCGCCTTATTTAAATATCTATTTATCAATATTTTTAGTACTTTGTGAAAATGTTAATTGATTAAAGTTTATTATCCCAAATTATTGGATTGCATAATCTTAACAACAACAAAAAAGATACGCAGATAAACGCTGTTGATGGCAGATATAAAAATACAAATATGGGAACAAGTAGTTAAGATCGTAAAAGGAGTCGGGGAGAACAAACTAACTATACATTGTTCAGAGACAGAACGAAACTCGTTAAGTTAACCAGATAGGCGAATACGAGACTTCAGAATCAAACCAATAAAAAAGGTTTAACAATCTGGGTACTATTTTAACAGATGACAGAAAACGTGACATTGAAATATCAAGAAAAACTTTACAAAAGCCGAACAATGTATCAAGAGACAAAAAAATATATATATATATATATATATATATATATATATATATATATATATATATATATATATATCAGATGAACTGCTATATAATATAAATCTTCGTATCTGACATTGAATGCTGACAATCTCCGGAGGATGGAGAGAATTGAGCCAACAAAGATATAGTTCTACTTACTGCCTATGTATAAACAGTGCGAACATAGGAATCATCACTGTATGGTGACTGTCAGTTTCACGCTTCGATACGTTCTTTAGACCAAGACCTTGTGGGGAAAAAAAGTGACTGGTCACGTTCAATACCTCGAGAAGAGGGTGGGAAGAGGAAAGGAACACATGAAAAGAGAACTAACTTACAGCGTTCGATATGGGTTACCTCATCACATTGGCGTAATTTTTCCTAAGGAAAATTCAAAGAAAAATAAAATTGCCGATCAGGACCCAGAGAAATGGCATCTAAATTTAACTTATGTTATAAAAACGGATTACATAGGTATTTCACTTTAAAGAATACTACTGCACTTGAAGGAACGTGAGTGTAATTCCCTAATGTGTTGTTTCAATCATTTCTAAATCTGACACGTTAATCTCGTAGGCTATTACTACTGTCATGAGTTCAGTCTTTACTGGGTGACCTACACTTCTGGCCTTGTGCCAGATTTAGTTAAGCTTAGATAATATCTATCGAGTGTCTATCGTTGGGGATTCATAGCTGAGTATATGCCACGAGCGCCATTGGTCGATGTTGGAAGCAAGGTAAAAAGCGAGGATATTGAACGATGATTTACAAGTCTGGCGCAACATATTCTATCCTATTACTCTCTCTATTTGGTATTGTGCCGTCTAAACATAATAAGAAAATCAAACTAGTGACGTCCCATCATCATTGGACGGACTCTGAATCTTCGTCTAGCGCAATGAACGAGTGTTCTCTCGGGGAAGCTCTGTACGTTAAGCGCCTCTTGGGAATTAAGCACAAAAACCTCGCTAAAGCTGCCAGAAAAATGGTCGGTTCCCAGTACCGCTCTAATAAGTACCTGACTCCGCATGCTATCCTCTACCTTTACAAGAGCCAGATCAGGCTGAAAATGAAGTAATGCTACCATATATGGACAGGAGCTGCCCAGTCTTCACTTTCCAGTGACGTTAGAGTTCTAAGCGTCCCTGCGTCCTTGTGAGTGATGGATTATTTTCATCCTACAACATCTCTTCTACAGACGAAACGTTGTAAGCCCCTCTCCCTTGGAAATAGCGATAGAAATATCGTTATTTCCATAGAAAATGTACAGACAGACTACATTCCTTAATTCCATTAGTTCTAACCTTTACGGCCAAGACCCGCCATGCAACGCAGATTGTAGCGAACCGCCTTTATTCACTTTATTCACTCAAGCAGCTTCTCCCCACGATACTTTGTATTGTAGAATCGACTCCCAAGATGATGTTTCCACGATCACGCCAATCTTAAACTACAGCTGTATATAGCCCGCTTTCTAAGATCAATGGTTAAAAAAGGGCTTTGAATAAATGAAGTCTGAGGGTTTTGGCAAAGAACATCGTTCTTCGAACCTTGTAGATTTTCGATACAGAATCACAAAGGAAGGACTGAAGAGAACATCGATT
>OZ010578.1:31952155-32029655 GCA_963932145.1 Acanthosepion lycidas | reverse complement strand
TTAGAAAAATCAAAGAATGAGGCGACCGGTCATAATCCGTAAATCTGTTAAAGGGACCATCGTCATTCGAAGGAATCTCTCCTCAAGTCGAACAAAGGTTACAGTCAAAGAATCAACGAAACTGGAAAGTGTGAATAATACATACCTTTAGTGGTCATTGGTTAGTGTGTCCGTCTCTGAAGACGCTTAGTGATTATTGTCCGTGGTACCGAAGATGTTGAATGAGTGAGTGGTCAGTAACCCTACATCTGGTAGCTGGATGGACTCACGTTGGCTCGTCACTGTCTATCCTTTGGCACTTTGACTGCTTGCGAAAATCTTTTTTTTTTTCTTTGCGCGTTCCGTGAAATAATCCTCACCTTGTTGTTATAATATTTTAGTTTTGACCATCTCTCACATCTCTCACTCTCTTTTGAGACATTTCTCACTTTCTCTATATTTATCTCCTTTTCTCTCTCTCTCTCTCTCTTTCTCTATCTCTCTCTTTCTCTATCTCTCTATTTTTTAAATTTTTTTAAAGGAGTTGTCGATAGTGGTTATTTTTTTCTTTTTTTCTCTTCTTTTTTATCTTTCCTTTTTATATTTCTTTCGTTTTTTTTTTTACTTTTTCTACAAAAGAAAAATGTTGTATACTTTCTTAATATAAATAAAGGTTAAGAATTTTTTTTAAAATTATTTATCTCTGCTAAATTTAATTCTCGAAATCACAGTTTGTTCGCGATTTTTTGTGAACAACCGACTCAAAAACCTGTAAATTCCTTTAAAAAATTTCCTTTTTTTTTCTTTCTTTTGAATTATTTTATTTTATTTGTTTATTGTATTTTTTTCTCCATCCAACCGTGCGACTAGTGGAATGGAAGGACATGACGGGTGGGTGCCGTTAAACAGATTACTCTCGTCAGGGTGACAACGTAGGGTACCTGTCACATCTGTTGACATAACGATACAGGTTGCAAAGGAAGGAAAGAGATTGGGCGGATGACAATAATGTCGATCTCTCGATCTCCCTATTTTTTTTCACTCACTCACTCATTCTCTCTCTCTCTCTCTCTCTCTCTCTCTCTTCTCTCGGCTCCCAGTAGCGGTCGAAGCAGCTCGGACTAACACCGTTGTAGTCACAGTTGATGGTTAACATGAACAGCATTGGTAGAAGAAATAGTTGTAAAAATAATTGGTTTTAGCGATGGCACGACTGCAATTACTATTACTGCAGAGTAATCGAGAACAATAAAGCTAAACAGATGTTATGTGAATGAACGTTGTAGTAGGAGCTAAAATAGTTATAACTCTCTGCATCTCGGTAGCTGAAGTATTAGTTGTAATAATAATATAGTAGTAATAGTAGTAGTAGTAAAATATTAAGACTGATAGTAGTAATAATAGTAGTAGTAGTAGTATTCGCAACACGCCTTTCTGAGCGATTGGACATCGGTGTCGTAATAGTTGTATACCTCCAATGACAATAATAGCAGAAAATAATTATTTTAATTATGAATGTCCGACTGGAACTGTCAGCGACAGTGTTGTTTTCCCCCTTGTAAAATGTGTAAACACTTAGTTGTTTATTTAAACAAATATTAAGTTTATCGATACCAAGTTCGATACCAAAAAGTGGGGTCCATGCATAACCACTAATACATCAGATTTCAGAATACAAAGTGGACGAAGACACAGAGGAATTAATTCCTTATTATTATTATTATTATTATTATTATTATTGTTATTATTATTATATAATCAATTCACCCGAAGCAAGGCGATAATACCAATAAGAGGCAACGGGCTACTGAGACTGAAAAACTTCAGAAGGAACCCTAAACCCAGTCATAAACAGGAAACAACGGATAAACTTCTACCCCTGTTCAAAATAATGGGGAAGAGTGTGAACCGGGATAAGGATATATACATTTTTTATATATAAGAACATTTTTTATATATAAGAATACAATAAGAACAATGGGGGAAACATGTATAACGAAGTTGAAAAAAGTTTTCGTGTAAAGACTTCATCCGACTAAATTTGTTACGTTGGTGCGATTACGCATGCGCATGAACTAGGGCTGATGTGAATTTTAAATTTAATTATATATATATATATATATATATATATATATATATAATAAGTAAGAGCTAGGACGCAAATTTACTGTGGACGACCTTGTAATCAAGGCACTATCTAAACATCTTTGTCCAAGTCCCTTGTTTTCTCCTTTGATCAGAGTAGCATTTTTTATATCAAAATTGTGGTCAGGTTCGTTACGTAAGCAACTAATGCATTTAATGTATTACTTTGTAAAATATCCCTTTTGTGTTCATATAATCTTTGATTTAGATTCTTTGAGTTTTCTTCTATGTATTTTGAGGTACTTATTACAAGCGATAGAACAAATTCCGTCTTCAAGTTTTAGCTTATTGTTTTGCTTAACATTGACTACGTCTTTTATTTTTTAGATGTATTTGTAACAAATGTAACAAATTTTGTGTTGAATTTAGATAAGTTCTTTTCAATTGCAGTTGTGATAGAGTTAGTTGGTAGGATAATATAATTTTTGAATCATTGGGATTGCCATGTGGTGCCGGTTATCCATTTTGGAATATTTTATGAGACTTTTGTTTCGCATCGAATATAAAATAATTAGGGTACTGAGGAAGCTTGAAAGTATTTTCTTTGTATTTCTTCTCTCCTTGTAAATATTGAGAGCTGCAAATTTGTTTCAAGCTTCTAAAATCCAAAAATTCCCAGTTTGCCCTCGTTCGTCGTGCGCATGTGTAGTCGCACCAACGTAAGAATTTCAGCGCGATGAAATCCTAAAGGACGAAACGCGTCGGATGAAAACTTTTTCAACTTTGTCATATATATATATATATGATGGCTCTTGAGACGAGTATGACAAATTTTCCATCTACCCGAGTCTGGGAATTGAATTCAGAGCTTTGCTTCTTCTAGACCGGTTGCCAACCAAGGCTGAATAGACTAGTCACCCCTGCTAGGCGTACTATGCGCGTATGTGTTCCCCTCCTAATTTTTAGCGGAGTAAATTCTGTGACCAGTGATGGGATTCAGGAAGCTTGGAATGGTTTAAACCATTTACCAGAAAGATTTCAGAAATATTGTTCATTGATTTATAACCACCGAACAAAATTTAATGATGCAAAAACGAGAAAGCCAGTTCTTTAAAAAAATGGACTCCCACCTCTGTTAATGACCACTTTAAAATAATGCGTATTATGCTTAGATATAAGCCAATAAACAACATCCGTGAATTTGGGCAGTTTTAGTAAATGGTTTGCATAAACTGTTCAACGGCCCCTAGATCCCATCACTCACCGTAACTTTTATGAATTGGGGGTGAGGAGAAACAAAGCATTAAATTATTTAAATCTTCAGAGACAGCCTGAAAAAGTGATTGAACAATTATAAAATGTCCATCTATGATGCTTTAGAGGCGAGGTGATAATGAAATTGAATATAAAATCAACCAGTTAAATGACAAATTACATTTATTTGTATTGATCCTATATACGTAAAACATTTTATATAGATCTACCTATAAAAAAAGATTATTCGAAATTCTAACGTGTAAACAATTTCAAATTTCAAATTTGAAAATTATGATTATAGTTTGTTCCGAGAACTACAAATGTGTGATCTGATCTTGGATGCGTAGGTGGTGTGGTGGATAAAGACTTGGGAGTGTCTAGTTCTAATTCCAATCGAGTTCGTTAGAATTACATACGCGCAAATTCTCTTGGAAAATGTACGAATCCGTCTCATCTCCCCAGTTATGGGTTAAATAGCTGGACAGACTGGTTCATAAAGCCTTGGTTGGCAACTAGTCTACCGCAGAATGTAACGGTAGCTTAATGCGGGAATTCTTTTAAGACAATCATGAATCGAAAATAGACATGATCACTCAAGGGTAAATCACGCACGGCATCTAAGAAATGAAGGAAGCCCAAACAAACGTTTTGAGTCGAAACTTTGGAGTCGGTTATTCAGATTCATTGAATTTTTCATTATTAAATATCTACCGGATGGGGCAGAAATATTTACCCATTATTTAAAAATAAATTGAATAAAATACTTATTCGAAAAATAGGTCCCAATTTATATAAATTTCCTAACATTCTTTCTTTTATTGTTTAGAGTTTAATAAAATATGGCTGATTAAATACAACCTGGTCAAATTGTCGCATTGAAAATGGCTAACGTCAGGAGGAAATAAAGCAGCAGAATATTTGCAGAAAAAAAGACTTCTTTTTAATGAAGAACAAACAGCCTCACCAAATCAAATTCCAGGAAGAAAACGTTAAGTTTGTACCAGGAAGGTCATTAAAGCCGTCAAGAAGTGGGCGAACAGAAATCCACGAAAAAGCATAAGGAAGATGGCAAAAGAGCTGGGTATTTAGGATAGGTCGTTATGGAGGATTGTGAGAAAATTTAGGGCTAAAACCAAACAAGATTCAAAGATGACAGCTGCATGCAAAAAAAAACAAAAAAAAACAAAAAAAAAAAAAACGGCTTAGCAGAAGGTTTGGTTTGTTTTACGGTATATCAACCTGAATGGGTTATTTAATGCCGGCAAGATTTTTATTGCTGGTAATATATTTAAAAAAAATGTATTGCTGCTAATATTTTCTTCCAAAAATGTATTGCTGGGATTAAAACCTATTTTTATACTTTCATAGTGTTTTGACCCCAGTTCAGGGGTTCATTATTTGCCCATAACTATAACCTTAACAGGTGATACCACCATGTGTCAGGGTGGGTTGTGAATACCAGCAATTAAGAGGTGGTTGGACGCTTCTCAAAACCTCCTGATCAGAGGCCTTGCTGTTGGATGTAGTTTATTGTCTTACCCAGGAGGCGTATGTAGTTTATCGTCTTACCCAGGACGACTTCGCAGAAGGAAGGAAATGTTGAAAGAGATGCAGCGTGCTGCAGACAAAATCTTCGTTTGGTCGGTCGATACGTTTTTCACTGTGGTCAACTACGAAAACGATAGGGTTGACACTACTTTACCAGGAAACATTTCCAAAGGTGTCAGAATACATTTAAAGCGATAGAAAACAACTGATGCTATGGTTTGGGCTGATGTTTCGAAATCGACCCTGGTGTTTTTTGAAGAAGGAGTGAAGGTAAATAATAAAGATTACCAGTAAACGTTGGAGATATATGTGTTATCCTGGTTGCCACGGATTTTGGGACAAGTCAAATTAGCCTCAATAAAACCCTGACATTAATACTATGAACTTTGCGATGTGGCTCATATTGGAGATCGAAGTTTCACGGATCTCATACTCAAGTGTGTCAAACCTGAAAGAATCTCTTTTGACGTCTTGGTACAGTTTGATCGAAGAGGAGGTGAAAAAGTCATGCACTTCAGTAGAGAAAAGATTGAACTATGGCGAAAGTAAATGGTGTCCATTTTGAATTGTACATATATGTAAAGTATTATCAATGCATATAAAAATCAACCAGTAACATTTCCTTAATTATAAATGATATAATAAATAATGGGTAAATGTATATGTTTATAATACGATTTTAGTTATCTGAGTTTTGTAGGAACTTTGTCTCCAGTCCATCATTGAGGCAACTGAATTGCCGGGGTTTTCAGAATTTATGTCTCCAGTTCGCCTTTGAATTGACAAACATAAAATTTTATCAATGATTTTAGACAGTCATAAAAATAGTGTTTTGAAGATTTGACCGCTCATATGACTTTGGGTGGTCTCAAAACCTCCGAAACACAAGTGGGTGGATAGGGGGATGCTCCCCCAACCATTATCTATATAAGCAGCGAGAACGGGTCCAGCAAGCAGTGAGGAACCAGCAGTGACCGAAGTGACAGGCAGTGAATGTAAGGTTCCTTTTCCGTGGCCGGAAGTTAGATAGCAGTTCAGTTCTCGAAGCTGAAGAACTCGTATTGTCGTTAACTCCTAACCAGTGTTATTTTTTGTTGAATCCTATTAGATTGGTGCAAAAATAATGACGTAATGATGTCGTTTGTTGACGTTAAAAAATACGTCAAAAAACGACATTATTACGTCATTATTTTTGAACCAACCTAATATCACGGAAAAGAAAACAAACCTGTGAGGATAGCGAGTTGGATGTATATGCAGCTACAATCAACCTTGGATCTCACCACATGCAGAGAACGACGAGCGGAGAATTTCGTTACGAAATCGTCACATATGCCACCTATGGTATCTATCTATCTATCTATCTATCTATCTATCTATCTATCTATCTATCTATCTATCTCAATCTGTTCATATCTATCTGTCTATCTATCTAGCGTGTCAACTTATTAACTCAATTCCCCTATTTTTTATGGAGCGGTTGGCTATTGTTAAGTGTAATTGCCAGAAATACCCAACTAACAGAATTGACAAAGATTCCAATAGACAATAAGAAAAGAAGGAGAAGAACAGGGCAAATAAGAAAGAGAAAAATAGGGAGAACAACAGTAATATTGCAAAAAATTCACAAAGTAAGAATGGTGTTAATGGATACAGACAAATGATTGTAGTGTTCGTATTCGAGAAATGTTCTCACCGTCAGGTATCTAGCCTGCAACCCCCTGGTGTATATTATATGCTTGTACAAGTATAAACTTTGACTAACAACGATAGTGCATCTTTTTGCTCTATCTTTTTCTTATATATATATATATATATATATATATATATATATATATATATATATATATATATATATACGAGCGTCATTCAATAAATAAGGTGAATTTTTCAGTAGAAGGACTTCTAATACAGATAGAAGCTTACTTTTTTTTTTTTTACTTCTTTTTCACATGGATTTAATTTCTTTTGCAGATTAAAAAAAAATTTTGAGAGTTTTGGCGATTAACAAAGATGGCCGACCAAGAAGCATGCTTCAGGATTGAACAGCGGTCAGTTATCAAGTTCTTGGTTGCTGAAGGGTGCAAACCAGTTGAAATTTATAGGAGAATGTCAACTGTGTATGGTGCCACATTTTTCAGCCAAAAGAATGCCTATAAATGGGCTAAATTGTTTAAAGAAGGACGGAGCAGTGTTGAGGATGAAGACAGGCCTGGGAGGCCTACAGAAGTGAGGTCTCCTGAGGTGATCGAATCAGTCAATGACCTCATTCAGCCTGACAAGAACTACTGTGAACTGCTGAGGCAGGTCAAGAAAGACATAAAGAACAAACGCAGGGGTCATCAGTCAGAAGGAGTCATCTTGCATCATAACAACGAAAGGCCTCACACAGCAGCCCAAACGGTGCAGACCATCAACGAGCTGGGCTGGGAACTGCTCCCTCATCCCGCTTACAGCCCAGACTTTGCCCCTTCAGACTTTCACCTGTTTGATCTCTTGAAAGCGTTCACGAGAGGCACGAAATTTAAAAGTGACGATGAAGTCAAAAGTGTTGTTAGCGACTGGCTGAGACATCAGTCCAAAGATTTTTACGCTGAGGGAATACGGAAGCTTGTGCACAGATAGGAAAAGTGTGTGATAGTGCTGGGAGACTACGTTAAAAAATAAAAAAAGTAAGCTTCTATCTCTATTAGAAGTCCTTATACCGAAAAATTCACCTTATTTATTGAATGACCCTCGTATATATATATATATATATATATATATATATATATATATATATATATATATATATATATTTAAGTAATTCATTCAGTTTAGAAAAAACCTCAAAAGAATGCACAAATCGCTGGACGGTCGTTTCGTCCTATATTTGGGACTCATCAGTAGAGCGTATCCTCTACCGAGAATTGAAACCCTACGTTATCATGCAAACGTCATACCAAATGTTCCAACGGAACAGTTGATATGACGAAGATGTATCAAATCAGATTCGTTATAGCGCTGCTCACTCACATATTCCGTGGTGGAACTCATCCGAGTTCCTTTACCCATAGGACTGTGCTCCTCACGAGCCACGACTACTATCCCCAAGCCGCTCCATCCAGAGCATTAGAAGCCGGTTCAATATATATATATATATATATATATATATATATATATATAGATAGATAGATAGATAGATAGATAGATAGATGTGTGTGTATGTGTGTATGATAAAATATAGTTTAAAGGTTTGTTATATGTATGGATTAAAGCGTTCGATATCAGAGAGAGAGAGAGAGAGAGAGAGAGAGAGAGCGAGAGAGTGAGAGAGAGAGAGCGATATGTAAATATAAGAATGGACATTGATGTCAACATCTATCCGTGACTCTCTGTTTCATGCTTAAACACAATCATCAGGCCATATGCGTTGTGTTTTTGCTCGACTATTTATATATACTGGTCTGTGATGCATTATGGGTAGCATATTGTATTATTCAAACAATTATTCTAATGGCGATAATGGTTATGCTTCGAATTATTCTAGGAGGGGAAATAATTTTGATTCCTGATAATGGTTTTGACTATAGTTAGTTTATTGTCATTTATGCGTAAATACCTTTGGGAAAAGTATTAATCCATCCCTTATCTCTCCATCTATGTGTTAAATAGGCAGACGGAAAAATAAAAACAATAAAAAATAATTAATTAATTATATGAAATAAAATAAATAAAGCGATTTTTTTGTGATCTCGTTCCCAATAGCTGTTACACATGACGTCACACACGTCTTTTTCAAACGTCCATTTCCCCAAAGAAAACTATCCGATGTCTCCATGTCGGTTTTTGATAATCACAGCGAAAGTCAAATGTACTTGAACAAGAATAAGAAAATATTAACTTCGATCAATTTATTTACAACTTCGACCACCTTAAACAACTTGAAAAAATATAAAAAATTAAGCAGACTTTGTTTTTTTTTTTGATCAAATTTATTTGTATGGATGAATATTGCTGCCCAGATATACCTTATATATATATATATATATATATATATATATATATATATATATATATATATATATAAGCAAGATATATGAAACCCTTTTAGAGTTATTTTGGACATATAAAATTCCTTTTTTCTGTCTGTGTTGAAGAGAATTTAACAGATTTGAAAGAGAGAAATTCGTAGCAGCAAGATTCTAAATGGTACAACTTCATAACACTGAGAGGATGACAGATGCTACAGAAAACAAATATTAAAGAATAGGAAGAAAATTAGCCATGAAATCGAAAAATGTCAAGAACACTCTTCTATATCGTTGGATGGCGGCAGAAGCTTTTCATTCCTGTGTCAGTTTCAGAAATTCTTTTTATACCTCAAAATATGGAAGAGCGTAAAGTTTTCAGCAGAAAGACTCATTTCTTTCAAACAATGTTTCACCCGCTTGTTTCTGAAATATTGTCTTAAAACATTCGGTGAAAAGCATCACCCTATTTTCGAGTGCCAAATATTTGGAGAGAGCACACTTTAGTTAACTGTATTTCACGTTTAATTAACTGTGGAAAGTCATAAAACTCTACTGAGAAACATTTCTATTCTGCGTTATGGATTGTTTCCCACATTCCAATAATTATGTTCTGATGGCGTGCCGTCGTAGAAACCAGTTAAAAATTGTAGAAAAAAAAATCAATAGATTTGAGCAGTGCAACTAAGATTTCTCTGCGAAAGTAGGATCACAGAGACATCACTTCAGTTCTGTGCAAAAATAGGATCACACGAATGTCAAATCCAAATTTCCACATTAGCATTTATTGACCAATCAGCGATGCTGTTTCAGGCGCAGCTGCTAAATTTGATAAATCTATCTTTTAACTTCCTGTGATCCCGTTTTTTTTCTATAAATAGCTTAACCTATATTAATAAACTTGTCTTCAGTATACCTCAACCAGGATGTAAATAATACTGATTTCTTAATTTTCGTCTCCTCAAAAAACTTATAGAGCGCTAAAGTTCCTTTTGTAAATTATTACTTACATTAAAAATGGTTACGTGCTTTTTTTCTGAAACAAGTTTGCACGGTTTATATTACGAAAACATCGAGCGACATATAAATTAAATCACAAATTATTTCGGGTTTAATTGTTTATTTAGCTGATTGCCTGACGACTTGCCTGCTGATACAATACATTACGCACACATGGCATAACGTAGATTTTGGCTTTTCGTGTAACAACCATATGCATACCTTTCACTCTATACTAAAACAATTCATTTTTTCTTTTGTGTTGTAAAAAAACAAAGCATTTCCGTATGAATTTTACTAGAGAGAAACTTTATAACTTATTTCTTTCAGCTTAAAAGAAAATAAACATTATTTTCCACTCATTAATACAATTACTTGAATTTGTAGAGCTGTTTTTAAAGATTTTTTTTCGCCTTTCACACAACTTACCACTCTACATGGCTATATCACGTTGAAAAACCGGCTCCCGTACAATCACCAAAGTTGAGCAACGAATTTCGACCACAGACGGAATTTCAGATTAAAGAAAACGGACGAAAAGCTCGCTTTTTAAGCATTTTTCATTTTTCCATCATATTTGCTGTTAGTCCGATATATTGATTTATATATCATTTTGACCCCTCTCTCTCTCTCTTTTTCTCTCTCTCTCTCTCTATATATATATATATTTATATATATGTGTGTGTGTGTGTGTTTAGTGGACTCTCCCGTCGTTGATGGAAGCGAGTTGTTGACCTTCCCCTACCGGGGTATCTTTTTGCGACGTATGAGGGTCAGGAATCTCAGTTCCTAGGAACCGACAGCCAGACAACCTGCACATATGATTTGATTATAGTTGTGAAGGTTTTGTGCAGAACCAACCAAACTTTTACATATATATATATATATATATATATATATATATATATATATATATGTGTGTGTGTGTGTGTGTGTGTGTGTGTGTGTGTCTGTGCTAAAAAAGCGTTTACTTGTTTCACATATTATCCGGTGTCATCAGAAAAATAATAATAAACATTCTTTTTTCTGATGACGCCGGGTGATAGATGAAACATTCAAAATCTTTTTTTTTAAATTGTCTCATCTGCCTATGATTCATATATGTATATATATATATATATATATATATATATATATATATATATATATATATATATATATATATATATATATAATTATTTATTTAAAAAAAAAATTTATAACATAAATATGTTATAAAATCATTACAAAAATAGCCATTTTGTTTCAACACCCTCGGTGTCTTATCAAGTGATGACGTTGAATGTAAAATAAATGGTTTTAAAAGTTTCAAATTAATTAACAATCCTTCGCAAGGGGAAAACGTTGTTACAAAGGCTAGATGGACCAATCAAAACACAAGTGTAGGAAAATTCAAAAAGCTTGATAACGAAGTCATGTTATAATATCTATTCAGATGTTTAAAATATGGATAGTATTAAAAAAGAATTTATTCCAACGAATAATTACTAAATTATATGATAAAATTTCTGCTCTACTTTGTATTGAGCACTCTTTTAAGAATAGTAATTGTTGGTTATTGGAATTCATTCCATATACACCAATCATATACTTGGATATTAGCTCCTATTACTGTCGAGCACTTTCTATTCTATTCTTATACTATGGATAGAATCAATTTCGGAGTATCACTTAAGAACATTCCCACCATGAACAAAAGGAATTATTTCGTCCATCTAACACAGCAAACGGAAAACCTTATCAGAAGAATGAGATGGAAAGCTTACTTCTTTCTTCTAAACAAAAAACCATTGTGTGAACGCGAAATTTATGGTTTTAAAAGCCTCAAAACTGCACCAATTATTAAGCAATTGTCTGCTTTTGAAAATGAACTATTGGATATCATCAAGGGATTAACCTTCTATAAATACAAAAATGCCTTCCAAAAAAATCTTGATAGTATCGTCAAAGACATTAATAAATCTGGTGATATATATGTAAAATCCGATAAAACGGATAATTTTTATAAGTTATCTCCTAAGGACTATGATACTTTGGTTAGGGATAGTCTAACCAGAAACTACAAAAAAAATGATACAAATAACTTCAACCAAATAGATAGCATTAACAGTATCAGTAAATCAATTACTGATAAACTATAGATTAGTGATCGGGTCGGCAAACTACAAACTAAGGAAGCCTATGTATTGTTAAAAGACCATAAACCCGAATTCAAAACTAAGCCATCTACTAGGCTTATAAACCCTACTAGACCGGAAATTGGTAGAATTAGTAAAACCATCTTAGAAAGAACCAACAAATCCATAAAAAACACCCTTGGACTACTACAGTGCGTTAACACAGCTGATGTTATCAACTGGTTTAATAACATCCGATATAAGGCAACTGTACTTTCATACAGTTCGATATTATCGATTATTATCCCTCTATATCGAAGGATATTTTCACTTTGGCCTTGGATTTCGCCCGGGAATACTCTAATATTTCTGAGAGTGAGGTGGACATCATCATGAAATGCCGAAATTCTGTTCTAATCTACAAGGATGAACAGTGGACCAAAAAGTCTTACAACAGCAATTTTGACATTTCGATGGGTTCTCTGGATTCTGCTGAAGCTTCTGACCTGGTTGGATTATTTCTGTTGTATAATTTAAGTGCCTTTGATTGTCTGGATTCCGATAGTATAGGATTGTATAGAGATGATGGTTTATTAGTTGTTAAGAACTCCACTAAAATTAAGGTAGACCGTATTAGGAAAATGATTCATAGGGTATTTAAGGATTTAGGTCTTAGGACAATAGTCACTACTAATGTTAAACAAGTAGATTTTCTAGACGTCACCCTAAACCTTGCTAGCAACTCTTTCCAACCATATGTGAAGGTTAATTCCAATCCGATATACGTTCATCCAAATTCCAACCATCCCCCTTCAGTTATCAAACATATACCCTCTTCCATTGGATTTAGAATTAGCACTAACTCTTCTAACAAAGATGTTTTTAATAAACATAGTGACTTTTATAATTCTGCACAATAGTGGATACAAAGATATCAATATTCAATATAAAAACCCTGTTAACTACAACCATATTAAGAATAGATCTAGAAAGATCATCTGGTTCACTCCCCCTTTCAATATAATGATTAAATCTAAATTAGGACGTATGTATCTAAACCTCATCAAGAAACATTTCCCTAACACTGAAACTAAACCACTTAGTAAAATATTTAATCCTAATACCCTTAAATTAAGCTATAGTTGTGCAGATAACCTAGAGAAAATCATTAAAAAACATAACAACATAGTCTTTAACAAGTATAGGGATTCAAAAAGCTGAATTACTCAAAAGGTTACTAACAGTAATACTAAATATAATGACACAAATAATAATTTATGTAATTGTAGGTATCCTAATAATTGTCCACTACAAAATAACTGTGGAATTAGTTCTGTAGTCTATCTTTGTACTATCTCAACTATTGAGAATCCAAATATAAAGAAGTTTTACATTGGCGGGGGCATATGCAATCTTTCAATAACTGTGACTATAGGTACATGACTTCATTGTCCAAGCACTTTTGGAATCTAAAAGAAAAGAACAAAACACCTACGGTTAATTGGACATTGATTAAGAAAGCCCGGACATGTAAATCCCTATATTCCCCATGTTACCTGTGTCTTAACGAAAAATTTGAAATTATTAGATTTAAAAACAAGGCTGATCTCTTAAAGCAAAGATATGAACTAACGGTTAATTGTAAACACCGTTATAAATTTAACTTATTATAGGGGTCGTATACTTTAAATGATAATGATATGTAGCTGTAAGTTTAATAGATTATAACTTTTATTGCCTGATGGTCAATCTGACGATATGAATGTGTATGGTATAACTACATAATGTTATTCATTTTTCTGTATGTGTATGTATATATATATATATTTGTGTGTAGTTATGTGTGTTTGTACTGCGAAATGTGTATGTTTGTATTTTAATGCATTAATATGTTGCTAAGTTTTGTATATATATATGTATATATGTATGTGTGTGTATTTGTTTGTGTGTTTATAGATATATGTGTGTATGTGCGTGTATGCATGTATATGTATGTATGTGTATATATATATATATATATATATATATATATATATATATATATATATATATAAAGTAAGAAGGTGAAAAGGAGAAGAAGAAAAGAGGTTAAAAATATTGGTGTATATGTGTATGTATGTGTATTTGTAGATGTGGGTATGTGTGTGTGTATATATATATGTAAGTATGTATCCTTATATGCATGTATATATATTTTTTATGTGTGTATATATGTAAGTGTCTGCATGTTTATGTAGTTGTATATATATGTATGTGTGTATGTGTATATATATATATATATATATATATACGTGTGTGTGTAGGTATATGTGTATGTATGTGTATATGTATATATATATGTGTGCATGTATGTGTATTTGTGCATGTATGTGTATGTGTAAGTATATATATATATATATATGTATATGTATATACATATATATATGTATGAATATATGTAGATGTATGTGTATGTATATATATATGTATATATGTTTGTATGTGTATTGTTATATTCTGTACCTAAATTTATTTACATATATTTATGTTGGTATGAATGTGTTTTTTTTTTGTTTTTTTTTTTATATATATGTATGTTAAGGATACGTGTATTTTTGTGTTTGCATGTATATCGAGGTATGTCTATGCCTATGTATGTGTATGTATGTCTGTATGTTTATATATGTTTTTGGTCAAATATCGTTGCATTTATGTGTATGTACGTGTATATATGTGTATTTTTTATTATAGATAGGTATTTTTATGTAGATATTTATCTGTATGTATATTTCTGTATGTGTGCCTACATGTATGTGTATATATATATATATATATATATGTGTGTGTGTGTGTATATATTTGTATGTATGTGTATGTATATATATGTATATATGTGTGTGTGTGTTTACTTATGTAGGTTTGCAGTTGTATATATGTATGTTGAAACCTACTGTATATGAAATTGTTTATGTGTACGTGTAGGTAGGGAAACTTGGGTATGTCATTAAGGCCACATGGGTTAGTATATATGTGTGTATATATGTTTATATTTGTGTATTGCTGTGTATATATAAGTATTTATTTGTAAGTATGTGTAAACATATTTGTGTGTATATTTGCGGGTACATATGTGTATATGTGTATGTATGTGTATGTGTACTTGATACCATGGAAATGTATACGTATGTATATGTTTATGTATGTATGTGTAGATATTTCGGTGTGTATGTATGTATATTTATGTATGTGTGTGAGTATGTGTGTATGTGTATGTATATATGTATATGTATGTGTATGTGTATATGTATATATATATATGTGTGTATATGTATATATATGTATATGTATGTATATATATATGTATATATATATTTGTATGTGTATGTATGCGTATATGTGTGTGTATGTGTATGTGTGTGTGTATATGCATATATGTATATGAGATGGACATCGTAGTTACCGATGGGTGTTGACTTTAATGTCCGATTTTTATATTTACATATACTATTTTAATATATTAAATAATATTAATTTTAATCATTTGTATCTTTGTATATTTATTTGCTTAAGTTAGATTTCAATAGGTTGTTAACATTCATGCAATGACATTTTCTATCTTAAATATTTATCGGTTGTGGTATCCAACTGTCTGGGTCAATGTCTGTGGATGTGTGTGCATGTATTTATATGTATCTATGTGTATGGAAAGTGCATCCACTTTTGTGTATGTATGTACGTGTGTGTTGGTTTCCCTTCTCCCACTTCCCCCACTTCCCCCCCTTTTTTTCGTGACAGACCGTGGAGATGTTCTCTGTCTTGTCTCTTTTTGTGTGTGTATATGTCTTGGTGCTTATATATTAGAATCTGACTGCGTTTGTTTTACGCGTGAGTTTAGGACCCCATTCACACATCATGAGGATTAAAATGTATACATTGTAAAAAGACCGGATATTAAATAAAGCTAAAGTAACTTCAATGAAAAAATAAATTGAATAACATATATATTTCTTCTTTTCTCCTCAGTAATTTTATAGTTGTAAACTTAATAGCGAATAAATGTTAAATTTTGATTTTGTAATTAGCAGTTTTAAATTTTAATATTAAATTTTATCATATAATTTAGTAATTATTCGTTGGAATAAATTCTTTTTTAATAATATCCATATTTTAAACATCTGAATAGATATTATAACATGACTTCGTTATCAAGCTTTTTGAATTTTCCTATACTTGTGTTTTGATTGGTCCATCTAGCCTTTGTAACAACGTTTTCCCCTTGCGTAGGATTGTTAATTAATTTGAAACTTTTAAAACCATTTATTTTACATTCAACGTCATCACTTGATAAGACACCGAGGGTGTTGAAACAAAATGGCTATTTTTGTAGTGATTTTATAACATATTTATGTTATAAATTTTTTTTTTAAATAAATAATTATATCTGCTCTACTTTGTATTGAGCACCCTTTTAAGAATAGTAATTGTTGGTTATTGGAATTCATTCCATATACACCAATCATATACTTGTATATATATATATATATATATATATATATATATATATATATATATATATATATATATATAGGTGAACACGTGATCGTCCTAGCTGTTTCTAGGATATACACGCGTGGGAAAAATTTTATTAAAATCAGATATATAAGCGCCTACCCAGACAGTGTTCTCCCTACAGCGACACGAAAATGTAGCGTCGGGAGAGGGCCACAGTGCCAAGCACGCAAGCCGACAATAAATGATGAAGTCGGGTGTTGAATCAAATTTAATGTTACCGATGAGTGATTTTTCGTTTTAAAACACTTCTTTATTATCTCTCTGTCTATCTATCTCTAACTCTCTCGCTAATATTAATTAGCTTTAATAAAGAAAATGTTCTCTCCGGTAAGAATCGAACCTGCATCCCCGTTTATAGGAGAATCCCCGTTTTACCCGGTTTGCTTTTACCGTTCAGCTACAAAGAGCGTCAAGCAAAACTCTATGCTTCGCTTTTAAGAACAGCACAATTCCTCATTAAGATATTTTTTTATCGAAAGTCAATAGCTGCTCAATTTCGTATCCGAAATGTAAATAGAACAATTTCTAAAGAATCAATGGATTTATCATTAATCCGCAATTTTTAATATTTCATACTTTATTATAGTAGACGACGACGATGACGACGAATGCTTTTAAAATCAAAATTAAGAAAATGTGCTCTCCGGTAGGAATCGGACCTGCGTCCACCTATGTAGGGGAAACCACCGTTTGATTCGGTGTGTTTTTACCACTCGGCTACGAACGGAAAGCACACTGGACCAAACTATGGCATTTCAATTTTTTTAAAACAGTGAAATTAATATCAACCGGGCTTGATCGAGAAGTCTTACTAAACAAAAAGATCTATCTATCTATCTATCTATCTATCTATCTATCTATCTATCTATCTATCTATCTATCCCATTCTGTTACTATCTATCTATCTATCTCCAAAAAGCGTATAGGTTTGTGCCTGAGGTAAAAAAAATGGCTGTGTTGTGCAATATTAGAAGAGAAATAAGCTCTTTTGGTTTGGAACATATAAGGAGTTTATATATATATATATATATATATATATATATATGTGTGTGTGTGTGTGTGTGTGTGTGTATATATATATTTATATATCTTTATAAGTGATTTAAAGGCAAAACTTTTATAAGTATATAATACATTTGATACACAAAAATAAACATATATGCATACACACAGACACAAATATATATATATATATATATATATATATATATATATATATATATATATATATATATATATATAATTGATCCTATTAAAAAAAATAAACCAATTTGTCTAATGATCGCTAAAGCGTGAAACCCAGTGTCACAAACTCATATCCATACAAGTGAATATGTTAGCTTTATCAATGATATTGAGCGCTTTCCACTAAGTACCGTGCATATAATGCATACATACATATATATATTTATGTATGTATATGTATGTGTATGCGTGTGTGTGTGTGCGCGCGTGTGCCTGTATAATTTATTTATGTAGTCATAGAAACACAAAATTGGCATTCATTGTTTTTCAGAAAAACTGGAATTTGCCTTTGATAAGGGTTTGTTGTTGTTCCACATCATTGCAAAGGTTTTTTTTAATTCTTAGAATTAATGACATTGAAATGGGCTTCTTTTATTTATTGACGGCGCTTGGAAATACGAACTCCGACGATTACGTTCAATAATAGGAAATAAATTCTTTTATATATAGGGAGCTTCCTTTGCAATATTTTATATACTGGCTCTTTTACAACTATTATTATGAAAGCAGGATATGCAAGAATATGCGAATTGTGCATTGGTTTACAACTTGGAATGGGGAATTGGAGAGTCGAGTTCGAACCCTGTCGAGTGTGTTACGTTTGTTTTGCACAAATGTCATCAGGAAAAGTATGAATCTATATTACCCACCAACTATGGGTTAAATAGCAGGGCTAGTTCGACTTTCTTGTCTTGATGTGACAACCAGTCTAGAAAAACTTATCGATTCTTTTTTACGGCTTATCGACCCTTTCTAGTCTATTTAAAACCGGAAAGTATTTTTATATTATAATAATTTTGGCAGGGGTGAAATAATAATGATTTAATGGTACAAGTCTTACTAATTAACCCATAGTTTGGGGAATAGAAGTGTGGATTCATATCCTTTCCCAAGGGTATTTACACGTAAGTGAATATAACGAACCTAACTGGAATTGGAACCCGGGCCATTATCCATTACACTACCGGCACATCCAAGCTTACAGCACCTTTTATTCCTAAGCGGTGACCCATATAGGTTTTGATTGTGCTCGACGTTGCTTAAATTTCGTGATCGTACTGGAACCGGCGTTTCAACGTCATACGGCCGTACGGGGTCTAGAATAAAGGCTTTGAATGTGACATGGTATGATAGATTTATTTAAGCAGGAATTAATAACCAATGAGCATTCATTAGCATTTTTGCCCTTTATGTAGACTTGAGACTGCCAGTTAAGGCGGTACCACTCCCCTGGGTGCGGTAAAAAGAAACATCCGGTGGTGAAGTAAAATCCAATGCGCTTACAATTAACGAATATGTGCAGCAGTTATACACGAATGTATGGTTTTATTTTATTTTGTTTTCCGAAAAGCCCGAACGTTTATTTGTATCATAGTGGCGCTATCTGGACGGAACACGCAAGATGCCAGCCATATCATACAGACGACGTCTGCAGCGGCCTTTACTCTTGGTGTGGCAATATAGCCACGGATGTTCGTCTGGAGACATCTTATCTGTTGACATGCAAGAAAAGCCTAAATCCATCTGTGGGCTTACAGTGTTAGATTAGCTGTTATTTTGAATTTGCAGTACATCTAATAGCAAGAAAGATATATCTTAATATAGGTGTGAGCGTAGGTACTAGAGATGTAACCTGGGAGCCAAGTGGCCGGTAAATGGAATTTTTTTGGAACCACTGATATAAATCAAGAGAAAGTCATTCAAAGTCTAACTGATCCATCCGACAGTCGCACAGTTCCTTTTGATAACAAGTTCAGTTTTCTATTCTTTATTTCCAGGCGATATGGCCTTCTAAACCTTAGTTAATAGCGGGAGTAGACTATTCATTTTATTTATATAATCTGCAATAGCTAAGAAAATATCTGCTCTGTTGGATAATCCTTGCTTCGTGGCTGAAATAGCCGTTGTGTCTATTTAATTCCTGGAATGACCGCCGCCTAGAGTTAGGCAAAAATTGTATCCGAGCACGCCAAGACATGTTCTAAATTCCGTTGTCTTGAGACGTAAACAAAATGAGTCAGTTGTTGCCGAGCAGTAGAGGAAGTTGAATGAGTGCATGTCATACTATAGGCGAAAAATGATTTGAAAGGAATCTTGAGAAATGGAGTAACATCAACTTTTGTGATTAGATTGGTACAAATGCTAGTGAAATGTCAGCTCTATTAAAAACGGCTTCTGGTGGACTTGCTATGAAGAGAGCGAGTGGAATGGGAAGGGTGAGAAGATATGTACGATGAAGCTAGAAGTGGGCTGCCACAAAACACAAAGAACAGATGCGAATGTATATTTAAAGTTCTGAAAGGATTATGAGAATGTGTTCGGTGATAAAGACACAAATTCTTGAGAAGTAGATTCTCCACTATGACAATGCTCCTGCGCATAATGTGTTAGGAGTTTGCGACATCATGAGTAAAAAAGAAAATATTATTCACTAGATTTAGGTCCCTATGATTTTTGGCTAATTTCGAAAATTGAAAAACCTCCTTGAAAAGACAGAATTTTGCGCACATTCCTGATATCTAGCAACACGTGACTACATTTGTGATAGGTATTCCTTAAAACGAGATCAAATTACGTTTCCAGTAATTATGCCATCGTCTCACGAAGCGCATAGCTTTACAATAGGAAAAGGTTTAAAGTTATTAAAATAAATGAAAAAATTCCAATCATGTTTAAATGTTTCTTTTAGTTTTTGTTTTTTCAGTTTTTGTGTAGATTTAAATTGTCATGATTTGTATCAACTTTTAAAATGGTCACACCACAAGAAAAGTCGTTTTGTCGACTGAAATTTGCAACGTGTAACCTTAAAATAATAAACTTTGAACCTTTTCCTATCCAGTAATGCGTTGAATGTGTTTTGCCTCTTAGCATTTATTTTTATTAAATTTTCGAAACCTGCTTTTCCTTCCGGAATAACTCTACCTTATAAAGCTTTTGTAGGGGATTCGTAGATATGAATGCGAGCGGGCCTGTATCATATTTATATTTCAACAAGAAGTCTCATAAGAAAACTACATTCCATTTTGGCAATGTTCTTTATAATCGTATTGTTGGTCTTCGCCATAATGGCAAAATATATGAAATTCTTCATTGTCTACCATTCGATCATGCATCCCACATATCTGTCATATCTGGTCTATTGCTGCTGTTTTATATTTAGATATTCTTGATATAATACGCAATGTTATCTGTCTTGATGTGGTATCTGGAAGAATACGCAATGTTATCTGTCTTGATCTGGTATCTCGGCTTCAGTCCTTTTCCTACTACCATAACGTAGCTTCCCTTTGTCCCTTCTATGAATATTTCCACGCTAAATGTTCTGATGAATTTTATCCGCTCGTACCTCGATTTTAAAGATTTAAGTGCAGTACTAGATTAATAGTAATTTCGTCGTTGAAATTATTATTTCTAACCATAACTTCTATGATAATAATTTATTCTCTCGCACTTCTAGCTTTTCTCTTTTCCTGGTTTCCTGTCAACTACGACCTTCAAAAATTTTAATGCAATGTTAATCATCACCTTCTGTCTCCTTAAATCTTGTTCTTTTATTATCCTCTATGTTTCCTTTACTTGTAGTAGCCTCTTTGCGTCTTAGTGGCTTTATTGCCTTGCTGGGGGGGGTGAAATGAATAACAAAAATAACTTATTTTGAACAGAGACCACTTCTTTCCCCCCTTGTTTATTTCGAATGTTTATTTCGAATGGAATTTATCAGATGAAAAGAAAATAACATTTACGGACGCTGATGGAGATATATGTTTGAAAATCAAGTGGGCAAATTCCACTCAGACAGTTTCTTCCCCAGAACTGTTAATATGTCACAAAAAATCACCCGAGACGGTGAGTCCCTGGCCACTACAATTTTAATCTCTTCAAGTCCAGGATCAACCGATATCTATCCTAACTCATGATATGATCTTATTTCATCCTTCTTCTGCCTTACAGCAATCTTACTCAGTAATCATCTACCTTGAGTGGCTCTTGGGCCCTGTATTTGGTGAACTAACAATAAGAAATAAAAATGAAAAATAACGCAATACTGTTACACTAAGATTGACAGATTCATCGGAAAACAATTTCTACGGCACAGAAACGAAAACCGCCATGGAATTTCCAAATGTCAGAAACAGTAATGTTTTTCGGTAAATGTTGGCTAAAAGATTGTCTGCGGACGCTTTTCAATCCGAAGCTGGTCAGAAATTCTCTTTAATCACTAAAATATAAAAGAAGGCGTTATTTACCCAACATGTACATGTGTGCTGGACATCTTTGAAAGAAAAGAATGTGTGTAGATTTTAGTATATGAGTATGCGGAAAAAAGGGAATGTATATTAAAATGTCAGAAAAACATGAACCGCTACTTCATAAAGAGTAATTCGTCGCTTCATCTGAATAACGGCGGCTACTCAAAGAGTCAGCAGAATAAGGCAATATTCGTGCACTTTTCAGAACTGTCTATAACTGTGTTGTACTTATTGTGCCTAACTGCGGGACATTTAATGGGGTCTTCAGCATACTCACCAGGGTTTAAATCTGGCAAAGTTCAAAGATAAATCGAATACATGGAAGTCAAACTAGTATTGATGAACCCAGTGTTCTTGTCGGGTAAAAAGAGAAAAATATATCTTTTTATATGTAATGATACCGTGGTCGTCAGTCACACACACACACACACACACACAAGGAGGTGTGTGTTCACCTATATATATGGGGCATCAGGAGAATATAATGTATAAACTTTATATATCAGACTTATGCTGAGTAATTGAATAATAAAATGGATAAAGTTCTACGACAAAAAATACTTTCGCAGGACGAAACGCATTCAATATTTGTTTTCATTTGCCTACCATAGATACATATATATATTTAATGAATCGAGTCTGATAGAAACCTCAACAGAATGCAGAAAGCACTGGACTGCCGTTTCGTCCTATATTTGGGATTCATCAGCAGTGCGCATCCACTACCGAGAATTGAAACCCTGACAGTTAGGTTATCAAGCGAACATCATACCAACTGTTCCAGCGGGCCTCGGTGACGAAGAGATTGCAAATCAGACTCAATATAGCGCTGCTCGCTCGCATATTCCGTGGTTGAACTCAACTGAGATTCTCTCTAACCATAGGACTGTGCCCCCTGGAGACACGACTACTCTCACCAAGCCGCTCCAACTGGAGCATTAGAAGCCGGTTCAAGTTGAAAATCAAATGGCCAATATATATATATATATATATATATATATATATATATATATATATATTTATATATTGGCCATTTGATTTTCAAACGTATATCTCCCACATCGTCCGTAAATATTATTTTCTTTTCATCAAAAATTAGAATTTATGATTGTCATTTGCAACTTCAAATGGAAGTTTGAGCCTAAATTTAAATTCAATATTAGATCATAGTGCAATTTTTGTAAAATGCATCTACTGGATTCTAGCCGAGGTTCATTAGGGGTTTCGAGTCTTTCAACATCCTACCCGCTCTCCACGGTTACCCAGCAGATACCATTTAGCTATAGAAGAAGCGTCTAGTTAGCCATATCGAATTACAGCTTTTAGTATACAAGTTCGATTCCTGTCGGAGGACACATTTTCTATGGAATTTCTCAGACATTCAGACCGGTAAATGTTAATTCTGAGAACTGTCAATATTTGTATCTATAAAAATAACATATAGACAATAAATATATTAAAATAATTGTTGGACTTAGTCCATTTCATAATATATGATCTGTACATGTATATTTATATGTGTGTGTGCGTAAACGTTTAAATATAAGCATATTCGTACAAATTCAAACAATAATAAATACAAACCTTACTTCCTTCAATCAATACCTTAATAGAATTTAACATAGCACCAAATCAGATAGGAAAACAAAATAATGACCAAGTGAAAACATATATAATTATTTACTTTATTTAAGCATAAAAATATTTATGTAAAAAATACAATTTTCTAACTCAAGAAAACAATAGGCCAGAATTAACAACGATAGCATATGTCTAGAAAACTGGAATTCAAAATGGCTACAACTTAAAGAAAAAAGGAAAAAGAGAAAAAAGTTAAAAAGTGAGTGTAAAGTGAAACGATGAAAAGAAAAAATAACCACAACATTCTACACATACACACATCCGTGCAGACGGGCGCGTGGTTGCACTCTTGCGGACGCATACATACACTATGAAAAAAATCTTTCACCAATGAAAAGTGCACATAAAAAAGAAAAATCGAGAAGTATAAGCACTCAATTACTGATATCTGACAAGTGGACGGAGTGATTCCTGGAGAGTCCGTCTACGAAACTCTGCAGTCGCGATGCTAAAGAAACATCAATCAGCTAGGTGACAAAGCTTTTACATGTACTCATTTTCTGTGTATGCACACACACACACGCACACGCACAGACACACACAGAGACAGACACACACACACACACACATATATATAATAGAATGGAGATCAACGTGTTTCAGTGGACTCAGCAGTTTTCATTCTGCTCGTCTGAATCGTCTTCAAGAAGCGAGAGCAAGATCTAAAAGGTCAACTAATCTAAAAGTGATCTCATCCCACAATCCTCAATCTTGCTCCATATGCGGCCTCCTTTATAAATCACTAAGATAATCGTACAAAAATTCATAGCTGAATTAATTGTATAAATTGTCAGATTCTCATACATCGAAACCGATGGGAAAATTCATCATATATATATATATATATATATATATATATATATATATATATATATATGACGTCACACATTATCTATAAAAGAACGTATAAACATAAAAAATGTCTTAAGATATATATATATATAGATATATATATGTATAGATAGATAGATAGATAGATAGATAGATACATACATACATACATACAAGAAGAAATATAGTTTTAAAGTGTGCTATATTTATGGGATAAAGTGCTCTATATAAAAAAGATAGAGCGTATGTAAATATAAATGTAAAAGTGAACATTGAAGTCAATACTCAGAGGCGACGGGCTGTTTCACGCTAGAGCAATCGTCAGGCCTCGAATATTGGATTTTTTTTCGACTGTTTATATATATGGGCCAGTGGTGTATTGTCGGTAATCTATTCTATCTATTATTTTTGCGATAGTGGCTTGTTTGTTTATTAATTTATTTATTTGCTTGGGTTCATTTATTTTACTTGTTTTACATTTTCATTTTGTATTATTTATTCTTTTCTTTTTTGATGTTTTATTAACGTAGTAAAAAAAATGGGGTGATATGCTTAGGTCGCTTATTTAATAGTTTGTTTTGGTCTGGGAAGATAATTAAAGCTATTTATTTGTCAAATGCTTAGATTACTTGCTGTAATCTATTGTTATTTTGGTGGGGGACACTTTTTAATTATTTAATTAATTTATTTGAATTTATTATTTTTACTTGTTTATTTATGCTTATTTTTATTAGTCCTAACGGTTATTTTAGCAGGGGCGATTTTTTAATTTGTTCATTTATTTATTTGGATTAATTTTATTTGTTTTTTATTTATTTACTTATACGACTAGCATGAAACAGCTTGTGGCCTCTGAGTGTTGACTTCAATGTTCACTTTTATATATATATATATATATATATATATATATATATACATATATATATATATGAAGTGGAAAGATAGTATTGAATCAATAGTTAGACTTAGCATCCCGACTTTAGTTACTTTCCCACTTCCTTTGTAATGTAGCTTATCTGTGTCTTGTCTATAAATGATTTCAAGGTAATTATTTTGATGAGCTTTCCTCTATACTACAATTTGGGCTTAGATTTTTTAAAGTTTCGTTTTTTATTCCTCCCCCACAGACATAAAATTGCAGATTTGGAGACAATGTAGGACTTCGTAGAGACTGAGGTATTATGGTGGATGTAGTAAGAATGGTAAGTAAGAATATGTTGTTTTGGTGTAAGGAATGCTGTGGTATTTTTGGGTCAGTAATTGTGGCTGGCTAGGTTTAATTATACGACAGAAGAAAAACCAGCCTTACTCTTCCCTCCTTTTGGCTTTGTGCCACAGTTTGGTATCTTCATAAAATAAATATTTCTTTCCTTTTTGGTATATAGAATCTATAAATTCAAGCGCAGTACTATTAGCAACATTTTCTCACAGTTAAATTAACTAGATATCCATAGTCCCCTAATATTTGTAGTTGCATAATCTTGTGAGCGAATAGACCTCCTCGGAATGTTACGTGAATGTTCGATTGGGTTCATCTCAGGCAAATGTGACAGTCCTGCCATTCGTCGCAAATCTCCAGAATGCTCCTCAAGCCAATTGTGGATCCGATGGCACAATGCATTTTCCCGTTGGAATAATCCATCGTTGTTAAGGTAGAGAGAATCACTAGCTACGAAGCAATGTAACGTTACTCCTACTTGATATATTTCTGCGGTCCTGACCCATGCCACGTGAACACCGCCAGCTTGCATAGTGCTTTGTTAATAATCACAGTCCATGACATGAGGTCTTCTCAATATCCGAACACCACCTTGATGTCCATCTAGACATGGGCGATCGCCTCGCTTCACAAATTCCTGTCCTTTTTAGCTCTTAGTAAAATTTATCATTTTACTATATCTCTCAATCCCGGTTCTGCTAACCATTTACAGAAGCCTGTTAAGTAGGTGCTTTCCTTTGTCCCTCTTGATTTCAGTATCTCCTGTGAGTCTCATATTTTCCAAACTCTTTTTTCTCATTATGCGCCTTAATAATTTCAAGTGTCTCTTTCTGATGCTATGTATAAGTGTCATTTCCATTTTACCTAAAAAATCATCGTTCTCACATTTTCAGTCCATTGGATTCTCAACATCCTTCTGTAGAACCACATTTTGCTGTTTATCCCTGTCTATTCCTCATTTGCGAGTAGATTGTCCAGCTTTTATTGCCATATATAAGGACCGATAGTACATAACAGTTCAGTATTCTTTACCTTGTTTCTAACTAAATTTTTGTTTTATTAATATTTTGTATAGCCTTTGGAAGACATCTTTTCGAGGGGATATTTCATCACCGCCGACTCAACAACGTCGACTCAACACCGGCCAACCAGTGTTGGCTGCCATAGTGTGCACATCTCTTAGATCGGCTTTGAGTCGTGGGGATTTTGAAAATTAGTTGTTTGTCTTAGTGGTTTATAAGTTATAACAGCCAGTTTGGCTTACTGGTGTTTAATCACACCGAAAATAGAAATTCTTAGTCAAAGAGGAAAAGAAAAATTTTTACACGAAGGCATTTATTCGTATTTGATACATTTCGTAAAAGAGAAGGAACATAAAATTGTGACCAAGGATCTAGGTGCAACGCAAGGGGATTCATACGATTTTGTGAGCAGTTATCAAGGAAGGAAACAAGCATTCCCACAATTCATCAGCGGCCAATGTAGAAGTGGTTAAAGTGCACACAGAATTGAAACTTCGTGACGAAGACACCGTTAAAAAGCCAAGTGAACTAATGCGAAATATTAGCTAATGTATCTCAGGTTACACTGGGATCATTGCTAGAGGCTTCAGCCATGAAGTTGCCGAACTAATGCAAAATTTACATTCCAGAAGGAGGGGAAGAAGAACATCTCATGATCGCTGATAGTGCCCCTGGATTACATAGAATTTCAGTCGTTGAGTCGGATGTGTTGAGTCGGAGGTGTTGAGTCGGTAGTAAATGTTGTGTCATCTTTCACTATCCCAATGCGCCTTCGGATTTCAGTGACGCATTTTCTTTCGTTTGTTAAAACACTTTCTAGATATTAACATTTTTGCGCTTGGTTAATTATCGTATCTTCAGTTCGAAATTCGCATCTTGAGCTGTTTCTAATAACCATATATTCTGTCTTCTTACAATTAATATTTAACTCTTCCTTTTCGCTTTTCTTTACTAACTACCCCAGGGTCTATTGTTGGTTCCTTGTTCTGTCTGCTATCGACACTGTGTCATGTAGATTAAGATTGTAGTCGACAATAATGAATATCGGGATCAAACTGAAAACAAAAATGAAACCGTCATTCATCTAAATACGCCACACGTTCCAGTCCCTAGGATTGAATTAGCGATGGTACGAGTCAAGGTATTGTGTCCCGAGTTGTTGTGTTAACAGAGCGATTCTCTTCTCCTATATTGCATGGCATTGAAAGAAAGCTGAATTATTGGAAATGAATCTGCTCTCATGCTTTGGGCTTACGCACATATCATGATGAGCAACGTCACGCCAGGTCAGTACCTAAATGGGTAACCGCTTGGGATGCTGTAACCTTAGACGTACGGAGGTGTAATGGATAACGGCTCGGAATTGAAAATCGGAGAGTCGAGTTCCAATTCCAATCTGGTTCATTATTCACTTTGGCACAAATACCCATGCAAAAGGTATGAATCCACCTCTGCAGCTATGGGTTAATTAATAGAACTTGTATCAATAAATCATTATTATCTCCAAATAGTTCTTACAATCTAAATAAATTCTGGGTTTAAATAACCTACAAAAGGTTGATAAGCCGTAAAAAATCAAATCAATCTTTTGCTTTGACTGTAGGCGTGATTTGAGACAGTAATGCTTGTCTCTTATCGCAGACAATTCTAACCAAACCCTTCTGGCCATGTTTATTAAGGCTCATGCTCGGCCTTTAAGATGAGTTAACGCTTAATCATAATGATCTTCCATCAAGTATTTCCGGGTCACACGTGACACTGTAAATCGAGAGAAATGAGATGTCCTCACAATTTCATAAACGGAATGTTCTATCTGTCTAGAACTCATTATTATGCCCGACAATTCACGTCACCCTATAATGGACAGCTTAGGTGGCGCCCGCACCATGTCAGAATTCAATTACGATAGGTCAAGGCATTTCCATGGCGACAAAATACGGTGGCGCCACGTAATATTACCTTTACATTATACTCTCCCATTACTTTCGACACGTCAGTAAATATCTTCTAACAAAATGCAACATTGGTGTAATTGAGACTTTCTTGATGCAGTCACAACTTCGCTGGTCTGGTTATGTTGCAAGGATCAGTGACGATAAAATACCTAAGGTCCTCATTTAAAGCCGGCTTGACTTTGTACAAAGGTATATACACAAATTAAAAAGTAACCGATCAACTGTCAATGTGCCTCGTACTGATTTCTAGCTAGTTGTCCTGGACAAAAATAACTGGAGATATTTGTACCAGAGTGGTATCAGAAATTTCGAAATCAGTCGTATTAACTTGGTAAGAGACGAAAGCCAACAGCGAAGATCGTCAAAAAATATTCCTGTTGCTGTATCCCGAGATCATCACTGTTTCACAATATACAGACTTGTATGCAGGTCACTAGGGAGACTGAGGTGTCACATAGGACAACATACATAAAAACTGAGTGGGTCTGTCGGATCCTCATACGTAGACATCGACGGGAGAGAGTCCAGTATATATATATATATATATATATATATATATATATATATATATATATATATGCGTGTGTGTTTGTGTGCACGTATGTTTTTTTATAGTACGCATATATATATATATATATATATATATATATATATATATATATATATATATTCCTGAAAATTACAAAAGGATTCGTCTTTCAAACTCCTGAATTGAGGTGCTGAATATAACATCAATCAGCCAAGCGACAAATCTATATATTTGTATTAATCCTATATACAGTGTGCGGCAGAATTACCTCCCACATATACCTCCCATAAATATCTCCCATATAATCGTATACCATTAACTAGAAAACATCATTACGACTAATTTCTTAACATTATGTAGGGGTATTTGCGATGTATTTCTACCACATTCTGTGTGTGTATATATATATATATATATATATATCAGTTTCGTTAAAGACAACGGACAAGGTACTGCAATTAAGCTTTTTTATTTAATTTTTCTTGTGTTCGTACAAATGTGCAGAACTGTGCAGAAGTTCTGCATATCTGAGCGCTTTCGGACATTCTTTTAGTCATTATCGAGGGTGATTTTTATTTATTTTTTAACTGAATTTGTGGGAATCTTTTATGTACATAACAGAAGAATGTTATAATGTTTTATTTCTCTGACACGGTCAGCACATTGTGGCCTTGTTTTTAGTTAATGCTATTGAGTTCTGGCTTTTTCTTTTTCATCATTACTGCTTCCATTATTTTAAATATGTTTACATGTGGATGAGACTATGAGACTATTATACTTGTATTTTCTGCTAGTATGTTTCGGATGTAGTTTGGTAGGTTTTCGTGTGTTTAAATGAGTTCGAATTAAGCTATGATCAGATAGGTGTTACATGAGTCGTCCACGTCTATCTACCAATTATAACATCACATCAACTCACGAATTCCTTCAAATTATAAAACCTATACAACCAAAGCAACATACTTTAGCGTCACTCAGCGTTGAAAATTTATTTACAAATGTCCACACAATAATATATTAACAACAATAATTAATAATAAAATAGAACAATTATAACAATATATTGTGATAAATGTGACATACAGAAGATTTGTTCTTACAGTAGATCTTATTTGACACAATAACTTATTAACAACATTAACGTAAATAAAAAAACTTCAAATTCTGTCTGTCTGTTTGTCTGTGTGAGTGAAATCCCTCTAGCTCGAGCCACACGTGCTCTACATAGATATATTAAACCTTTTTGGAATCAGGATGGAAAATCTGCCTTTCAACTGGTGCTTGAACATCCAGCATTGAGATTTGTGTCCGGATGAGGAGCGAACAGTTAAAAATTCAAATTTTAAAATAACTGAGAAAAATTAGTGATTTTAAAAGTTTTAATCTATATTGAGTTTAAAGTAACACAAAAAAATTAGTGGATTTAATTTTTTTTGTTTTAAATTCTGTTTAAAATATCTCCAGAACTTTGTGAATTGAGGAAATCAAGTTTATTTCTTCAAAATGCCAATGAATCAAAGTAATGAAGAAAGGTTTCGCGATATGAGGTTTTGAAGTTCCGCAGAGTTTGTGATTTGAAGAACTCAACTCAGTTGAAGTTGCATTGGGCTTGTGATTTGAGGGAAACTAATTTTCGACCTGAATTGGGACTTTAACCTAAATCGGAGTTTCGGTTCAAATCGGAGTTTCGGTTCAAATCGGAGTTTCGGTTCAAATCGGTCAGAATTGGACTTATAGTCCGAATCAGAGTTAAAGTGCGGTTTTGAAGTTCCATGGATTGAAGTGAAGAATTCAAAGTTATTTCTTCTTAAAATCATGGAAAAATGCAAAGACCAGATATCTAAGGCAAAGGAAGAGAAGAGAAGAAGAAACACCGAAGGCGACACATGATATGACACAAGCAGATGCTGAAAAGTTCAAGAGCATCTGAAACATCAGAAGAGATACAAGCCAGGAGAGAAGCAAATGTTGCAAGACATAAGATCAAGAGAAGGTTCAAGCATAGAGAGAAACAGATTCTGCAAGGAAGAGAAGGTCGTGAGCCTCAGATGAGATAAATTTCATCAAGGAGAGAAGCAGATACTGCAAGGAAGAGAAGATTTAGAGCTGCAGAAGACGATAGACTTTATGAAGTAGAGAAACAATCCATAGAAGAAAAATATCTTTAGAAACCCCTGATGAAAGATATGCCCAACAGGTTAGTGATAATCACAATCATGCTAAAAGCATTGCAGCTTCTTTTTTGAGCCTGTCCAAGCTGGTTTTTCAATACTACTGTGAGAGGGACTATTAAAATTATCCAAAGATATCTACTGGATCAATAATCATTCAGTGTAGGCATTGTGATGATCTCAGATTCAAGAATGAACCCGATGACATGTGCTGTAACAAAGGGAAAATACAACTGGAAGCGCTGCCAGTTCCTCCAGAAACATTGCTATCACTTCTGGGTGAAAACTCAGCTGAATCAAAACACTTCATACAATACATCAGAACTGTTTTGAAATGACCTCATTTGGCGCTAAAGATGTTACCTTCCGAGGATGGAAAACAACTTGCAGAATTCAAGGCAGGAGATAGCTTAAAAGCTATCGGCTTTTAAACTAATTATTAATAAAATAGAACAATTATAGTATACTGTGATAAATTTCACGTATATAAAATTTGTTCTTACAGTAGATCTTATTAGACACAATAAGAGATTAGCAATACTAACTCCGAATAGAAATTAAAACAATATTCTGTAATAAATGTCATGTGACGGATAGAAGATTCGTTCTTACTAGAGATCGTATTAGATAATAAGAAATTAACAATAACTAATAATAAAATATAACCATTATAACAAAGGTTAAGCGAGGAATAGAAAATTCGTTCTTACCGTAGATCTTATTAGACACAATTAGCGTTTAACAATAACTAATAATAAAATAGAACAATTATAACAATATACTGTAATAAACGTTTTATGACGGATAGAAGATTCTTTTTTACTACAGATTTTAGCAACTTCGCCATCCGAATTTTTTCTTTATTAATTTATTTTCCCTTTTGCCTTTATAGGAAATACTTTATAGCTTCTTTTTATCATATTCGAATTGCCATTGTCACTCGTCTTATGTCCTGAGGCCGTTATTAAATAAAACCGCCGATTTGTCTATTTCCCTGTATCCCCATGTGGCAAACCTTGTAGCAATAAAATAAATCCGTTACACGATTTCCTATTATACGTGTTTTGTTCTCTTGTATCGTTTTACTATTCTGGGGAAAAATGAGAAAATATCTTTGACAAATTCTGTTATCCCGTCATTGGTGCGTTCGTAAATCTGTAATACGAACCATGTATAAAGTCGCAACAAATTATCCATTGTAAAAATACTTAAAGAGATTTCTTCTTTGTTGCCTTGACTTCATGATTTCAAATGTTGTACTAGATTGGCAGCTAAGTATTTTAGTGTTGAAATTGCTAAATGTAACCGTAATTTCTATTCTAATGTTTTCTTCATTCGCATTTCTTGTCTGTGGAACTTTCTTTCCTGTTAACGACGATCTTTAAAAATTTAAATGCAAGGTCAATCGTCTTCTTCTGACTCCTTGAACCCTGTTCTTTTTTTATTGTTCTTGCACCTGCGTAATTAAAGTTTTCTAAGTTTCCTTCCTTTTCTTGTCTTTCACCCTCTTAAAGGGTCTTAGTGGCTTTATCGCCTTGTTTGGGATAAAATGATTTAAAAAAGTATCAGTTGTTTTGATTATTGAATTCATATTTTAGGTTCCTTTTGTTGTTTCTACATTCAGACCCATCTATTCTACAGCCTTCTTGAAGTGCACAATCCCTAAAAAGAAGGAAGGTTTCTTTTTCCCAGGAAGGAGAGAAAAGATGGATTCATACCTTTCTCGATAGCATTAGTGCAGACTAGATCAATATTTGTAGTCATTCTTTCCGATAACCGTAATACTACCAACTCATCCTCTGAAAATCACGATAGTTTTTAATTGAATATATATATATATATATATATATATGCATGTTTCATTAAAAACAACAGACTAGGTACTACGGTTAAGCTTTTTATTTATTTTTTCTTGTTCTGACAAGAGCTTTCTTTTCTGGACAAAGGGTGTGTAAGAACTGACCAAATGTTTTATATTTACGAGCGCTTTCGGCTATACCTTTAGCCATTATCAAGGATGATTCGATTTTTCAGCTTAATTGAGTGTGTGCGTTCTGTGTATGTATTAGTGTGTGGTAGGGATGTTTTTAGTTTCCGAATACAGTTATATATATATAATCATTTGACCCCAAGCAAGGCGGTAATGTCACTATTACGCAGGGAGTTACAGGGAATGAAAATGAAAGAAAAATGAAAAAAGGGAGGATTGAGGAAAGGACAAAAGAACGACGGGGTTCAAGAAAGAAGATGGCAATTGACGTTGCATTTAAATTTTTCTAGATTGTAGTTACACGGAAATCAAATAAACTGGTGTTCCACAGGGGGGAAGTGTAAGAAAATAAACTATTGGAATAGACGTGGAGGTTGCATTTATCTATTTCAACATAAAAGGCTGTATTCAGAGCATGAAGGGAAAAGGATCGTTTATGCAGTTGCCATCAAAATATTTCTAGAAAAGAGAGAGGGAAGCCACGTGAAAAAGTGGCTGAAATCGAGATGCCTTGTCAGGATCGATTATATTGCAGATTCTTCTTTGGATTTTGTGAAGAATCTCGGGATGTACAGCAGGAGCACCAGACCAGATATGGAAACAATGTATATATTCAATGTGCGAACGTGATTACATTTGCCTATTATTAATCTATTAGTATATATATATTAGGTTGGTGCAAAAATAATTAACGTCAAAAAACGACATTATTACGTCATTGTTTTTGCACCAACCTAATATATATATATATATATATATATATATATATATATATATATATATATATATATATATGTGTGTGTGTGTGTGTGTGTGTGTGTGTGTGTGTGTGTGTGTTCATCAGATTGTTTTGAAGAATTGTTTTATATGGCGGTCCTTGAAATAACATTATCTACTATTTTCTTTTCTTTTCTTTATAATACTTCAAGTACTCATTTATTTGTTTGGCTTTTGTATGAAGCAAAGGATTTATGGATACTTTTATTATTTTATAAGAACATCACTATTAGCGATAGTAATAGTAATATTCTTAGTGAAATGTTTTCTGGGAATCGAGGTTAAACTGCTAATGATGATTTCGCATATGATGGACAAACCTGAATCTGATTCTGCGCATTGTCCCATCATCAGTAACATATACAATTATCATTTTGTCACTTATAAGTTTAAGGCAAAGTTGTTCTTATTAGAAATTAGACGGTAATGGTAATATTAGCCGTTTCCTTATAAGGAAACAGTCGACATTCATTGACCCAGCAGCCAGTGATACGGTCGGTTGAAATTTATAAAATCTTTCTATTAAAACAGTTTTGCAGCAAAATAGGTTTCGCAAGTCCAGTAACTATTATCGATTTTTCCAGATACCATTGATGGCGCCTCCCTTCCTAACCTTTTGTTCGAAAGGGTGAAAAGTCAATACCTTGATTCTGTCATTATTTCGAGTTAAATGTGTTATCTACTTGATTTGTTGCTGTTATTGGAAATTGTTGTTATTGAAAATCCCCGACGGATGTGGTTGTTTTTATGTTATACAGTACTTTGTTTCTGCTTCTTTAGCGCCAGTTCACAAGATTCAAAGAAGCTGTGTTCTTTGTTAAGACCTACAGGATTCATTCACTTAATCTCCATTATCATCCACCATTTACTTACGATACCTACTAAGTAGAAATAATAGAAAAAGATTTGCCAAATCATGCGTTTGAGTTTTTGCTGGTGAATCCTAAACGATGATTTGCGCATGCGTATACATGTAAGGGATATAAGAGTTTTTAAGGAACCTCTGCAGACATTTTGAATATCTCAAGAAGAAACTTACTGTGTATGTTTGAACAGACACTCCCCCGTGGGGTTTCTCGGTCAGTGGTGTGACGCTTCTGAGTGAGCTTGTGTAATGTTGGAACGTTGCATCCACGATGATCAAGCAAGTAGATTCAACCCCTTCCTGAGAGTCAAAAACGAATAATTATCATTAATTTAAATCATTTAAGCTTGATGCTTGGATTCAATTTTTTCTTACACTTAAATGCATATAAAATTAGGTATCGGCTATCTTTTCTTTCTTTCTTTTATTGTTGATGGGTAAAAAAGTCAAAGAAAATTTAAGAAGCCCTTCAGCGATCTTGTGTAATATTAGTTACCGGTTCGCGCTAACCGTTACGAAACCATTGGATCCCATGACTTTTTAAAACTATAGTTAACTCTTTTTTTTGGTGGGGGGGGGGCAAGCAGCAGCTTGGTGTTCAAGTTATGTTAAATGTTTTCTTTTTAACAAAATCTCTATCCTTATATGTTTCTTTTTCAAATATTACAAAAAGCAAGAATGCCAAAACACTTGTGAGAGATCATTTTAAGATGAATTAATGCTCATCTCAACGCATATATATGTAAATTTATTTATTTAGAATTCTCCTTTTTTTCGGGCTTACGCCTACATCCGAAAGTTAAGCAACGTCGAGCCTGGTTGGTACCTAGATAGGTTACTGCTCGGGAATATCAGATGCTGTAAATCTGGATCTGCAGGGGGTAATGGGTAATGGCTCGGAATTGTTAAAAGGAGAGTCGAGTTCCAATTGCTGTTGAGTTCGTTATTTTCATTTACGCACAAATATCCTTGGGAAGGGTATTAATCCATTTCTTTTCCCACAGCTATTGGTTAAACAGTAAAATTTGAATCACTAAACCTTTATAATCTAAAACAAACAAACAGGCTTACAAGCTAAATAAATTTCTGGCTTTAAATAACCTGCAAATGGTTGATAAATGATAAAACCGAATCAATTAATCAAATACTCTAAGAAACAATTTTCTGTTATTTTTATTATATATATATATATAACCCGGATATAAGAGAGTTGTCGGGACCGGAGAAGAAGTATCTTATATCCGGGGGTTTCTCTTATATCCGGGTTTAGTCTATTTTGTTTAGGTAAGTATGGCTCTAATTTGGGACCAAATAAAATCTCTCTTATATACGAGTTTCTCTTATATCGTGGTCTCTTATATCCGGGTTACACTATATATATATATATATATATATATATATATATTTTTTTTTTTGTATTTTTCCCATCGTTAATTTTATTGTCGATGGATGAAAATACCCAAGGGAATTTAAGAACCGGTTCTGCAATCCTATTCAATATTAGTAACCGGTTCACGCGAACCGTTGCGCACCTCTTGGATCCTATGACTCTTTTTGGTGTGCAGTCGCATGTTAATGTTCAAGTTCTATTAAAGGCTATTTTTAACAACGTCTCTCTCCTATGATTTTTAAAAAGTCTTACAAAAGGCAAGGATTCCAATGCTTGTTGGCCAGACTTGTTTAAGAAGAAAAAAAGCTCGTCTCATTACATATGTATAATGTAGATGTCTTTATTTAAAAGATGTCTTATTTCATCTTAATGTTTCTGCTTCGATACGATGAAAGAAAATTCAGATCTTGATTCACTCAGATGCTTATCGTTGTTGGCGGAGTACTATCTTCATACCTATTTTCTTCAAAGTTTTTGCTTCTTGCTGCACTTAACCAATATAACAGGAATACGAAGTCTTTGATAATGGCTAACGCTAGCCAAAAGTATCAAAGAAAATAATCAAGAACACCGAAAAAATAAATTAAGAACTAAATAAAAGGAATAACAAGAATATTAATAATAAGAACAAAAATTCTTCAGATCTTTAGAAATGTTATTCTAAAAGTGATTTACGTTCATGCTTACCAGAACGCAAATAACGGTCCCTGGTGGAAGCAAAAAGAATTCAAAAGAATACAAAGACGATAAGGATCAGGAGTCTGGAAAATATATTATACGTTGGATTGAATAAATGAAATGTGATCAAGTTTGAGAGAAAGGATCAAGTACATCACCTTTCCCAAGTATAGTCTTGTTTTTATGTGATTAAACTGTGCCAAAGAAATTCTATAAAGGCGGAAAATATAGCAGAGTAAGAAAAAAATATATACCCGAGAAATAAAAGCTTTACAGCAGAAATTCTGGCATTGGGAGAACAGTTCAATAACTTATAGCGTATAGCAAACTTAAACGTCAGTACAACAGGGCAAAAATGCTGGCCATTTTCCAGAGATATTTTCATGGTTATTGTTCTGATGAATTTTCATCTAAGGTATCTGGACTTTATGAATTTAAGCGCAGTACTAGAGTGGCAGTAAGGGCTCATAATTTTACAGTTGAAATATATAGATGCAACCGTAGATTCTATGCTAACAGTGTCTTCTATCTCCTTTTTCGATTGGGGAACTTTCTTCCAGCTTCACTGTCAATTTTGATCTTCAAAAATTTAAATGCTATATCAGTCGTTATCTTCTGTCTTCTTAGCTGTTGTTCTTTTATTGTTCTCTCTCCTTAATAGTGTTTTCTTTTTCTCATATTATGTAACACCCAGTAACCCCTTGCGTCTTAGTGGCATTACTGCGTTGCTTGGGGTGAAGTGATTAAAAAAATAAAATGTACAGTTTGTCATAATTACAAGAAAATTTCTCTCTTATAACTCTCGACAGTGTTCAAAAACGTCAACGTGGCCATGTAGGTGTTGAATTATTTCCCGCCCTCCAAGCAGTTTTCCACAGACGTACCATCACAAACCTATATCCGCCCTATTGATATTTGCTGGGGAAATGTTCTGTCGAGCTACATTCTCTTGTTCCCCCAGTTCAGACCTTTACAGCAAAGACCCTACATGTCACGTACACAGAGGAAAACCATCCTCATCCCCATGGTACTCCATTGGTAAAACTGATTCCACTCAACCAGAAAATCAATGCTCCCGAAAGATACTTCCACAATATTAAAATCTTTATATCTTCAAGTACAGAGTAAACCGTTATTCACCCTACATATCCTCATTAACCCTCTACATTGAGTGGTTCCTGTGCCTTGTATTAGTGGAACGACAGCGTAAAAAATGATGCTTACCTGACGACTATGGGGAAGGATTTTACAGCGATAATAGTGAGCAAGGCAAGAGCGGCACCTCTTCCCATCTTACTGAAGGCAGCCAGGGCGGTAATCATGTACGAGTACCTGTGCAGGTCACCCATCATGTGCAGAATGAGGTAGAAAAACATAAATTCTGGGCGAATTTCATGCGGGTCACTCAGTCCAGATTAGAAGAGCACTTTTGATCACTAAACAAGAAAGGAACAATTTATCAGAGCAAGTGTTACTGTTCCAACAGACGACAAAGCTTTTTGTTTCATTGATCTTTTTTTTTACGGCTTATCAACCATTTACAGATTATTTAAAGCCATAAAATATTTTTTAGATTGTAAGATTTTTTGGAGATAATAGCGGTTTAGTGATACAAGTTTTACTAATTAATTGATAGCTGGGTGAGAAGAGGTTCTTCAAAGAGTAAATATCTTGAGTTGAAGAGTGGTTTCCAGAACGGTACGCAAACAAGGATCGAACCCACTAATCAGTATGAATCATGTGAGACACTAGCGGATTAACCATCACCAAATATCAACACGTCATAAAAAATGTACTAAGCTTAGTATGGCAGAAACTCGCCAGATCAGGCCACCCGTGGGGATATAGTTCAATATATTAATTAATCAACTGTCAGACGAGTTTGACAAACATGACTGTAAGTTGAGTCCTTAATATGAATTATTATTGCACCACCATCTAACCAGTTAAATGCTATAGCAATGACTGCAATAAAATTATCGTCGTGTTCATATGATAATTATATTCGCTTCTAAATCTGTTAGATTAAAAAGGTAATAATTCACCGATGACAAATACAGTTAAGAATGAACGTGTGAAGAATTCGCTTCTTAAATCATTGAGTTAAAGATCAGTGACGGAAGTCCATGGCCTAATATCGTTTTGGCATAACCGTATCTATCATAGCGAAAATAGTGGGCTTAGTAATAGCCTTAGTATAACGGTTACGAAAAGTAGTATTTGTATTTATCATCGTATGGCAATGGCATTGATAGACATTATTCTCACAGCCGTTTCAAGACTGGTTTCTTCCCCTTTTTATAACAGAAGTAGCATTAGCTGATAGAAATACAAAAAAGTAGCCGACTTCGTAGCAGCAGTATAAGTAACAGTCGCATACCAATAGTACTAACCGTAGTTTTTGTTGGTGTTAATGTAAATCGTACCACGTAAGTTCTTGTTTACATTAAAACACACAAAATGTGCGTCTGTTAATTTGCGCTTAGTATTCCACGTCAACTGATACACTCACACCTATATATATATATATATATATATATATATATATATATATATATATATATATATATATATTAATCGGAGTCACCCTAAGCAAGGTAGTAATTACACTAAAACACAAGGGTGTAGAAGAATTAAGAACAGAAACATTAATGATAAGAAAAGAGTAATCAGGTAGACAGTAGATAGCGATTGACAATGGATTTAATTTTTTGCAGAATAAACTTGTTTGGAAAGCAAGTAACCGGAAAGGAAGATCTACAAGCGCGACGTATGAGAGAAGAAACTGTTAACATAGAATTTACGGCTACATATAGCCAGATCAACTGTAAATTGATGAGATCTCAACGCCAGTCTAGTACTGCGTTTAAATAAAAAAAAACTCTAGGTACCATAACGAAGAACTCAGTACCATGAAAGTATTTATCGAAAAGTCAAAGAGAGGTAACCTTACAGCAGTGGAAAAGACCAGAGTCAATAATATTGCTGATTCTCCTTTGGATTTTATCAAGGACTTCGATATAAATAGCAGGAGCACCGGATCATATGTGGCAGCAATATTCTAAGCATGGACGAATGGTAGATCTATAGATATGTAAGATAGGCTCTGGAGAGAAAGATTGGCTAGCCGATACTGTGAACCTAACTTCCTAGCAGCTGATCTAGCAATGGATTCAATATATATATATATATATATATATATATATATATACATATATATATATATATATATATATATATATATATATATATATATATATATATATATATATATGTATGTATGTATATAAAAGCCATAAACGGACAAATTTTATTTGTATAATGATACTACCACACATTATAATAATTAAAAGGAAAAAAATGAAGAACCTTCTAGCTAACCAATTTCGAACCTCGCTCAACAGAGCTAAATCTAGGTTAATAAATATATTATCAATAAAAGGACTGGAATATAAGGGAAGAGAAAAAATATTATATGTAAATCAATTGGAGGCCAAGAACAAAATCCTTCTGTTTACTGAGTGAAGGTTTCATGGATGAAATATGTATGGCCTCTAATATCTTAAGGCGGCAATTTGAGTAGGACCTACTCAGGATGGGAAATGATTTTATACAGAATAACCCGTTGACTAACAAATGTATGTGTTCCTTTGATATTTTTAGTCTTTTCACCCACATTTCTCTTAATGAGACAACTGATATATGTGGTCATGCCTTATATCGTAGTCAGTTGTACCCTCCTCCTTTGCACGATGTCGGTTCAATCAGTTTCGACGGCGTCATGTATAGGCAAATTCATAGAGTCTCACTGGGTTCCCCTTTAGGACCCATTTTAACTAACATCATTGTAGGCTTCCATGAAGAGAGTTCATTATCTGATCCTAATAGATCTGATGTGTATGATCGTTATGCCGATGACACATTTGTCTCTTCAATAGCGAAAATGAAGCGTACCTTTTTCTTACGTCCCCTAACAATGCCCATCCAGCTCTTAAATTAACACAAGATAAGGAAGTAAGCTCTTTCCTTCCCTTTACTTGTTGTCTTGGTTCATAGAACTTCGTTGGATTTTGCCACTTTAGTGTATAGAAAACCGACGTTTGTATACCTGTTGGAACTCTATTTGTCCCATAAAACGTAAAATAAATTTAATTAAGACTCTTACCCATAGGGCCTTAAAGATCCGTTCTAAAACCAAACTGGATGATGAGATTAGGTTCATTATTACTACTCTCTGCAACAATGCCTATCCTTTAGACATTGCTCAATACATAATTAAAAATAAAATGTCGGAGTTTGATAAAGTCAATCCTGCTTCAGTACAGAGATGTCCCGTGTATCTACGCCTCCCCTGGCTAGGTAGTATTAGTGATAGATTTGCCAAACGAGTTTCCATGGCAGTTCGATAATGTTACTTTGCTGCTAATACAGGTGTGGTTTGCTCTGCTAAACATGTCCTTCCATCCATGTGCAAAGTCGTTCTTCCACCTCACCATGACAGTTCCCTGATAGATTTATTTAACTTATTTCATAGTTGCAGTATGCACTACATAGGAAGAACAACTCAAAAGCTGGATGCTAGGATTAAACAACACGTGCCAACAAAAATCTGGAACTCTAACTATTTACCATCTGAGGTTCTGACTAATACGTACGGTCTTCCATTGCGGAACACCTTATAAATAACCACAATTGTGCTGCTATTTTCTGTGGGTTTCCCTCAAATCACCACCTTAAGATATTGGAGGCCATATATATTTTATTCATGAAACCTTCACTCTGTAAACAAACGGATTTTGTTATTTTTCCCTCTTGCCTTATATTCCATTCCTTTTATTGATAATATATACATATTCATGAACCTCGATTTAGCTCTGTTGAGAGAGGTTCGAAACCGTTTAGCTCGTTCTTAATTTTTTTTTCTTTTAATTATTATCATATGTGGTAGTATTAAAAATACAAATAACATTTGTCTGTTTATGGCGGTTAAGTTTAGTACCACTGTGTGTGTATATATATATATATATATATATATATATATATATATATATATATATATATATATATATATATATATATATATATATATATATATATATATATATATATATATATATATATATATATATATATATATATATATATATATATATATATATATATATATATATATATATATATATATATATATATATATGTGTGTGTGTGTGTGCTTTTAAATGTGGATGTTTGCAATATTTGCTCTTTACTGAATGGAAATGGTGCACACTAGTCAAATTACTATTAATGGAAATTTACGCGTCCATGATTAAACTTTATATTTCGTATTTGTATTTCAAGTAGATGTGATACTTTGCGTGAAGAAAATATTTTTGAATTCGAAAGGAAGGTTACCTTTCATCTTATTATATCTCTTGAAGATGAAGGTGAAAAAAAGTATTTACCCTCACGCCCACTTGCAAGGAATCTGGCATATGGTCATATTAAGTGGGGATTCTCACGTACATGGGTCTATTAACAAAGATTGTTAGGTTTCCTCTCGGTACGTATCTTTCGGAATGCCTCGGGAATTGAGACTTTTTGAGAAATCACTTGCCGCGTGAGGAAAGATATAGCTTGGAGCATTTATGAAGTCTTGTTGATCATTTTGAGTTCCCCAAGAAAGAGACACACTCGTGCATGCTTTCGCTAGAGAATCATTGAATCTATTTCAGAGTATGTACGTCGTTCGTCTCTCGGTGATATGGGAAATGTTTTAGCAGAGGAAGGAAAGTGTGACATTGGGTTAGGCAAAGAAAGATTCATTCCAAAACTTACAGTACTGAGAAATAGAAACGTAGAAACAAGAAAAAGGGTACTAAACTCTTACATCATATCTGTTCTCCGGTATGGCAGTGATTTATAAACAATTTCCTCAAAATTGAAGGGGAGACGTGGAGCAACAGAAATGTGGTTCTACAGAAGGATGCTGAGGATACCATGGACCGAATATATGAGCAACAACGAGGTTTTATAGAAAATGGAAACAAAAAGGAAACTAATAGACCATTGAGGTTTCAGGGTACATAATAAAGAGAAAGAGCTTGGAAAGGAGAGATTGAAAGCAAGAGACGCAGAGGAAAACAACATATGACATATTTAGTGAGCTTGAGTAAATGGATGGCGGAACTGGGTTTAGTAAAAATAACGAAAATTTATTAAAAGCTACAAGGTACAGGAAGTTGTGGAGAGCTATGATCGTTTACGTCCTGAGACGACACGGTAGGTAAAGAAGACATCGTTCGTGCAGTTTGTAGTAGTTGCGCATGCGCGGTGAGTTTTGACGTTCATAATGTGCCTTTTGCTGATGACGTGGAGCCATTGGCTTTTATGCCAACTGTTCGAAGTCATCTAAAATCTAAAACCGTCTTAGTTGAGCCTAATATATGGTTTTTGTTTCATGGTTTTCTATTAGTTTAATTGTAACTTTTGTTTAACTTCCATTGTTTGCACAATGTGTTTAGGCGTCGCTGTCGATTTTAAGTGTTGTAGATGCGCCTCGCTACTTGGCGCCAATTTACTTTTACGCCATTTTGAAACGGAAATAATTCAGAGATCGTAATTTAGCTTTCTAAGAAAAAATGGTTGGAACGATCTGGGATGCTGAACTAACAACTTTAGGCTAAACGTTATTTTTAATGGATATTCCTATTTGAGTAGACTTTCGAGTAGTCGAGAAATCTTATTAGAGAAAAAGAAAACATATTTTTCTCTCAGAAAATTCTCGAAATATTCAGGACGGTAAACGAAAATAAATAAATATACTGTTTAATAAATAAACGGAGCATCTACTCAAATACAAGTATCCACTAAAAATTAAGTAATAAAAATCTGCCGGTTTAATAAATAAGAAATCCATCTCTTCCCCAAATAACTAAAAACCTAGTGAGCCTGCACCTACCTGTCAAGGTTTCACCTTAAGGATATCTGGATAAAAACTGGCTAGTTTTTTTTACCCTGAAGATCCGTTAGGTGAAAACTTGGTAGGTAGGTGCTAGCTCACTAGTTGTTTTTTTTTAGTTTTTGTTCTACCCAGTCTATTGAGTAGTTTTACGTTTTACTTAATTTGTTCTACCGGTGATTTTTTTCTTTTGACTAGACATTGCGGTGCTGATTGATTATTTTCAACCAACACGGATGTTTTTAATCTTTTCTTTTTTTATTGAACTTTTTTTTACCTGTTATCAGTTTGCCAAATATATTTTTATTAATTGTATTATCCCGGTGTTTTATTTTTTTAACACCGCCCAAGTATAGGTATTAAAATAATACATAATGATATCTATCTATCTATCTATCTATGTCTGTCTACCTGTCTCTCTCTCTCTCTCTCTCTATATATATATATATATATATATATATATATATATATATATATATATATATAACCTTCCACATTACTTGCTTTGAAACGAACCGTGACGTGTTAGGAATGCTCTAAATGCACCCCATTATGAAATTACTACTATTCCTATACAACACACCTTAGAATTACTACTAATTCGATAAACCATAGCTTGAATATGAACACAGAAAAATATATTAACCCCATTTAAAATTAATTAATGAATTAGTTGATATCGCTTGGAAAAATAATTCCTATAGACACTATCTACCTACACCCTTAGTTCTCATAAAAGAAAAACTGTAAAAATACTAGAGAAAGTGAATTTAAAAAAAAAAACTTCCTGTTCCATTACATTAAATTAACTATGTATAAAATAAAGATTAACTGGATCTCTAGACACACTGATGAGCTGCGAAAAAGTATTTGTGTATGTCTATGGAAATTTGAATACTTTCATATAATAATTCAGCGAGTGTAGAACAAGAATCCTCAGCGGAAATCACGGTACGGTCGTTTCGTCTTTTATTGGGACTCATCATTCTCGGTAGGAGATACGCACTGCTAATGAGTCCCAGAAAAACACGAAACGGCTGTCCCGTGCTTTCTGCTAAGCATTCTTGTTCTAGACACAATGAATTATTATGTGATGTGACATATATATATATATATATATATATATATATATATATATATATATATATATATATATATATATATATATACGTGGTGTTTCAAAAAGAATACGCTAAAATCATCACGTGATGTGCCAAAAACGAAAAAATTTACAATCCTCTAGCATGAACACATGTGTTGTATATACATTCAAGTTTCATTTCATGTTTTATAAGTGCTCAATGTGGCCACCACCGGCAGCGCGGACAACATCAAGCCAATATGAGAATTCCTCCCAAACGCGCCTCAGCATGTCACGGTCCACCGTGTTCATTGCCGCTGTTATTCGATCTTTCAAGTCATCGATACTTGCTGGAAGTGCTGGAACATAAACTTGGTCTTTAACATACCCCCACAAGAAAAAGTCACACACAGTGAGGTCCGGGGATCTGGCAGGCCAATCACAGAGAGCAAGGTCTTTAGCACCTCTCCTCCCAATCTATCGCCGAGGCATGTTTTCATTCAGATAACCTCTAACCCCGAGATGCCAAAGGGGTGGTGCTCCATCTTGCTGAAAAATGAAGTCATTCGAATCTGCTTGCAGTAAAGTGAATAGCCAGTTTTGGAGCATTTTGAGATAGGTTTGTCCTGTAACGGTGTTTCCTTCAAAGAATAAAGGACCATAGACCTTGTCTTGAGACACAGCACAGAAGACGTTCACTTTAGGGGAATCTCTTTCACGCTCAACAGTTTCATGTGGGTTCTCTGTTCCCCAAATGCGCACATTGTGACGATTGACTGTGCCTCTCAAATGGAAATTCGCTTCGTCACCAAAAACTAAACGTGAAAAGAGAGTTTCATCACCTTCCCCCAAATCCAGCGTTGACTCAGAGAATGTCCTCCGCATCACCTTGTCATCATTAGTAAGAGCTTGGACGAGGCTTAGTTTGTATAGTTTCATGTGTAATCGTCTCTTTAAAACACGCCAGACAGTGGTATGAGGGATGGCAAGCTGAAGACTTGCTCGACGTACGGACTTACGTGAGCTGCTCTCAAATGCATCATGAATCCTCTCCACTTGCTCCTCTGTAACACGTGGTCTTCCAGGACTCTTTCCTTTGCACAGGTACCCACTCTCTTTAAACTGTCTAACCCACCGTCGAATGCTCTCACGATGAGGCGGATCAATGCCGAATTTTGTTCTGAAAGCACGCTGCACCGTGACAATGGCGTTTGTTTTCGCGAACTCAAGCAAGCAAAACGCCTTCTGCTGAGGAGTCGCCATTTTGATTGATCTTCCCACAATTCAGCTATACCGGAAGTTATACTAACGACAGCGGTGAAACTGACACCCAATCAAACTTTGATAACTACTCTATCAAATAACCACTGATTCAGCCCACTACAATGCTATAGACCTGATAAAACAGCGTAATGATTTTGGCGTATTTTTTTTGAAACACCCTGTATATATATATTAGTTTGGTGCAAAAATAATGACGTAATAATGTCATTTTTTGACGTTAAAAATTCGTCAAAAAACGACATTATTACGTAATTATTTTTGCACCAACCTAATATATATATATATAATTCAATTTAACAAAATCAAATTTTTGACAAAGAACAATATTCGTCAAAATATGGATAAATTAATGAGAAATTGCTCAGTATAATTTTTTTTTAAAAAAGCGACAAAGTAGAACAATTTAAGATATAGAATGTTCAGAAAAACAAACTTTCTGCTACTGCGCTTTCTTCAATCAAGTATCGCCAGACAAGAAAGAAAGGAAGAAACAGAAAGAAAGAAAGAAAGAAAGAAAGAAACAAAGAAACAAAGAAGTAAAATAAATAAAAGAAAATAAGTAAAATAAATAAAGAAAGAAAAGAAAGAAAGAAAGAAAAAGAAATAAAATAAATAATGAAAGAAAGAAAGAAAAAAGTAAAATAAAGAAAGAAAAAAGAAAGAAAAATAAGTAAAAGAAAGAAAGAAAGAAAAAAGAAAAGTAAAATAAATAAAGAATTAAAGAAAGACAGACGTAAGAAAAAGAAAGAAAGAAAAGAGTAAGCAGTAAAAGAAAGAAAAAAGTAAAAGAAAAAAGTAAAAGAAAGCAGTAGAAAATGATATTTTTAGAAAGCAAGTCTATAAAGTCAATGGAAATAGCTTGTTTCATGATTTATCTGACAAACTTTGCATATGAACATGGTTAGTCTATTGGCTAAAGACTTTGTAATACTGACAGTCTCCAAGGTTATATTAAATTTTACATGTACAAGAAGGTATTAACTACGCGTTCATTGTATTGCACCTACATGCTTTCTTGTTATAAAAGAAAACTAGCCTGTGGTAGTGCGATAGTTGGTAAATTTGTCTCGTTTTGCCACATCGAACGCCATTACACTGTTATGCAGCTTTGTAAGATGCTGTATATATACTCGACTCTCTCTATTTTCCCTCTCTCTTTCTTTTACATACACTCAATTCACAAACTTACCTTCAAATTATTTGCTAAAAGACCCCTATTTCTTCTGTATCGACAATGTTTGTGCATGCGAAAGGTAAGCGACTACAACAATAATTGTCTTTAAAATTTTCTCTCGCTCTGTTTTCTTTCTTCCCGCACCCTCACTTCTCTCTTACTTTCTCTCTTTCCGTCTCTCTGTCACGGCCAGTCTTTCTCGATATTTCCTCAAGACAAAATAGGTTTTCGGTAAGAAATGGGACGACATTAATCTTCCAAGTACGATAGGCATGTCTGCCGAGAAAATCAGCATCTAAAATCCGGACATTTAACTTGGGTTTCGAACGCCCGCATCCGTTACCGGGGGGGAAAAAATCTAACTACTCCATACTTCTTGCACATATACTATATATGAAAACTACTAAGCTATATCACTTTGAAACACTAGTTTTCATACAACCACCGAAGTTAAGCAACATCAGTATCTAGATGGGTGACCGCTTTTTGGTTTGGATGTACGGGCGGGATAATGGCTAACAATTGGAAATGGGAGAACCGAATTCTAATTTCAGTCGGGTTCGTTATATTCACTAATGCCAAAGGTATGAGTCCATGTGTTTTCCTTCCGGTTATGGGTTAATTAGTACGACGTTATTTGCAAATCATTATCTCTCTCCAAAATATTCTTAAAATTTAAAATATATATATATATTTGTTGGCTTTAAATAACTTGCAAAAGTTTGATAAGCTGAACAAAAAAAAAAAAAAAAAATCAATCCATATCTATTCAAATATTTTTCCAGCCTGCTTGACAAAATATTGTATTCATACATACGGCATGTTTTGCAAGTATTAGGTAGGTGCAAAAATAATGACATAATAATATCGTTTTTTGACGTTAAAAAATACGTCAAAAAACGACATTATTACGTCATTATTTTTGCACCAACCTAATACCATAAAAACGTACTAAGAGAAGCGATGCTATCCACCACGATATTAGCAATTAAATATTCGAAACTTATATAATATTTTATCAATATTCTTTCAAAACGAGTCATGTCTGGAACATGGATAAAGCTCGCTACCCGTGCAGACAGGCGCCCTTGAAGACGGGCAGGTAACCCTTATTTACAATTCTATGTAAATAGGAGAGGTCTTATATTCCATCATCATTTTCCGTAAGAAAACACAAAACAGGTTTAGTTGAAAGATACGTTTATTAGAAAGAAAGAAATAAGAAAAGAAAGAGATAGAGCCTTAATAGATATTATGCACCGAGTAGGGTAAATTAAATAAATATTTAATATTATTTATTACGATTACTGCTCTATCACTTGATATCTAGCACTATAATTACATAGACTGCCTGGCTTAGAAAATCATCTTCTACACTGTGCGATGGATAAATTGTCGTTTAAATTACGTAAAAATGAAAATAACACTGGCATCTCACTTTAAAAGATACATTTACCAAAATTACACAAAAATATCTTTAAATACTAAAAAGTAAATTTATTGAATATAATCTTCAAACACAGCCTCCAGACGACTTCGAAATCTGCATCACTTCTGGATGTTCTCCTTGCTTAAGTTGCTGAATGCTACCATAATCCTTGCCTTCAGTTCATCTTTGGTGTTACAAGTAGTTTTGTTGGAGTCTTACTCAACTGCCCCCACACATAATAATCAAAGGGGTTGCAGTCTGAGGAGTTAGGTGGCCGGATGTAAGGGGTGATGTGGTCGCAAAAATTGTCTAACAGCCATGACTAGGTTTTCCTGCTTGTTTAGCATGGTGCATCGTCCTTTTGTCAATCATAGGGTCTTCCAGCAGCCACCCTCTTGATCCAGGAAAACACTACCTCCTCAAGGCACTTGATGTAGGCCCCAGGGTTGATTCTGAGACCGTATAGAAAGACGAATCGTGGCATAACGTCGCTATTACTAGTGATCACACCTAGCACCTTGATAATCACTATTCGACTCATCCAACTCTTTCCAAATCCTCTGCACTGGCTTCATATTGACACCCAAAGACTCTGAAATCTTCATATTGGAGCCTCCGGCGCGAATGTCAAGCAGTACAGCGTGCCGGTTCTAAATTTCAGGCGAAGTGAATTGCATCATGGTGCTCTTTTTCTCATCTGGCCCTACTATATTGAGCAGTTGGCAAAATCCAAAACAACGCGCACCCGTGAAATTAAAAATATAAAATTGCGAAAATTTACCCCTCGCACCCGGCAGAAACACTCCGCTCGTACGTTTATGGGAGAAAAGCAGTCTTTGTTTCACACACACACACAAACACACAACATAGTAGGATATATAATAATACTCGAAATAAAAGATGATGAGACAAAGTGGATTTTTTTTTAGCAAATAGGCGTTTAAAGGATGTGAGGGGAGTAATCAATTTAATTCGTGATCACCACTTCAGGCATCGCAACAGATTTTCTCTGCACACATTTTAGTCTTCCTTTCAGTCAAACTGAAGAAGTCATAGAAAATATACACATTCGCCAGTGAAACGCGTCTTTGATAAAAAAAATTCCACTTTGTCTCATCATCTTATACACACACGCACACGCACGCACGCACACACACACACAAATATATATATGTATGTGTGTGAAAAGTGTGTGTATATAAATATAAACATATATATATATATATATATATATATATATATATATTATATATATTATTATTTATATATTATATGTGCGATACTTATTAGAAAGCGCTCAATATCAGAGATAGAGCTAACATATTTGGTTGGATTGATGTGAGTTTGTGATCCTGGGTTTCACGCTTTTGCGATCGTCAGACAAACTGATTAATTTTTTTTAAATTTTGGATTCATGTAGATTCTGTGTATTGGTGTTATTATGGAAGTGGGGGGATCGTCGTCGTGCTGTCACTCATGCTAACACAAACATAGATGGATGCTTGTACACCCGTTGAGGTACTCAGACACACATACACACTCGCTCGCCTGCCGGGTCTCATACAGACATAAACATATGTGGATAGTGTGGGACTTGACGTATGTATGTATATGTGTGCTGTTGTCTATATGTGTTCTGTGTATGTGTGTCTGCGTACCTCAACTGCAAGCAACTTGAAAAAAATGTTTGAAGTAATAAAAATGTTGATTACTGTCCAAATTTCTAGGATGTGTTATCATTATTTAAAATATTTACATTCGGACTATTGTCTTCATCATTGTTATTGTTATCATAAAGTTTCAGCTTTTGTGCCCTCCGGCCTTCATAGATTGAAACATGCCTTCCCTGCTTTTTAACCCGGAGCTGGGGGGAGAAGAGATAGATTCAAATGTGTTTTGGTGCGTAAATTAATGTAACGAACTTGTCAGGAATTCGTGGTCGGCTTTCTCGTTCCGATTCGCTAAACACTACACCAACTGCAAATACACACACACACACAGACACACACATATATATATTTATGAACTTTTTCATATTAATTATATATATATATATATATATATATATATATATATATATATATATAAATAGATAGATAGATAGAGAGAGAGAGAGAGAGAGAGAGAGAGAGAGGGTGTGTGGTAGAAATACCTCGCAAATACTCTTTCATAATGGTAAGAAATTAGTCGTAGTGATGTTTTCTAGTTAATGGTATACCATTATATGGGAGGTATTTATGGGAGGTATATCTGGGAGGTAATTCTACCCCACACTCTATATAGGATTAATACAAATATATAGATTTACCGCTTGGCTGATTGATGCTATATTCAGAACATCAACTCAGGAGTTTGAAAGACGAATCCTTTTGTAATTTTTCAGTATATATATATATATATATATATATATATATATATATATATATATATATATGTGTGTGTGTGTGTGTGTGTGTGTGTGTACTATAAAAAACATACGTGCATATATATATATATATATATATATATATATATATATATATATTAGGTTGGTGCAAAAATAATGTCGTTTTCTCACATATGTTAATATGTTAGAAAACGACATTATTTTTGCATCTACCTAATATATATATATATATATATATATATATATATATATATATATATATATATTAATATGACAAAGTTTATTTCACTTAACTCTCATATTTATTTTAGAGTTTTCGTGGCCATATAGGTATGACCACTCATCGGAACAGAGTGCTTATACCTATATAGCTACGAATTTCCGAAGTAAGCATGAGTTAAGTGACCAACAAAATTTTTCATATTAATTCAATTATGCTCTATATCTATCTTGGAATATCTTCATTATTGAACTATCTACTACAAAACCTGCTTGCATTAAATGTCCCCTTATTAGCAAACCACTGAAAACCCAGCAATTTTGGCTTTAAAAACAGTATTTGAAATTAACACTATATATATTGTTGTAGCATACCTACGGACGATAATGGGTATGTCCCCATTCACATAAATACAGTAGTAAATACTGTATGTTGGTCTTCAGTCGGAGATTCATCTCCAGTTGCTGGTCAAACTCCCTGACTCCCAGACGAGGCTATGTCGAAGGGCAGAATTTAATCTCGGGAAACCCGATTCTGTTTTATACGGGGTCTATACGGGCTCGGATACCCCACATTAATTTCGGCCTTGTGCCACATCTGACCGCGTGTGGCGGTTGGTAGATATCCATCAGTCGGAGATTCATTGTGGAATTCACATGACTCACTTCTAACAGTTGACTACTTCTTCTACACGTCGCTGGCGAATCTTATATATGTTGGTCTTGTCCTAAGTATTATCGTTCATTACTAACCTTCGTGTGATTATTCTATTCAGTAACCTTCCTTAGGTTACAACATATATATTTATATATATATATATATACATATACATACATATATATATATATATATATATATATATATATATATATGTATATATATATATATATATATATAAGTAGTTAGTATGTTTGTATAAAAAATCAACACCTCCCATATATTTAAAAATACCCATCCTGCCAGCTTGCTACTGGAGTAGTGGGGAGTGAGTTAGTTTAGAAGACCATTTCTAATTTTGAGACTTCGTTCCACGCAGGGCGGCTGGTTAAGGTGCCCTTGTGATGTAATGCTGTTCAAGAAATTTATATGGAGATAAACCAGAGAACATATGAAATCCTTTAAAAACAAACAAAATAAATAGATAAGTAAATAAACACCCTTGTTCAAACAAAGTGGAGAGCGATTTTATAAACGGACAAACCTTGTCCAGAAATAATAGTTTAATTTTTCTCTAAGTAGATTACAGTAGTTGTAAGCACTTGACTGGAATTTTAAACGCGGGAAGGAAAACTAAGAATAGTTTCAGAGATTTTAAGATGCAAATGAAATCCATTCCAGGAAACGACAGCAGTGATAGAAGAGAAGAAAAGAAAAAAAAACCTCTCTGTATATTCATTTTCTCGGCATTGACGATAACTTCGAGTAGTTCGGATGAAAATTAACGACTTTGCACATGAGTGATTTCTTGAGGAATAAATAGGACACTGCGAACTCGTCTATACTTGAAACTGATTGAAAATTAACAGCGCCCCCTAAATCAATATATCTTGATGAATTCCTTACAACGGAATTATATATTAAGCAAAAGGAGACGGCTGATTGATTTAAGAAAGAAAGAAAAAGTAAATTTAAAAATCAAACTCCGTATCAGGCCACTTCCAAAATTTCTGATGAAAGCTTTATAAATAACGAATCATTAAATGTTTTAAGATTTGCCTACTTGTTTTTTATTTGATCACCATATATATATATATATATATATATATATATATATATATATATATATATATATATGACAAAGTTGTAATGGTTTCGTGTGACGCTTTTTCAAAAACTGTTCTTGATATATAAAAATTTATCTATCGTTATCTCATATATATATATATATATATATATATATATATGTGTGTGTGTGTATATATATATATATGTGTGTGTGTGTGTATATATATATGTATGTGTGTGTGTATATATATATATATATACACACACACACACACACACACACATATATATATATATATATATATATATATATATATATATATATATATATATATATATATATATTATCACCATCGTTAACCACTTAATGAAATGTCTTTAGACGTTGAAACAAATATGCATTTTTGTTGCGGTAACTTGCATGTGCTAATGTAACAGTTTATAATAAATATCTATTGTCCTGCTCTTGTATTGAATCCTTTTTTTAAATTAATGTTATGAACGTTTGAATATATATTCTTTTCGTTCTTTTACATTAATTTGAATACACACACACAAACATATATGCGTGTGCTTGTGTGTGTGTGTATATAGAAAATAGGAAAGAACTCGTTAGGTAAATAATCCAAAATTCTTTAGTATTTTTGTTATTATTTTAAAAAATACTGCTCGATACAAAAGTAGAGCATAAATATAATTATTTATTTAAAAATATGATTCCATCGCTACATAAGAGTTCTCATGTTTCAAAACAAGAGCCGAAAACTTCAATATAATTATTTGAATTAAATTGAATTAAAGTATCAAGCTCTGTTCCATCTTCAAGCAAAATTTTTTTTTTTTTTTTTTAATAACTAATTTCAGAAATTTACGCGTTTTATAAGCATATTCATTATTAAAATTAAAATTACTATAGTAACGGCTAGAGCAATTATTTTAAAAAAAGGGGCGTAAGGGTTAATAATTTGTATCAATATCTCAGTTACATTCAAAGCAAGGTCAAGTCTGGGTAAGGTTGGGGTGTCTAAATTCAAAGCGGAAGATAACATCGTTTAGTCTGGTTAAGTGTCTATGGAGATTTATTTATTTTTTATTTTATTTTATATTTTTTTCCCTGAAAGGGTTTTGTGTATATAAAAATAATGTCATAATTCGTTAACATTTGCTTTTTTGTTTTGACGACTTCATAAAGGGTGTTCTTTTTTTTATTTTATTGGGTAGGGCATTTAAACTTTTTATTTAGATTATGGAGTTTAAAATTTGTATTTATTAGTTTATAGTTTGTTTTTATACTAATTATTCAATGCGAAAATTTTATGATGTCGGCAAAAAATAGATTTTTATTATTTAGAAACTTGATAATGTTTTTCATGTAGGCATAAAGGGCATGGGTCATCCCAAGTTTTACAAGTTCTAGTTTTGTTTATAATTTTACATTTTACTTTTGGTGTTTCATTCATTTCCTTCAAATGCCAAAAATATTTAGATAGAGATGTCTGATTTATTTTATTAATATTGTTGAAGGAGCACTTATGCTGCCTCCATCTGGTTTTAAATTCATTCTTCGTAGACCCAATGTATATCATATTAGTATTAGGACTTTCAGTGGATGAGATAGTACATTAGTATACCACAGATTTTACGGGGTATTTTTTCCAATGGCAGTCTTCTGGGTTTCTACAATCACATAATTTTTCACTGTTTTTGTTTAATTTAAGTGTAGGGTTTTTATTAATACTATTCGGGTATGGGGGTTTATTCAGGATTTTATTATTGTGTTGTTTTTTTATACTTTCTAGATTTTCAGTGTAACTGTAACTTAATTTTAGGGTGTTTTTATTAAATATTTTACTAAGTCTATTATTAGTGGGAAAGTGTTTTTCAATTAAAGCTAGGAATTTATGTCCTAGCTTAATACTAACCATTTGGTTGAATGGAGAGGTATACCAAATGATTTTTCTTTTCCTGTTTTTCTTCTGGTTAGTACAATTGTTTCTATAATTGATGTTAGCATTTTTGTATCCACTATTTTTAGAGCTGCGTTATAAAAATTACTGTGTTGTTGGAATATATTCACCCCTACCTAATTAAGCAATTCGCCCTGGCTGTTACCATGGAAATTTTGATTTCGATTATGAATATGCTATTAAAACACGTAAATTTCTGAAATCAGTTATACAAAAAAAAAAATTTCGCTTGAAGATGGAACAGAGCTTACTTTAATTCAATTTAATTTAAATAATTATATTGAAGTTTTCGGCTCTTGTTTTGAAACATAAGACCTCTTATGTAGCGTGTTGGAATCATATTTTTAAATAAATAATTATATATATATATATATATATATATATATATATATATATATATATATATATATATATGAAGCAAATAATGCAAATAATGAACACAGCAATTATATCTTTGAAAATGACGAACATTGGTATAATTGTCTTGAAAAAGAGCACCCTGATGATGACACAGTGCAAATGTCCAAATGTCAAAATAAGTGGAATAAATAATATGCATCGACACAGTAATTTTTTCTCTTCTTTTCATAATGACACCAAAAAGCTTGTCGGTGAATAAGAAAGGATCCAATTGAAAATGAGTAGACGAAGCTTGTCTAAATTATCCCATGAAACATGCCTCAATATATATATATATATATATATATATATATATATATATATATATATATATATATATATATATATATATATATTGCTTAGGATGAAATAATTACATATATATATGTGTATGTGTGTGTGTATGTGTGAGCTCATGGCGAGTTAAACGACAAGAAATAATAAATAAGAAGAAAATATAAATATTGCAATAACAGTCATAAATATGAATGCTGGTCATTATTTTAAGAAGTAAGGGGGTACAAATGAAAATATTTGAAATTGACAATTGTATCTTTGCCCCGAAACAGCTGTTAAACACTTCAATATTCTTTCTTTCATTCATTTTTTCACTGAATTCAAGTAGCGTCTTTGATATTTCATTTGTCTTTTCATATTATCAAAACGGAATAGGCCATTATTTATGAGATATTACAGGAGACATTGCACACGTTTTTTCTTTGTTTCTTTTATTTTTCTCACTGAAACCAAGTAGAGTTTTCCCTCTTTCCACACAATCAAAACGGAATAGTCCATTATTTATGAGGCATTGGCACGGCGTAACGACCGTGTACACTAATAAAGGCCGGGTTCATGCACAATTTACAATTATAATAGGATGTTTTCTAAACTAAACTGAGAATGCAAAAGAGAATTTAAGAAAATGTCAAAAATGGAAAATGTAATCATTATATGAGGCAGTCAATTGAAATTTTTTGTTAAAGAGTTTAAAATCTTATATGAATTTGTTGCAATGTACTTTTATTCATTATAGAGAAAATGGATACATTGAGTACAATTTTTAAAGTATGATAAAAGTTACTTTGAGCGTTTGAAATTGACAACTTTTTTCCATTTCACTGAAACAGTCGTTAAATACTTCTATCTTCCTTCCTTCCTTCCTTCCTTCCTTTTTCTTACTGAAATCAAGTAGTGTCTTTTCCCCTCTTACCGCCCGATCAAAAAGGAATAGTCCTTTATTTATGAGGAATTGGCTGGAGACGTTAAGTACTTCTATGTTTTCTCTATTCTTTCCTTCATTTTCTCACTGAAAAAAAGTAGTGTCTTTTTCCCTCTTTTCACACGATCAAAACGGAATAGTGCATTATTTATGAGGCACTGGCAGGGCGTAATGGACGTGCTAACAAAGGGAAGGACAAGTACCATTATAATTGGATGTAAAATTTATTATAATTTATCATAATTTACAATGAATAATGTATAATTTCATTGTATAATGCTCGATTTGCATGATTTATAATTATCAGTAAATTAAGTACATTAATGAGACAGTAGATTGGACCGTAAAATCATATTATAATTCTGCTTGCTCCTTACTTATTTAGCACGTACGTTACGCTCTGTCAATAGGTCATAAATAATGGACTATTCAGTTTTGATCGCGAGGAAAGACGTGAGAAAAAGAAAGAAAAAAGAACAGACCATAATGCTCTGATGTTTTTAATTGATATGTCCCGGAAAGGGATATATTTGAACGAAGTAGTTAAGTGGTTTTGGCTACTATAACCAAGTATAATACGGTAGCAGTAATCGACTGGTACGCGTTGTTGTCGCAGGTAAGAAGTGTAGATCAATGGCGTAGTCCAATGGGCGTCGTTATAGACTTAGTTCTCAGACTAAGGCTCCGACTCTGTCGTACCTACACGTCCGTCAATATTTATGACGGACACCAGCCAATCATATTCCAGTGACGGGTAACATAGGTGTACGCATATTCCATTATATCATTAATAAATTCTTTAGTGAAATGGAAAAATGGAAAATTTTGAATCCTTTCATTTGTACCCCCTTACATCTTTAAATAATGACCTACATTCATAGTTAGGATTGTTACTGCAATATTTTCTTAAAGTTGATAAGCTAAAATATTTAACTAGTCTTGGGACTGACTATAAGCGATATCCGACAGCAAGGCCTCTGATCACGAGGTTTTGATGAGAGTGGAGCCAGCTTTTAATTATTGCTGTTTCCAGATCCACTCTGACCCAGATTGGTAGTACCTGTTAGGGTCCCAACTATGGACAAATATTTAACCCTCAAACTAGGATCAAAACACTATGAAAGTATAAAAATACATTTTTGTAATAAAATACAAAAAAAAAATACTAGCAAATGTTACCAGAAATACATTTTTGTAAAAAAAAAAAAAATTACCAGTAATGCATTACTAATGGTCCCAAGAAAATTAAATTTCGGCTTTGAATGACCCATAAGGAGTTGATATGCCTCTAAACAAACAAATTAAAATATTTAACGATGAAATCGGGGAATATCCACCGCAGGTTTATTGTTGTAGAACTAGCAAAAAGCTTATTTCATTAGTAACTTAAGTATTATGATTAATCAAAAAATTCAAATAGCAAAACAGCGAAATTTTCACAGGTACTACTAGTAAATATTTACTAGTTCTACTAGTAAAATAATTTATTAGTATTGCTAGTAAAATAATTACATCATTTGGCTACTGTCTTAGTCATAGTTCGCTATGGTATTATAATTTTCCATGGACACAAGTAGTTTATTTTTAAAATATATTTTATTTAACAAAACAAAAATGTTGTATTTGATTACTCCTACAGAGAGAGATTCAATCGAATTTCAGGTGGCACCACTTGATATATTTATTGATTTGCTTGAATATAATTTATTCATGCTGTTGCTTTATTTTTAAACCCTGATTTCTTCGACCCCCCCCCGTAGGGCTTTTTAAAAATCAGTTTTTGTCTTTGTGCTTCGTTTTAACGCATTTTTTACGGAATAATTTTTATACGTACTCAATAAAAACTTAATAAATACATTCTCAGAGTTAAAATAAATACACATGAAAAAGAAATTATGCAGACGACAATATCTGCTGATAGTGCATTTTATTAAATTCAGAGAAATTGCATCGATCTGATTTTTTTTTTAATTTCATATTAAATTATGAGATGACTGCAAAAGTCCCAAGCGCCAATTTTAGAGGACCATAGATAAAATATGTAGTAGAAAACTGATTTTTTTTAGTTAGTTGCTTGAATTTATGAATATTGTTTAATTTTTTTAAATTTTATAACATCCCTTATCCCACAAGGAAAGTGCTATCAATTAAATGGCAATTCTCTTATAGGGTCTAATGACCATAGTTTGGACCCGACTCTACAGGATAAAAAGCAGGGAACATAACATACACAAATAATAATGATAACTACTTTTAACCTGTTAAAATTTCACGGTTTTCCTGTTTTAAATTACTAATGTTTCTTAAACCTTTGAGCCTTGACCACCCCTTTACCGGTGGTAGAGAAAAATGACGTAATGCCCATTTGACATTTTTACGTTACATAATGAGGAAAGGTGATTTCGAGAACTTGACACATACGGAACATATTGAAGACAAGAGAATCAGAGGAAAGCATCAAATAACCTACATTTAGCTTGTGTAAATGGTTGTCAGAAAAGATATCAGGAGAGATAGCAAAAAGACGAACCTGAGCTATAAAGTTTAAGGAGAGCCATAATCGACCACAGTCTTGAAAGGACACGGCACAAGAAGAAGAAGAAGAAGAAGAAGAAGAAGAAGAAGAAGAAGAAGAAGAAGAACTTTTGATATGCAACTAATATATAAAGCTCAGAGTTTGTGTACGTATCCGATCGAAACCGTGGAAATGAATTATAACTGTGATATCAGTTTAATGATTTTGTTCATACCTCCGAGAGGTGCTGAGAAGATTTTGTTCTGATCTAGATGTTCTTTAAAAAAACATCCTAATGTTTAGGAAGTGCGCTAACCCTAACCCTTACCAGCAACCCGTCATAAAAGAAAGGATCTTAAACTTGGCCAACTTCTACGGAACGCATTAAAGAAATTGCTCCCAAACTTCTGAATGTAACCTGGTATGACATATGAATAATAATAATAATAATAATAATAATAATAATAATAATAATAATAATAATTACTCAAAATAACGATGTAACTATCCTCTGGGACATGCCAATTCAAATTGATATTATCATAAAAGACTAAGAATTCGGGAAGTGAATTGACATAGCTGTACCATCTGAGAGAAACACCTCCAAAAAAATTATCGGCAAATTGTCCAAATACCAGGAGCTGGAGATCGAGATTAACAGGATGTGTGGAGTGAAGACTGAGACAGTACCAATAGTAATCAGAGCACTGGGCCTCGTGAGAAACGGAACTGAGAATTTTACTAACAGTGTCCCGGGTAACATCAACATACAAGTTGCCCAGAAGATTGCCCTACTAGGAACAGTTTATATCTCACAAAGAAAGTGCTAAACTAAGCATTAAACTCTTTATTCTTTCTTTTTTTTTCCTTTTTTTTTTTCATTGAAACTAAGTTGCGTCTCTAATATGGCTTGTCCTTCCACGCGATCAAAACGAATAGTCTATTTTTTCTGAGTTATTGACAGGACTTAACGTCTGTACGAACAAACGAAGGGCAGGGGACAAGCACAATTATAATAAGATAAAAATAATACATTGGGAACTATTCCGAAAGTACGGCCTCGATTGTGCAGAATAGTGGCATGAGCTTTCACCACATTCAGAAGTCGTGAATTAGCAAGTGAAGCTCATGTAGATAATGACAAGCGGTTGGAGTGCAATCACCCTGATATTACAATTGTGCTCTTGAAGCAGTCATAAATGGATTCTGATAAACTTGGGATAAGAACATCGTGAATGCGGAGCAGGCGGAAGTACAGTGTTGCCAAAACCTGACAGGGCAAAACTGAGAAATATAACAAGCAGAATATGAAGTCGTTCCTTTTGTGGTTGACGCCCCTTCAGTGCTATTTCCAGGCATCTTTCTTCTACACAAGATGCCTTGGGGATAGCTGACATCAACGGGAGTGAGCAGGTGGCAAAACTGCTTGGAACGGGTCATGTGCTGAGAAAAGTCGTGTTTCTATAAGCTGCGGGTAGATTCTGGGATATGACCATCATCTCACGACCGAAACACCTAACAATTGGAGATATCAAATAATAATAATAATAATAATAATAATAATAATAATAATAATAATAATAATAATATAGAAAACGAAATGTTAGAATCTAAACAGTGAAGATGTGGACACTTCTAACAAATAATTCTTGAAAGAATAGAAGTATCTCATGTTTTGATCTTGGTAATTTTTTATCGTGTTCACTTAACAATATTTCCAAAACTTTTTCGAGGTGCCGCCTTCGTGACTCCAAATTAATATCTGTAGCCTCCAACGCACAAATACAATAAACATAAATCTTTATTGGTAATAAGTCTACTGCATATTTAAGACAACTAATCTGACGCAAAATCCATAAATGGCAATGATCACTCGTCCCTACGGCGTCTGCTCTTTGATCTGGATGATGTGTAGCGCCAAATAGACGCTTGGACTTTTAACTCCAATTTCAGATCACAGAATAAAATAAAACTATGCTTTTATGCTCATGGGAATTTTAATTCTTCGCTTACGGGGATTTAAAACAATTCTGAGAGCGACTAAAATAATTTGCGACGTTTAGTCAATTAGTTGACTTTGATTTTAGTAGTGGTTCGAGCCATGAACTTTTCAGCGCCCCATCCGCCTATTATATATTCGTGATGTAGATTTCCGAAAAAGAAAAGTTCCCTCTATTCTAATACCACCCTACCCCCTCAACCCTTTCAATCATTCTGTCGTTCCCAGTTGAGGAGCGACGACTCTACCAACTTTGGAAATGGCCGATTTAAAGTTTTAGAAAGACTTAAAATGAGTATGCAGGTAGTCTGCGTGCCAAGTAAATGGACTTACGAAGTTCAACTTTTGACTGAATCTCTTTCGTTCATTTCACACTATTGCTCTTCGAAAAGTCATGAATCCGTCTAGATGTGGATTAAATAGCAGTGCAATGGTGAGACAAATATCGATCTTCGGTTAAAAATGAAAGTGTAGTATCTGTCCATATTCTCTCCGTTGGGTTTCTGTTTTCGGATAGTTCAAGGAAAATGCTGCCCCGAGGATTCTAAATCCCAATGCACTAAAGTCAGAGTATCGATGTACTCTGGAGTGGGCTAGTCTTGCCCTTGGTACATATATTTTTGAGCACTCTTAAACTAAATGCCCACATGTCGCATCATATATAATTTTTATTTCGCTTAATACAATACGTGGTCACAAATTATGCAACCTTGTCAAAATCGAAAGCATTAACAGAATTAAAATTACTCTACAGCAAGACCTCTACAATTAATTAGATTTTATGATGAAGTTCTCTGAATAGCCGTCTTTCTGCAGACAGATATAGAAGTTCCTGTTCTTTCTATATACTTCATTGTGAATTGAGATCAAATACAGATCAAATATGGATCGGAATCTGACAGAATGATATGATAAAGAATAAATAGAAAACGTTTATCAATGTAATAACATGTTTCACTCATATAAAAACTCCATCATAAAATGAGATATGGAGAAAAAGAAAGAAAGGAAAAAGAAAGAAAGGAAAAAGAAATAAAGGAAAAAGAAATTCTGGTATTTTTTTAAGTTTTTGTATTGTTTGATTTTCATTAGATAATCAAGCTCAAAAACCCTAAAAAAATATTAAATATTACTTTATGTATGTGAGTGTATCATAATTCTGGCTTGTTTATATGGAATTCAAATGATAATATATATTCATAAGTGTGTCTGTGTGTGTCCAATAGACTTTATGTTTGCTGGTTGTCCGCATGTTGACTTGGGATTTTTTTTTATGTAAACATCATTTGGTTTAGATAAACATACTTTAGATTCTTTCAAACTTGATTCAATAAAGTATACTGATGTAATATAGTGTTTTTGTCGTTTGTTTATCGTTGGTAAAATGTTTATCCCTCGAAGTACTTTCGACGTAAATAATTATGTTCTTTTTTAATTAGGGTGGTATTTGTAAATTCAAAGTTAAAGGCAGTTTTGTTTCCCTGTATAATGAACGTGTTTAGATGGTTGTACTCCATTTCATGTTCCTATCAATCAGTACGAGGCTAATAATGTTTTGGATTTCGCCTAATTTTACTTCCGATGATGAGAATTAAAATAAAACAATCTCAAACTACCTTCCTTAAGAAATAATATGTTGAATTCTTAAAAAGGTTACAAACAGACAAAGGTGGTACTCGAGTAGAAGGAACAGCAACACGGGCGTACATGGAAGAAAGAGAGGTTTATTGTAAAAGAGAATACACTACTAAGATAGGGAGTCGATTAACACTTCACGAAGCCAGACAGCCTAATAGACAGACTGACTCTGGTATGCCCTGTGCACACTACATATACTACTGATATAGTCAATCCACAATAGGTAATAGGGAGAATGGAACATTCCAATACAATATAATACTACGATTGCGTCTTCTCATTAATGACTTTCCAGAATTAATATACTTATAAATCTGAGGTTGATATATATATATATATATATATATATATATATATATATATATATATATATATATATATATATATATATATATATATATATATAATAGATGGCACGTTGCTTGTTTTCCTACATGCCCGTCTGATAAGGTGTCTAGCTAATCCCTGTTGCAGACCCATACTAAGGTACGTGGGTATGTTTCTTTTTTTTTATGAATTCAAGCTTGGTTATAATGCTTCTCAAAATGCTACCAACATTAACAGAGTAAGCAGATTAAGTGATTTCTAAAGTTCCGCAGTGGATTATGAGTCTTGAAGATCAAAGTATTGGAGGACGTCCATCTGCAATTGGCAGTCAACATCTGGAAACACTAGTCGAATAAAATCCACATTAAAGCACCAGGAAAATATCTTACATAATTGGTCTCAGCCTTTCAACAATATCAAACCCAGTCAAGAAAATTGGCATGGTGAAGAAACTCAATATATGCGTTCCACATGAACTCAATGATAGTCAAAGAGTTCGACGTTTTGAAGTGTGTTCGATTCTACATCTTCAAAATTCGAATGACCCATTTCTTGGTCTAATAGTGACTTAGGATGAGAAATGCATCCTTTATGGCAATCTTAAAAGATAGGTACAATGGCTTGATCATGACGAAGCACCAAAACTATTTCCAAAACCGAAATTGCACCAATGGAAGATTACGGTCGACCATTGACGTTTTCCATTTCAGATTTTTGGAATCTAACCAGAGCATCACTGCCGACGTTTACTGCCAGCAACTGGATGAAATTCATATTCAGTTAAACTAACTGCGACTGGCGCTTGTTAATCGACATATTCCAATTCTACTTCATCATAATGATTGGCCACACGTTGACAGGATGACATTGTACATGCTCACCGACTTGGGATAAGAGACTTTGCCACATCCACCATATTTCCTTGATCTTTCAACCATTGATTACTTTTGCAAGCGTCTTGACAATTTCTTAAGGCAAAAGACATTTCGTTCGCCAAGAAAATGTAAAAACTGCATTGAAAGATTTTGGGGCGTCCAAACCTTTAGAGTTTTATATTAAAGGCATAAATAACCTTGGAATTCGATGGAAGAAATGTATAGATGTTCAGGGTATTTATTTTAACTGATTTAAACAAAGTTTGAATAAATTATTTCAGGGATGAAAGTTGTTTCTAAAATCGGAAATTATTTTCCGAACCAAGATAAATAAAAGAGAGAAGCTCAACAAGGCACACAAGAGACATATGACTGTTTATTTGACTTTTATCCATTTATTACCGATTTGAGAACTCAGTTCAACAAATAATAATATTAACTAAAAATTACATGCTCATTAGTGTTATGGCATTTTTGTAACCCTGTATCATAAATCGACAAACTTTTGATAAAAATTAAGGATAAAGGTATTAATTTGTTTAAGTTCTTGAAAAAGGTCATCCCAAAACCGAAAATTAAATTTTACCATATACCTGATTAAGGCAAAAAAACGAAATATTTCAGAAGCTTTATTTTTCAATTTGATGATGATGTAATTAGATAGTACTTATATATCTGTAACGCAATTAACATTTTATCGCTGTAGCATAATATACAAACTTACAATTAAACAAAAACAATTTCTAGATGGCTCCATAAAGTTCTAGTACTACTATACTTATATATGATTTTTAAATATTTCGGGTTTGGGTTAAAAAAATAAATTGAATTTAACCTTTCTTCATTATGTTTTTTATTAAACGTTCATCGAATTATGATACAAGAAATCAATTATTTTACAAAAAGTCATAACCCAAATGTACATTCTTGTGTGTACTATTGACGTAAGTAAATCAATAAGTCCGCAGTTTAGTGTAGAGAAAAAAAAACTTTTATTTTATAGAAAAATATTTGGTGGGCAATTAAATATCAAAATAGAAAAAAAATCCTATGTTACACATGTAGCCATTCCGAAAGACTTCTTCAGACGAAATAATGTTTTCATTGATGGAATCATATATAGAGTGAGAGGCGGAGGGAACGAACTAAGAAACCTTGCTTATTATTATACATCCAGGAAAAAAGCAAGGGATTTTGAAACGCTTAAATTTTAGTTCAAAAATTAAATTCTTCTCGTCCGATGTGTACAGATGCACAACCGAGTCGGTCTCACTTAGCGTCTTAATACTGTTGTTGTTGTTTTTTCTATGACTGCTGTTTTTAAATATCCCACATTTGGACAACATAAGATTTATTTAGAAAAGCGATATACCTTATGAACCTTTAAAAGAAGAATTGATTTAAGACAAAAATCTATATAGAGTACACTAACTTCGGCATTATCTTATTCTTCTGATAAATTGCATTCTTAAATCGAAATTATGATCAGACTTATTACGATGAACGAGTGAACGTGTTGTTTTGTAGAAGAAACCTTTTGTGTTCATAGAATCTTTTATTTAAATTCATAAATGTTTCACCTATGTATTTCTTGAGACTTTCTTTTATCGTTTATAGCGTAAATTCCTGCTTTAGGTTTCGGTTATTATCGTGACTGGCGGTAGTTCAGATTCCATTCGACGGTGATGGAATGTAAATAGTTTGGTTTTTAATGTAACCAGCCAGTTTTTATCCACTGGTAATTTAGTGTTAGATCGGAAGATAAAAAGCTGCCAATCTCTGATCGTCAAGAGTTTTAGAGGTGCGCTCGTATATCGTCGTATCATCGGCATACATGTCTACAAGTGATCTTAGTATATTCTTAGGCAGATCATTTATGTAAATCAGGACGGTGGTTGGTCCTAGAAGTGACTCTTGGGGGACGCCTACGTTGATCATCAAGGCCTCGGAGGACTGACCGAGTTCTATTTTGAGGAAACAATCGTAATGACGAATATTTTCCTTTAATCATTTCGCCACAAGCAAGGCAATAAAGTCACTAAGACTCAATGGCTAACTGAATGACAAAAAACACTATTACGGAAAGCGAACAATAATGACTAGAATTAAGAAGACAGTAGATTATGATTCACACGCCATTTAAATTTTTGAGGATTAAAGTTGATTAGGAAGCAAGAAGATGGTAGAAGAAACTGTCACTAGGTACAGTTACATCTAGCCATTTCAACAGTAAGATGATGAAATTTTTCCACTTAGCTATTTCTACGCTAAATTCATAAAGTCTAGCTACCATAGCGGGAATTTCTTCAGAACAATTACCGTGAAATTATTTTTGAAAAGGCACATGGAAGCTACATTACGGCGTTTGGAAAGTTACTGAAGCCGATGCCAGGTCAGGACCGATAACATTGCAGATTCTTCTTCGGATTTTATCAAAAATCTCTAAATATATAGCAGAAGCACCATATCAGATGTGGCAGCAATTATTAAAAGCAAAGACGAATGGTACATTTAAAAATATGTAAGACAAATTCTAGCGAGAAAAATTGCCAAGCATTTGGAGTACACTAACATACCTTAGCTTTTCATAATACAGATATTCTCCGTGACAATGAAGGCTTATAGACAAGAAAAAATACTACCCATATTAGTCCACCCCATCATTGAAAATAATCTTGACCGTCGGGACATGAGGGCTTATCTTGAAAAATCTACCGAATAGATGGACAAAGAGGGAATACCAAATCCCTACCGCATTTAGTAAACCTAACGCTACTTGGCATCTTTGATGGTAACAGCTCAAAGATAATGTTTATCGGACACAATTGACAACAATCGATAAAATAAAGGCAGCCATTGAAAGAGAATGAACCCAAACATCGAATAAGATTTTTCGGCATTGTCTGAAACAGAACGGACATCATTTTGAGTGCATGCAATAAATGTACGCGATTCTACATTTTGCATTCTTTAATTCCAATTACTAAATGTATTTTAATGAATCATCTTCCTTTATCTATTGGGTCCTGTCCTGTCTTTTTGCACTTTAAGTATCTTTTGACCGTTTATCGGCGTTCTTTCTTTTTATTTTTCTACTGTCCACTAACACAGACCTACTCAGCTGCTTCTACTTTATTGTCTTGTGACTGTTTAATTCTCTCGGTCCCTTTTATTATTATGTGCACGAGAGATTTCATCATTAAATTATTGTATTAATAAACGAGAATTGAATATACTTTGGAACACACATTCTATTAGGTTGGTGAAAAAATAATGTCGTTTTCTCACATATGTTACTATGTGAGAAAACGACATTATTTTTGCACCAACCTAATAATAATCACACACACACACGCACAAGCACACACACACACATATATATTTGTGTATTTATGCAGAAATCCTTCTTTCATGCGCATTTCTAAATAAATCAAAATTCGTAAATCATTATATAGGCCACACTACAACATGTTTGACACACAGACTCACTCTATACCTTTCTGACAATAGATCAATTAGATCTCATTTAAATATTCATGGAGACCTACCGGACACTATTCGTAACATACTTGTTGACAACACTAATATAACAGCATCATCTACATGCAAAAAAAAAAAAGGCTAAAAATAATGAAAGCCTTATTAATAAAAACAAACTAACACTTAATAATATTAACTTTGAACATAAACATAATGTCTTGACCGTGTCTTGAAAAATGAAAACATTTTATAAAACATACATACAACAAACTATTTCTTATTTTAACAATTAAAATATAATTCTTGAAAATGGCTAAATGTATAGCGGAAAGCGCTCGGATAAAAAGAACATTCGGACAGTTTTTATATAATTTATCATCGGAAAAGAAAAAAATTACTAGATCGCATGTCGTTTTCAATGAAATGTGCATATATATATATATATATATATATATATATATATATATATATATATATATATATATATGTAGGTGTGCACTTATGTCCACCCCAACTGGTGACATTCTGTTTCATGCTTCACGTAATTTTCAAGCAAGCTTGAATTATGAAACAGATTATCACCGCTTTGTGTTGAATTCACTGTCCACTTTTATATTTAGCTGATATGGTGGACTTTTATCCATAAATATAGCATAACTTAAAAAAAATATTTTATCATATAAAGTAGCCTTGCAAAGTGTTTCGCCCAATTGACCTTTAGTTTTCTCTGTTTTGTTCCACCTCAAAAAAACAATATATATATATATATATATATATATATATATATATATATATATATATATATATATAACCGTTATTGGTCAGAGTTGAATTAGATCAAGGAAACAGTAGTATTAAAAAGTGCTCAATACACGTATAAAGAAAATAAAAAAATCAACATGAAGAACTATTAAGCTTAAAAACTTCGGAGATCAGCCATTCACGCCACCTTGATTTCAACCTTCCGGTACCTTCAGGCGATTTGGGCCAAATGATTTTCTAACGCTTTTATTATTGATGCACAAACGCTGATCATGAAGTGTAATAGAAGGGGGTGGGGAAAAGCAAGGGTATTGAAATTGTATTGGCGAGGGATTCAATTAAATCTATATAATTTCGTCTTGGTTCGTACAAACTTAAAAGGAGTTTTTTATTTTATTCAGTAGATTTTTTGGTCTGCAAATGTTATTATTGTTAACCTTTTCTTCTGGAAGCGTTTATAGGTTTCATTATGATTGTTGTAAGGTTTGTTATTTTAATATTTTCCAGTTTACAATCAGATCTTTGTTACTTGTTTTTTAATTCCCACACAGGACTCCCTAGTCTGGTAGAATTATAAGTCTTTCTAGCTTGAATGATGATTTGTAATTAGACAAACTTTTCTTGAAACTGCCTTCACTACACCGTACGTATATTTTCTCCTGGCCATTTGTATCTTTTACTTCGGCTTTGTAAAGATACATAGTAAAAATATACGTGTGGTCTAATGAAGGCAGCTTCAAGAAAAGATGGTTAAATCACAACTCATAATTCAAGTCAGAAAGCCTTAGGAATTCTACCAGACTAACCATCCATGTGTGAGAAATAAAAGAAAAAAAAAGTATGTGAGTTTTTACATATTAGTTTAAGAAATTTAGCAGTGCTTTTAATATAATAAATTATGTAAACAGCCAATTTCTTCAGTCCTGATGGGATTTGCCACAATACTTTAGAGACGTGGATGCGTTTTAGGAGACGATATAGATCCTGTGAATGGCGTGCTGACCACAAAATTAGATAGGTTCATATATGAACTTGCTGGAGGCGAAAACAAAGAAGAAATCGATTTCTATGCTACAATAACCATCATATACGTAATCATTGTGTATATGTTTATTAGCCACAAAAGAGACAGGAACAAATAAGAAAATGCCGATATAAAATACTAAATTAGGCACCATGTCGTGAGCCTAATTGTAAATCAGATCATTTGGCAGGCCAATTTGTAATGTGTAGTGAGTCGACTCGCCTCGGGTATATATTTGGATGTATTTACGACTTTGTGTCAGCCTAAGCTAAGCTTTAAAAAAAGATAAAATCTATCATTTGTATACAATTTGACCCAAGTGTAGATGTTTCCATTTTCAGCAATAAAACTGATGGTTGAGTTCGTTGTTTTTTGATTACGTTTTGAGGTTGAGAAGGCGTCGTGCGTTGACAAGCATTAACTGACTATTAAGGGATAAAATTTTTCGTGGACTCTGACGTAATTCCGGGGTCTTTTTTTCGTCCAAATCCATAAATTTGTTTTACACAGGATAAGTCTCGAAAAAAAAAACACTATATAAAATTCACTATTTTTTATGCATAATGATGAATGGGTTACAATGATTGAATTTTTTAACATGAAAAATCTCAAGCTGATGTTAAAATATGATCTATTATGGCCTGTTTCTAATTTGTATTTAGATACATTGTATTTATTTTCAATTTTACTACTTGAATTGTTCACCTATATTGCATATAATCCATTATTGTACATAATTAGGTTACAATAAATTTTGTATTTTATATGAATACTACCTTATGAAAAGAAGTATCATAAATTCGTCGGGGAGCTATATCATAGATTCGGTGAAGCGTATCAGATTCAGGGTGGAGGGTGAGACCTTTGCACTGGTCATGTGTGTTTCCACGATAGTCCGTGTAAAAAAAAAGAATGATCGTATTTGAACTTACACTGTTGCTGAGGGAAAGAGTGACAGAGTGTAAAGTTAGGTACCTCCATGAGATCGCTAAAAAAGAGCATAGTATGATGAAAAAGACACCAAACAAAATTTCATCGTCTAAATGTTCATATTATTATTAAGAGGAAAGATGAAAGTATTTTGGGGGTATTTTTTTACATTTTTACTCGTTCCGAGCACGTCTGAAATTTTCGTTAAAAATCTTTCTTTTTTTTTTTTGAGTCAGCAAAATTAACGGATAATCGATCATGTCGTCCATTTTTTTCCATTTTATAAAAAAGATGAAAATATCACTTTGAAATTCTTTTGAAAATCAATTATCATTTTTTCAAAACTTATTTTAAGAAAATCAGAAATTATAATGGTTATTTAAAATATTTTGAACCAAGGTTGACTTAGCTTCTGCGCCGAAAAAAGAAATATAAAACAAAATAGGTCATAATCTTTCGCGTCACTTGACAGGTGTTGAATGACGTTTGACAGATTATGTGATCATAATTTGTTCTACGGAAGCGAAAAGTGAAGTTATTTAGATTTAAGTAAACAAATTATTTACCTCGTTATTTTTAAGGAAAACTTTCAGATCTCTAATTTTATTTTTATTTTTTTTTTGTACTTAGTTTTCACCTTTACGCATACGATGCTTTATGGAAAATATATTATAAAGAAATTAATCTACCTGTTAAGATTGAGATTAAATTTCATATTTCATAAGAAAGGTATCTAGTTAATTTATGGGTACCTTTCTTATGAAATTTTATCAGAAGTGTACATAAAATACTATAATTTTATGTACATTTATTACATTTTACTGTGTTATTTGTATTTCCATTCATTTTATTATTAATTTTGATATTTCATTTATAGAAAAATGACATAACTGAGATTAATATAAAAATAAGATCATATAAATTTCATAAGATGATACTGATACTTGTAGGTACTCTTCTCAATTGAAATTGAAACATCAAATTAACTTCTCCACACGTGTTTCGCAAAAGTAAAGGCCTTAACAGCGGAGAATAATGCTTAACTCAAATAACGCAACTTAATTGTATTCTGGTTAGTCTTCCGTACTTTATAACTACAGCCCGATTATAAAAACAAAATTACATTTCTTAATTACTTCGGATCTTCTGATTAGTCAAAATAATACAATTTACAACGCGCTAAAAAACATCTATCTCATAAGGAGACTTAGGAAACCCGATGCGGCTTTTAACTATTTTTATAATATTTCTAGCGTTTTCATAAAATTAGTAATGGGGGTGTAATAAATATAAAAAATATTTCTGCCATGACTTTAATAAAAAAAAAACAACATATTTATAGTAATTTCGATCATCTTTGAATAGTTTCTGAAAGTTTCATTAACATCAGACAATTATTTTTATTTTTGCAAGATTTTCCAAATTAATGTCAGGCAAAAAAAAAAATAAATAAATAACGTGCTAAAAATGTATATGTTATTTTAGTAGTTCCGGTGATACAAAAAGAAACAAGGTTTTTTTAATCAAAATTTAGAATGTTCTAAAAAGAAGGAAATTTTATTAAAAATAATTAAAAAAAACTTCGATCTTTTCTCTTAATAATAACATAAACATTTAGACGATAAAATTTTGTTTTCAAGTTTGGCGTCTTTTTCATCGTGCTATGCTGTTTTTTAGCGACTTCGTGGAGGTACCTTATGTAAAGTCCATCTCATACTTGTACTCTGCGAGTATTCACGTCCTGCCTCGCCTCCGGTGCGGTATGAAAAATGGCTCATCTCATGAAATTCGCTCCACGCATGCCCAATAGCTGAAATTAGTAGCTGGTGTTAATAGTGTTTTCAACGCATACCCGTCCGGCCAAACCGCATGTAGATTGCTACGAAGCTTTTTACTGATATAGGTTCCCTCTACAAAAATGCATACACACTTTTTACTTATCCATTAGACTATAATGTTGATTCGTGAATTTGATGAGATGTTTCATGGATTATAAGATATATTTGAACTGTTAGGAAAGCTTTATTTATTTCGGAAAGATAATACAGTAACCCAGAACTTATACTGGGAACAAACGGCCTGCATTTGGATAGAAAATCAATTGAGTATGTACACAAAAAATAGGACAGGGATTAAGACAAGGATTTGTCTCCTCAATGGATTTATTCAAGGTTTGCATCGAAAGAAGTTCTACTATAATTTATTATTGGCGAGCACAATTATAACAATATAAAATAACCCAGATAAGACACAGAAAAAAAAAACTGCAGCAACGTCTAGACAAGGCATGAAAGGAAAGCCAGAAGAAACGACTATCAATTGTAAAAAAGCACAATGTATGATTGTGAGCAAAAGGAACATTCCGAAATGCGGGTATGAATTGGAGATATCGAATATATTAAGTTTCGTATATTTGCACCGCAACGTCACTTAGTTGACACGCTCCTCTCCCACTCAATAATAATAATAATAATAATAATAATAATAATGAAGTGGAGTCGGAGATAGTCTTTAGATGTATACATGTAATGGAGTAATACGTCGCGTCGGGAATATCACCAGATAATGTATTAGCTATGAAATAAAGGTTCATTGACAAATACGATTTCCCCTATTATGAGATTTGTATATCCTTATTTTATAGGGAGAACGAAATAGGTGAAAGAAAAGGACTGCCAAACAAGCTTGGATCTCAGAGAGAGTTTTTTTTATCACTAAGTCATACACAAAATTATGTAAAAACTTGTGTACCCGTGCCGTCAAAATTGATGGCAAGAAGGAATGTATTATAAGTAAGATGTATTGTAAGTAATTTTCTTTTAATCCAAGTACAAATTTGTAATTTGAAATAGTTCGTTGTTAACATTAATAATTGAGAAGTGTACAATTTATAAACACCAAAGGAAAGATATCCGTATATTATTCTCATAAATGTTACATATTTAAAACAAAAATTATGTTTACTACAAAAGTTCCCAAAGCACAATATTTTTGTGTAAACTTTCGAAGGTCTGAGTAATCCTTGACAATACGGAGATTTAAGTCTGCTTATTTCTCGTCCTACTAAGAGCAACGTATCATCAGATATTTTTAATATTTTGCTTCCGCCTTCTTTTTTTAAAGTTTAAAAGAAATTTCAAAAGAGAACGAAGTGTTCTTGAAGATATGTGACTTATTATAAATACGAACACTGTCAGTACACGTCATCGGGACCGCAACTATATATATATATATATATATATATATATATATATATATATATATATATAATTATTTATATAAAAATATGATTCCAACTCGCTACATAAGAGGTCTCATGTTTCAAAACAGGAGCCGAAAACTTCAAAATAATATTTGAATTAACTTGAGTTAAAGTAGGCTCTGTTCCATCTTCAAGCGAAATTTTTTTGGGAATGACTTATTTCTGAAATTTACGAGTTTTAATAGTATGGTCAGAATTGAAATCAAAAATTTCCATGGTAACATCAAGGGCGGATTGTTTAGAATCGGCAGGGGTGGGGTGTTAATAATTTGTATCAGTATAGAGTTACTTTCATAGATGCCGGGTCAGGGTAAGGTGGAGGTGGCTAAATTTACGACGGAGGAAGTTTTCGCATAGTCTGGCTTGAGCGTCTACGGAGATTTATTTATTTTTATCTTATTCTTTTATTATATCTCTTTATGAAAGGCATTTGTGTATATAAAAAGGCCGTAACGTTTGTTATTTGACGACTTCATAAAGGGTTATCAGTTTTTGTAGGGTATTAAAACTATGTATATGGGCTATGGATTTTAAAATTTATTTTATTGTATGCGTGTTTTTAGCTAGTTATTCAGAGCGTAAGTTCGGTTGTGTCGGCAGAAAACCGTTAATTCTTGCCTGTTGTTTAATAGGTTTTTATTGTTTAGAAGCTTAATAATATGTAGTTTCTCATGGAGGCACAAAGGGCATGGGTCATCCCAAGTTTTGCAAGTTCTTATATATATATATATATATATATATATATATATATATATATATATATATATATATATATATATATGTGTGTGTGTGTGTGTGTGTGTGTGTGTGTTTGTGTGTGTGTTTGTTTGTGCGTATGTGTGCGTGCGTGTGTGTGTGGCGTATTATATAGAGAGATGTTTACATTACTCCGATACAAGGAAAAATATAACATGTAAGCCACAACGAACATAGTGAAAGGAGCACGAAAAAGAAAATATATTCTATATAATATGGAAATTCTACTGCGTTTAGCCATATTTGGGATTCCAGATCCGAGGAGGTGGGGGCAGATTAATCTCATGTGTCCCTAACGAGGACATATTCTGCAAACGAGGACACAGCGAGTCTTGGGTTTTTTCCAATATGAGAAATGCCAACCGGAAATATTTTCTTTATTTGGTGAAGATGTATTTCCATAGGAAAACGCCGCCATAGACTTGTAAACTGCACCCCGTGTTGGAAGAGACTAATTTAGCCTCAGCCCCGGCCAAAAAAAGTCAATAGCTCGGTTTGTCTTGTAAAAGCTTACCGACCATAGGCCAGAATGCCTGCCACTTTTGAAACTATACAGTAACGACACTAAGCGGCCGTCACATGATCCACGTGATTTCATCTCGACAAAAGGGAGATAATCGCCTTTTGAAACAATAATCAGGGTATTGTCGTTTAGTACCGAATGAATTTCAAGTTGATATAAGGCGGCATGCATTGGAATAGTGAAATATGCCTTCCAAAAGCTAAATATGAAGGAACAGGAAAAATTCGTTCATAAGCAAATGAAAGAGTGCTGATCTCTTATGTAATAGCAGTCCTCTTATATGCCAGTTAATGATGGATAATTTCCTCACAGATTAAGACGAAAGATGAGACAAGAGAATTGCGGTTCGAAGGTAAATCGAAACAAAAATGACATTTATACTCAGAGTCAGAAAAATACAGTTAGTATTTCTAGGGCACGAAAGGAAAGATAGTTTGGCGAATTTGACAGGAAATATTAATGATTCGTTTGGAGAATTTGGTAGGACATATTACAGGCAAGGAGGACAGAGAAGAGCAGAGAAAACCTATCTAATGAGTTTGTGTAAAATGTTGGCAGAACAGGGATTAAGATGATAGATTAAAGACGAACATTATTAAGCGCTACACAGGACAGAAATTGTGGAGAGCCATGATCGCCCATGTTCTGCATTGGTACGACACAGATGAAGAATACAGAAACAAGCCAATATTTCTTGCGATAGGGAAGCAATCGAAGATTAAACAATGTATTTTTTATGTAAAGTTTCTTTCAACAATTTCGGCATTCACTATTTATACTGCAAAGACTGACAAGCTATCAAGTGTAAATGGAAGTTTTAGTAAGGAAATAACAATATTTTATGAATATGTAATTACTAAGTTCAGATGAGCCTGATATGAGACCACTATTTCAATAGTAATATTGTGTGATATTATCTTGCTCACCACTAACCGTAAGCAATACGTTAATTGGACTTCACTATGTTATTCATTATTTATTATGGTATTTATTATTTCTTATATTATTTGTTTAATATATTCATCGTTATAACATTCATTATTCATGAAGTTATTCCTTATTCATTATGACGTTCATTACTTATGACATTATTCATTATGTCTTTTATTACAATTCATTATTTATTAGAAACATTAATTATTTATGACATCATATCTTATATTTATTATGGCATTCATTATTATATTCATTTATAATGACGTGTGATTTATGAAATTCTTGGTCAATTATGAAATTCATTATATATTAGCGCATGCATTATTTCTGAGTCATTTTTTTATTATGAGTTTCAATATTAATGATACTTATTTTTACTATGACGTATGATTTATTAGAATAATTAATTATTAGGACATTCACTACTATTTTCTTATTTGTTATGCTTATATACTTATGCTATTCTTTATTGATAATGACATTCTATATTTATTATGACATTCTTCATTTATTATGATTATATAATTATGACATTCATTATTTATTATACAGTCATTATTTCTTATGATCATATAACTATGTCATTCTATATTTATTATGACTTTAATTATTCATTATGATTATATAAGTATGACATGCATTGTTTATTATAATTGCATAACTATGACATTCGTTATTTATGTTGGAATTCATTATTTATTAGGACATTCATTATTTATTATGAAATTCATTATGATATTATGAAAATTTGAAAACAACTCAGTTAATAACTATAAATTCTAATTAACTAACTTATTTCTTTTAGTTGACGCTGTATCTGATGTCACTGTTCTGTAGTTAAAGACGTAAACTATAGATGGTTTTATGGATAAGATTTTTGTCTATTTACTGTCATTTTAAGATGGTGTTTTAGTTCGCCCTTACAAATGGCAACTGTTGTTTTTTTTTCTGGTAAACAAAATGTAGTGTCTCAGTTTTCTCCTTGGTTATAAAAATATCCCCTGAAGCGGAGCCACAGTGCCAAAACAATGTCTGTGGTAGGCTTGCATCGATATATGTCAACAACTTGACAATAAATCTAATGGGTTTTGCTTCTATAGGACTTGTTCTCAGATATCTACATAATACTTATGTACATATGTATGTGTATGAGCATGGGCGGTAGAGATATCTGCAAATCTATGTAAACAAACAAACGTTGTTTTTTTTTTATTTTGTCGACTGAACAGTATACTAAGGGCACCGTCTGTGATAAAAAGAACATCATGGCGCTATTCCCTCCGTCATAAATTTGGGAACGGCATGCTGAACTGCTTGGTATTCGTTTCGGAAGCTCCAATTCGAACGTTTCAGAGTGTTTGAGTGTCAATCCAAGTACAGTGCTGAGGATTCGGAAAGAGATGGATAAATCTAATGATGATTACGATAATGTTTGGTGTGATCACTAATGATAGCGACGTGATGCCATCATTCATCTTCCAACAAGGCCTCAGATTCAACACGAAGGCCTATATCAAGAACCTGAAGGAGATAGTGATGC